>RYFJ01000583.1:0-395464 GCA_003991445.1 Oryza meyeriana var. granulata
CCGGTGATAAAACACCCCAATATCCAAACATATTGTTTAGAATAAGGCTACTCATGAAGCCATATCGCTTCTACCTCACGGCCTCCTGTAGTAGCACCAGCACCTATAATTTCAACTTAAGCCTTCGCGGGCGCCCACATGGAGGCATGTACTGTAGGAACTCATATCTTGTTGGCCTTAGTGCGAACTGTGTAGGCCCAAGCCCATCTAGTCGGCATTGGTTATAAGAAGACGGGGAGAGAGAAAAAGATTCCGTCGTCTTCCCCAAATCAGCCAATCTCTTCGTCTTCCACCTTCACGCCCAACTTTTCGCCCCCCCGCCCGGCTAGGGTTAGCTGCTGCTATTCCCCACCTAAACTCGGGCGATTTCAATCCTCCTCGTTTGCTTCGAGCCCCCGATTTGCTTTTCCCCAAATCTCACCGCCTCCAGTCATGCCGAAGGCGTCAGATCTTGCGGGTACGCTAGGGAGTTCTTGGCCGATGTCGGATTGTGGCTCGGTGAAGCTGAAGCGGCTGGAAAGTGAATTGAAGTTGCCCAGCCAAGAGGTGATTCGCTGGCGACCGGCTAGGGATGAATCGGTCCCTAATCCCCGGCCTGGTGAAACGGTAGTTTTCGCCTCTTTTTTCGATCGAGGCTTGTGCCTTCCGTCTTCTGATTTCTTCCGCCGCATTCTTGACTTCTATGGGCTGGAGTTGGTGCATTTGAACCCCAAGTCAATTCTTCAAATCTCTATATTTGTTACTCTTTGCGAGTGCTTCTTGGGTGTTGAACCCCATTTCATCCTCTTTCGACGTCTGTTCCATATCAAGCCTCAACCCTCCAAGAGCAATATCAATGTGATTGGGGGGCCGGTCTTCAACTGTGGAGCGACGGGAAGAAGACGTATCTTGATTTGCCCTTGAAATCTTCTCTGAAGGGCTGGCACAAGGAGTGGTTTTATTGCGCCGATCTGGCTCCCTCCTTGCAGCCATTTACCGGCTTGCCGCCCGTGGTTTCGCCGAATTGGTCAGCAGAGCTGTCCTTTGAAGAAATGGGCCAGGCACATCTGCTGTTGACGAAGATAGATGACCTCAAGAGGGCCGGCTTGACAGGCCCTTGGGTGGCTCGCCGTTTTCTGACAAGGCGCATTCAGCCGCTGAAGCTCAGGAGTGCATTCGGCTGGGCCTTTAAAGGCAAAAACGATCCTGACTGAGTGAGCAACAAGTCGGCGGACAAGGGGGCGGTGACCGAGACTTTGTTCGGCTACTTCTCTGAAGGAGTGATCGCAACCGAAGATGACAGCCGCCGAGTTGCAGCCTATAGCTCCATTCGGCCCCGGACCAAGGTAACTTTTGATCCTCTTCTGTGATGAATGCCCGTGGAATTGTAATTGTTCAGCGTTGCATGACGCATTTAGTTGACTCACTTATAGTGGCATGAAGAATTTGATGAAGACTCCCGCCCGTTGTCGGCCGTCGCGTCGAAGAAGAGGCCGAGGAGTCCCTCTGCTACCCAACCCGACTACAAGAGAGCGGGGAAGAAACCGATTTTGTATCGGGGCGAGGGGGCCATGACAGCGCGTGCCGTGGTAGGGAGCCTGAAGATAAGGGACGCCGTCGCCGCGGCGCCCAGGCGATCAAGTCCTAGGTTGAGACCTGGGGGTTTGAACCCAACGTTGTCGAGCCTGGCCGCAGCGCCACCAAGGGGCCGGCATGAGCAGATGCCGCCAGGGGCGGGGGCGTCCAAGCCGACCACGCCGGAATCAGAGCCGACTCGGGCTGATGCGCCACCGCCGACTGTGACGCCGACCGGGCCGACTGCCGGAGCTGGCGCTTCGCCAGGGACCGGGTCACCCGTCAAGAAGCTGAAGTTCTCCAAGAGGTGCGCTACTCCGAGTCTTCTGAAATTCTTGTGTTATGTGTTGAAGTATCATCTTGATGTCTTGTTTCGTCGTGCAGGAAGCGGGCCGATATCGATCTCAAGGAGATCAATCCGACCGCTCCCCTTGAAGTGCCTGCCCCAGCCGAGCCGGCGGTCGCAAACACACCTGTTGGGCCGGTGGCCAGCCCGGTCATGGAGACCGAGGTGGTCCCGACTGCAGGGTCGCTGCCGCCACCCTACCAAGAGGTGGCCGCTGCGGCCGAGGCCCTAGCCCCTGAAGTGTTGCCCGTCGTGGAGGGTGCGGACGGAGCCCCTGAGCCGGTCCCTGAAGTCGCAAGGGACGGTGCCGCTGAGGCCAGGACCCCATCACCTTTGTGGCCGTCGCCGTCGCCATCGCCACCGCCGAAGATCCCGCACCTACCCCGGATCGAGGCTCCTCCACGCGTGATGCCCCAGAGATTCACATGGACGGCTCCCGATGGGACAGCGAAGAGCTTCAAGCTTGACGAAGTCGTCGCGAGGAGGGAGCACGAAAGCTTGCTTCACGCCACCATCAGCGGGTGTCAGGGAGTCACGGTATGATTCTTGTGGTAGAGCCTTGGCAATCTTCTTGCTTTGATGTCTGACTCCGTCCTTGATCCGTCTTTTATCCTGAGCAGAAGCTTGTCGACCGCAATGAGGCGATGACAGAAATCTTGGTCGAGGTGGCTCCCCATCTCACGGAACTGGAGCAGCTCCGGGCGTTGAAGGCCGAGATGGAGGCACGTCATGCGGGGAGGGAGGCCTGGCTGAAGAGTGGCGCCAATCAGCTCAGGGAGGAGACATGGGCCCTAGCCGGAAAGATCAGAGGTAAGATCCCTGAGTACATCTTCCCGACTGGACCGTTGATGCATTCATCCAGCTACGTTGTTCCCGACTGCCCAGTTGTGTCATGACTGCACAGTTGAGCTCTTGGCTAATCTGTGGTGCAGACCTCGAAGCGGAGTTAAAGACCCAAACAGAGAGGGAATCGCAGCTGAAGGAGGCCAAAAAAGCCAAGGCCGAGCTCAAGAAGGTCAAGGCCGACCTGACAAAGGCCAACACCGAGCTTGACCGGGAGAAGTCCGAGTTGAAGGAGGCCGTCGTCAAGCTCGGTAAGGAGAAGGCTGAACTGGAGAAGACCGTGGCTGGGTGGGAGGCCGACTACGAAAGTAAGTCCTCGAACCTGACTGTGATCTTAGCCAATCCATTAGTTATTCTGTGTGTAGCCGAATCTGACAAGTTTACTTGCCGGCGGACCTACGTCCAGGCCCAGTATCTGTTCTACACAGAGGAATCAGAGTGATCAGGGAGTCACGGGAGGCCCTCGTCGGGTCCGTGAAAGGGCTACTTGACCTCATAGATCCCCGCCCTGTGGGGACCAATTGCAGCAGAATTCCCCAGATAGAGGCGCGTCTCGAGGATGCACCGAGTGCCTTGAAAAAGTACTCGGATGAGCATGTTATCGCCGGCGTGGCCCATACCTTGGCGATGACCAAGTCCATCTACCCAAGGGCAGATATTGAAGCCATCGAGGAGGGGTTTGCTGAAGAGACGACGCCCGAGGAGGCGCTGGAGCTGATTGCCCGGGCGAAGCCAACTGCTGAAATAATTACCCGAGACCTGGGTCTGTAAGGGCAACATGTTATGTAGTCGGGATATATAAACTTGTGTAAACAAGCATGTGTAAATATGTGTGCAATGCTGCCAAGCTTATTATTCAGTTGTCATTAGCTTTACCTGACCATGTAGTATGCACCGAGTTAGTCTGTCAGAACTTAATAAAAACGTTCGAAGTAAGAAGCTGTACTCGGGCAAACGTGACAGTCATAGTAAGGCTTCATAACCGAAGTTATAAGCTCGTATGTTATTGACAGAGCACATATATACATGCAACCCCCGACTCACTACTCGGTTGATACAAGCGATGTAGTGAGTCAGAAGAACTGTACACATGAAAATTATAGAACTCAGGTATAGAAAGGACGTAGCTGTTCTATGTTCCATGAGTTGCTGATGAGAACGCCGTCTTCGGTTTTCAGTCGGTAGGCGCCTGGCCGCGTTACCTCGGATATAATGAACGGCCCTTCCCAGATTGGGGATAACTTATGCCTGTCTTTGGTGGTTTGTATTTTCCTCAGAACAAGATCCCCGACCAAAAAGGCGCGGCCACGGACATTGCGATTGTGGTAGCGATGTAGGCCTTGGAGATACCTTGCCGACTGGATTGTTGCGGTGTCTCTTGCGTCTTCCAGCTGATCTAGTTCGACCAGTCGGGTATTGTTGGAGTCATCTTCTGAGTATGCCCGGACTCGTGGAGAGCCGAACTGTAACTCGGTAGGTAGCATAGCCTCGGCACCATAGACCAGAAAGAAAGGGGATTGCCCTGTTGCCCGACTAACCGTGGTTCTGAGAGACCAGAGAACGGATGGGAGTTCTTGTACCCACCGGCCCGCATATGGTTGTAGTTGGTTGAATATCCTGGCCTTGATGCCTTGTAAGACCATACCATTGGCTCGTTCGACCTGCTCGTTGCTCCACGGGTGTGCCACAGATGCGTAGCAGATCTTGATGCCGAATTCTTCACAGAAGTCTTGGAAAACGCCGGCTGCGAACTGAGTACCGTTGTCGATGATGATGCGGTTAGGGACCCCAAATCGGTATAGTATACTCAAGATGAAGTCCTTTGCTCATGCCACTGTAATTGTTGCAACGGGTTTAGCCTCAATCCACTTGGTGAATTTATCCACCGCGACGAATAGATTGACGACCTCTCTCCTTCTCGGCCCAACCGGGGCTGGCTCAAGGCCTAGCGCGAGTTGGACTCCGAAGGAAAGGGTTGTCCCGATGCTTGGCGATGTGAAGGACTGCCGCAGAAAGTCGCTGAAGGAGACGGCGGTGTCCGATGGGCCGACTGGCGCTACGTCGGCTAGTTCCTCGACCGGCAAGATTGGATCTGGCTCAGCCAAGGTGAGATTGCCGAGTTGATCAGCGAAGAAATCTAAGCTCCCGAAGGTAATTGCATCTCCGGGGGAGAACTTGTTGCTATTGACTCCGTTGATCGAATCCATCGAATCTTCTGATGAGGAATTCACCGGAGCCCCTACCTGGCGTGCCAACTGTCGATGCTTTGCACCGGCAATAAAACTATGGGGCTACTCGGCGAAGGTGAATTCGGTGGACTACAGAGGAACACAGGAGAATTATACTGGTTCAGGCCCTCAAGGTGAGGTAATACCCTACGTCCAGTTGAGGTGTTATTCCTCTGAGGTGTATGGCGATCGATGATCTGGTTGTTCTTGTTGTCCTTGCCCTG
Source organism: Oryza meyeriana var. granulata (assembly GCA_003991445.1). Lineage (NCBI taxonomy): Eukaryota > Viridiplantae > Streptophyta > Magnoliopsida > Poales > Poaceae > Oryza > Oryza meyeriana. The sequence continues at coordinate 5,196 of RYFJ01000583.1, forward strand.
AGGGGCGCCCTGCCTCCCTTTATATACTAGGGGACAGGGGTACATGATAAGGATCCCAGCCGGATACGACCAAGGGATTTCCTTCTTAGAGATAGAGTCCTATCCGACTAAGACTATGTTCCCTTGTTATACAAGGTACAGCCTGCCGGGTGCTATCTTATCTCTAATTACATGGTTCGGCCCATCCTCTATCCGAGTGGCCCATGTACTAGTAATGAGGTACCCGGGGCCCATGGCCTCCACAGATCTTGATGCCGAAATCTTTGCAGAAGTCTTGGAATACGCTGCCGACGAACTGAGTACCGTTGTCGGTGATGATGTGGTTAGGGACTCCGAACCGGTATAGTATACTCATGATGAAGTCCTTTGCTCGTGCCGCTGTAATTGTTGCAACGGGTTTAGCTTCAATCCACTTGGTGAATTTATCCACCGCGACGAATAGATGTGTGAACCCTCCTGGCGCTTTCTTGAATGGCCTGACCATGTCGAGCCCCCATACTGCGAATGGCCAGGAAATGGGGATAGTTTGGAGTTCCTGGGTTGGGAGATTTGTTTGTCTTGCGTAGAACTGGCAACCTTCGCACTTGCGAACAATTTCTTTGCGTCTGTTACTGCTGTGGGCCAGAAAAATCCCTGCCGGTAAGCCTTTCCGACTAACGTCCTGGATGCGGCGTGGTTGCCACATATGCCCGAGTGGATCAAATGCAGGATCTGCTTGCCCTCCTTGGTGGTGACGCAGCGCATGAGGACACCGGATGCGCTCCTTTGGTACAGGTCTTCTCCGACTAGTAGGAAGCTTTTGCTTCGACGCTTGATCTGCTCGACTTGACTGCGATCTACTGAGAGTTCATCGTCCAGGAGAAATTTGACAACAGGAGTCCTCCAGTCTTGACATATGTGCAGCACCTCATCTGTGGCCGGGGTAGGCTCGCCTCCCGACTGCTCCGGCGCCGGTTTCTTCTTGACTGATGGCTCCATAAGTTGATCAACAAAGATTCCAGTCGGAACTGCTTCTCGCTTGGATCCCATGTTTGCCAGCTCGTCTGCCACGTCGTTGAATTGACGCAGGACATGTGTCATTTCCAGCCCATCGAACTTGTTTTCCAGCTTGCGGACCTCTTGACAGTATGCCGCCATGGTATCGTCGAGACAAGTCCAGTCTTTCGTGACTTGGTTTACCACGAGTTGAGAGTCCCCGCGCATAACCAATCGACATATGCCGAGTGATATAGCGATGCAGAGCCTGTGGACAAGTGCCTCGTACTCGGTGACGTTGTGGGAAGCTGGGAAGTGGATTTGTAGAACGTACTTCAGTTTTTCGCCAGTGGGGGAGGTCAATATGACTCCAGCCCCGACGCCACCGATCCGTAGAGAACCGTCGAAGTACATTGTCCAATACTCTAGCTTTGCTGTTGGTGTTGGCAGTTAAACTTCCGTCCACTCGGCCACAAAGTCGGCTAGAGCTTGAGATTTAATTGCTGTCCGTGGCTGAAAGGTGATGTCAAACGCCATCAACTCGAGTGCCCATTTAGCGATTCGGCCGGTGGCCTCGCGATTATGAAGGACATCCCCAAGTGGAAACGCTGTGACCACCGTGACTTGGTGTGCTTGAAAATAATGCACCAGCCTCCGGACTGTGATGAGTAGGCCATATAGCAGCTTCTGGACCTGCGGATATCTCGTCTTCGAGTTGGCAAGGACCTCGCTGACAAAGTAGATTGGCCGTTGTATTTTTTGAATTTAACCCTGTTGGGATCGCTCAACCACCAGCATCGTGCTGACTACCTATGTTGTTGCCGCCAGATATAGCATTAGCGGTTCCTGGGGCAGAGGTGACGCCAGCACGGGGGGTGATGTGAGGAATTGTTTGAAGTCTTCGAAGGCTTGTTGGGCTTCCGGAGTCCATTGGAAATTGTCTACCCTTTTGAGTAGCTTGAAGAAGGGCATGCCCTGTTCGCCCAGTCAGGAAATAAACCGGCTGATTGCCGCCATGCAGCCTGTCAGCTTCTGGACGTCTTTGAGGTTAGTCGGGGGTGCCATATTCCTGATGGTGTTGACTTTCTCCGGGTTGGCCTCGATGCCGCGGTGCGAAACGATGAGGCCGAGTAACTTTCCGGATGGCACACCGAAGGCGCATTTTTCCAGGTTCAACTTCATCTTGAATCTTCGAAGGTTTTGGAAGGTTTCTTCCAAGTCAGCGATGAGGTCTTCTTTGGACTTGGTCTTGATCACCACGTCGTCGACGTAGGCTTCCACGTTGCGCCCGATCTGAGTGTGCAGACACCGCTGAATAGCCCGTTGATAGGTTGCGCCCGTGTTCTTCAGACCGAACGGCATTGTGATATAGCAGTACGCTCAAAACGGCGTGATGAAAGATGTCTTCAAGCAGTCTTCCTCCCTCAGGCTAATTTGATGGTATCCCGAGTAGCACTCGAGAAAGCTGAGTAGGTCGCACCCGGCCGTGGAGTCAACCACCTGATCTATCCTAGGAAGACCAAATGGGTCCTTGGGGCACGCCTTGTTGAGATCGGTGTAGTCGACGCACATGCGCCATTTACCGTTTTTCTTTCAGACCAGAACTGGGTTTGCCAGCCAATCCGGGTGGTAGACCTCCTTGATGAACCCGGCTGCGAGGAGCTTGGTAATTTCCTCCCGAATAGCATCTTTGCGGTCTTGAGCGAAGCGCCGCAGCCGTTGCTTGACTGGCTGGGCGTCTATCTTCACATTTAGTGCGTGCTTGATCACCTCCCTTGGTACGCCCGGCATGTCGGACGGCTTCCACGTGAAGATATCCTTGTTGGCTTGGAGGAAGGTGACGAGCGCGTCTTCCTATTTGGGGTTAAGTCCAGTCCTGACTAGAGCAGTCTTGGAGGGGTCGGAAGGGTCCAGGGGGATCTTCTTCATGTTAGAGTCGGCTGAAATTCCCGACTTCACTGCTTTTTTCACCGGAACTTGATCCTGCTTGACTTCTGTTGTGGCGGCTTGCCAAATGCTATTGCGCCCGACTGCCGCCTCTTGTGATTAAGCCAGTTCGCAGCTCTCCTTGTCGCAGGTGAAGGCTTGCTTGATGTCGCTGCGGAGGGAGAGGACTCCTGATGGCCCAGGCATCTTCAGCACCATGTATGTATAGTGCGGTATTGCCATGAATTTGGCGAGTGCCGGTCGTCTGAGTATCGCGTGGTACGCGGTCTCGAAGTCGGCGACCTCGAAGCAAACATTTTCTGTGCGGAAGTTATCCTGCGTGCCGAAGGTTACCGGCAAGGTTATCTGCCCGAGTGGAGTTGATGACAGGCCGGGAATTATCCCGTGGAAGGGCGTAGTGCTCGGCCGTAGTTCTGAACGAGGAATCTTCATCTCGTCCAAAGTCTTGGCGAACAGGATATTGAGCGCGCTACCTCCGTCGATGAGGGTTTTCTTCAGCCTGATATTTCTGACGACCGGTCAGGACGATGGGTAGCGTCCCGGGTGGGAAACCCGATCTTGGTGATCTGCGCGATTGAAGGTGATGGCCATCTCTGACCAGCGCAGGTACTGGGGGTGTCTGTTGTAGAGACCGTGTTGATGTCGCGCGCTGAAAGCTTCTGTTTGCGCTTGGACTCGTACACGAGCGGCCCCCCGAAGATTGGTTGAGCTCGGCTTGAGGATCTTGAAATCATCAGCTGGACCCGAGTCTGGCTTGCCTTTGTCCTTGTCGGCGCTAGACGATGAAGCCTGCTCGGAGGCAAACTTCTTGAGCATGTAGCAGTCTTTGGCCATGTGCTTGCCCTTGGGGGTGGAAGGGGCATGGCCCGCTCATGACTTTCTGGTAGTCGTTATTCCGCTGGGGCCACGACCGACTGCGCTCCATGTTGGCCACCTTGTTGTCCGACTTCCGCTTGCGGCTGCCATACTTGCTTTGAGATGGCTCGTTATCAGTTTTCGCCTTTTGATCCTTCTGTCGGGACTCCTTCTTCTCGTCGAGGGCCTCTGCGACCGCTTCAGCCGAGTCGGCGTATTTATTGGCCATGTCGAATAGAGCCCGGACAGACAGCAGGGGTTTCCGAGTGAACTTCGCGATGAATGGGGCATCCTTTACTCCCTTGTGGAAGGCGGCGATGACAGCCTTGTCGCGGATTGTTGGGATCTTGTTGCGCTTCTCGGAAAACCTCTTGATGAAGTCGCGCAGAGACTCGTTCTTCTTCTGGTGCAGCTGATAAAGATCGTGCTCCGAAGACGGCCTCTCGTAGGTCCCCTGAAAATTTGCGATGAACCGCTCCCTGAGTTCTCCCCAGGAACCGATCGACCGCTTTGGGAGGCCTATTAGCCATGTCCTCGCCGAGTTGGCTAGTGCGACCGGGAGGTAGTTAGCCCTGGCTTTGTTGTCGCCCCCTGCAGCTCGAACTGCTAGGGTATATACGGTGATCCGGGACTCGGGATTTGTCGTGCCGTCATACTTTTCGATCCCCGTGGGTTTGAAGCCAGTCGGCCAGTGGACGTTCTGTAACTCTCGAGTGAAAGCTGGAATCCCTTTGTCTTCGTGGGGGCTCGGGCTTCGACCACGGCGGTTAAACCACTCGTGATGGAGGCCAAAGCGCTCATTTTTGTCTTCCAGTCGGCGGCGTTCATCCTCTTGTTGCTCGCGGCGCCAGGCTCTGATAGTATGGCGAAGGTTGTGTTGTATGCGCTCTCGAAGGTCTTGAATAGGCCGGTGATCATACTGGTGACGGCGCCGGTTGTTGTTATTAGTATTGCCAAGTGTCGTTTGCCTGGACCCCTCGCGTTGCCGACTTGAGCTGGCCGCCCGACGCCGAGCTGATGTGGACGAGCCCGCCGCTGGAGATCCTGACCTGTTAGTCGGTATTACGGTGTCGCCCGACTACTGTTGTTGGCAAGCAGCAGCCGTGATCATCGCCTTGATCTTGGCGATGGTTGGGGTGGCCTGATGGTCAGGCCTGAGCTGGAGCGTGTCCAACAAAGTTGCGACGGCCACAACATTCTGTTGCGGTGGCCACAACATTCTGTTACGGCGTGACGAAGACGTCATGATCGCCGACTTTAGTTTGGAGAATCTACTGCTGGGCTGCTCTCCTAGCTCTGCGCAGCCCGTCGTTGCGAGCCTCGCGATCATCTTCTTCCTATTGTTGCAGCCGGTGCGCCTCCTCCTGCTGCTCGTCTTGTAGTCGGCGCACCTCGGAGGGTGGTGTTGAAGCCATGAAGATCTCGCGGGGGAGGAGAAAGCTTGCCAGACTGGAGTCCGAACTGGCGTTTGAACCGTTATCTGACTTGGAGTCGGACTCCGAGTAGTTTATCGGAGTGAGAACGACCCCAACCTCTCTAGATCCAATCTGAAATGGCGCTTGGCTATGTCCGAACTGAATCATAGGAGATCGGGTTTGTTGTGCGGAGTGTGAATCCGCAACGTCGCCGAGTCCGTGTGGGAGATTGACGATCTCTCCCCTTCTCGGCCCAACCCGGGCTGGCTCGAGGCCTAGCGCAAGTCGGACGCCAAAGGAGAGAGTTGTCCCTACGCTTGGCGATGTGAAGGACTGCCGCAGGAAGTCGTGGAAGGAGACGGCGGTGTCCAGTGGGCCGACTGGCGCAATGACGGCTGGCTCCTCGGCCGGCTGGATTAGATCTGCTCCGGCCAAGGTAGGATTACTGAGTTGATCGGCGACGAAATCTAGGCTCCCGAAGGTGATTGCGTCTACAGGGGAGAACTTGTGGCTGTTGACACCGTTGGTTGAATCCATCAAATCTGCTGATGAAGAATTCACCGGGACCCCTACCTGGCGCGCCAACTGTCGATGCTTTGCACCGGCAATAAAACTATGGGCTACTCGCGAAGGTGAATTCGGTGGAATGCAAAGGAACACAGAAGATTTATACTGATTCAGGCCCTCGATGTGAGGTAATACCCTACGTCCAGTTGAGGTGTTATTCCTCTGAGGTGTTTATGATCGATTGTCTTGTCTCTTGTTGTTGTGGTTGGTTCTCCTTGCCCTGAGGGGCGCCCTGCCTCCCTTTATATACTAGGGGACAGGGGTACATGATAAGGATCCTAGCCAGATACAGCCAAGGGATATCCTCCTTAGAGATAGAGCCCTATCCGACTAAGACTATGTTTCCTTATTATACAAGGTAAAGCCTGTCGGGTGCTATCTTATCTCTAATTACATGGTTCAGCCCATCCTCTATCCGAGTGGCCCATATGCTGGTAATGAGGTACCCGCCCATGGCCTCCACAAAACTTCTTCAATATCTTCCTCATCAGATGAAAGTGCTTTATATTCCCGAGGCAAAAAGAAGACCATGTTTACCAGAGCCGATGGATCAACCTCATCGTCACTTTTCTTTACGCGCCATACCCGCTTAGTCCTCTTGTGACGATGATCAGCTTCCTTGTGATCTCGCTGTTGTTCTTCCTGTTGCTCTCGGTGCCGTAGCCGCTGTGCCCTTCTTTTCTGACTTTTCGTAAATATTCCACTAGGACACCATTGAGGATTCTGGATTTGCTATTCTTCATGTGATCCCTCTTCATCATTTTCTTCAAAAAACTCTTCATGGATTGGCCCTAATCAGCTATGTATCGATGCTCTCCATTCAAGCAGCCGATCTCGCGAAAATCCTTCATGCTCAAAAATTCGAGATCTCCTAACACCGCATTCAGGACAATCTCTGATCGACGGCAATCTTATCCCTCGTTCCCAGCAAAATTGAAAGAACGGGCAATCCCAATGTGGATTATATCTCTCCTCGTATGACGGAGCCCGCTGTTCCTCTTCGCGCCTTGAATATTTATCTACCAGCTGCGATGAAGTAATTCTAGATCTTCTAAATTCCCGATATCTTCCTTCATCGGCTTGATTCATTGATGATCCCGCATAAACCATATCACGGGACGATGTCCATCGTCTTCATCGGCTTCTTGTCCTCAAACTTGATCCTTCCCTGTTCTACAGCCCATTGAATCTATTGCCGAAAAACTTGCACTCATTGGTGTGGTCGATATCGTGTTTGTCGCCACGCAATATCTTTTCTTCTTTAGTTCTTCGTTGATGGAATTACATGATTTGGGGGAAGTGTATCTATTCTCCTGTAGTAATAAATTGAAGATTTTATCGGCTTTATATGTCAAAAAGTCGTATCGTTCCTCCTTGCCGATATCCTTCACCCACGGGCATGATACCGATCTCTTATTTCTAGCCCATTCCGCCAATCCAACTTCAGCATCGGATCCTTCATCATCTGAGTCCGATAAATAAACTTGCACCTGAGCAACCTTCTCTAAAATTTATCCTTTTTCGCCTCTTGAAATCGGCTTTCATGAGCCGATACCTTCTGTACCAGGTGCGCCAGACTTTCGAACTCTTGTGATGAAAACCTCTCTTTAATCGGTGCAAAAAGACCCTGGAAAGCCAAATCGGCTACATGCCCGTCGCTCAGATTCAAACTGTAACATCGGTTTCTAACGTCCCGAAACCGCTAGACATATTTTGGTACCGTTTCGTCCGGCCTTTGCCTAACCGATGTTAAATCTGTCAGCCTCATCTCATGGATTCTAGCGAAGAAGTACTTGTGAAATTGTTTTTCTAGATCAGCCCATCCCCGAATTGAATTCGGTGGTAATGAGGAGAACCATGTAAAAGCCGATCCAAACAATGACAAGGGGAAAAATCTAACCCTCAGAGCCTCCTCAGTCGATACTTCTCCACACTGTGCCAAGAATCGGCTAATGTGCTCTACTGTAGATATGCTATCCTGTCCTGAGAACTTAGAAAAATCTGGGACTCTGTATCGGTGTGGTAATGGAACCCTGTCAAACCACTCTGGATACGGATGCCGATACATAAATGTCTGCTCCTTTGGTTTTATCCCAAACTGTTCTCTTACTATTTCTGCAACCCTTGCCGATAAATCTTCTTCCCTTGGGATTTCCTACTGATATTGTATGGGCAGAGTTTGTAGCCGATTCTGCCTGGGATATTCTCTCTGATAATTACCTGAATCGGCAACACCTCCTGGGTAATTCTGCTGATATCCCCCATAATAAGCCGTTTGATGGTATCCCGCAGGAATATCTTGTTGCCCCCCAGCCTGATTCTGTGAAAATAAATTCTCCGGTATATCTTTTCTGGGGCCATAAGTAACTTGATTTGGCTCTATCTTTGGTGAGAGATAAACAGGACCTCGAGTAGGCTCTTGAGCAATCAATCCATCCATTGCCTTCTTGATGAGGTTATGCAGCGTGTTCACCAGGATCCCCGATTGATTGATGAGCGCATGATGTACTGCTTCATTCACCATCTCCTGGAAGGGTTTTATTGGTGGACTCTCAAGTGGTGTACGGCTCGATTCTCCTACCAGAACTGGTTTTGGAAACTGAGATTTTTGAATCGGCCCTTGTCGCGTCATGCCAAAAGATTCCAAGCCGAGTTTCTGAAAATTGGCCATATTTTGCTCGACTTGTTGTCTCTGCTCGTCTGTTAGATCCTCCATACTGACCGGGATCACGTTGTCTGTTTTGATCTCTTTTCCGGCCATGTCGAAATTCCGAGTCCCACCGGGCGTGCCAAAAACGTGTTGACACCGAAAGTCACCGGCAGCGTTGGGAATGAGCCGATGATCTGGTTCGGTGCCTTAAGACACGCGAAGGCCTGGGAGATTTGCTTAACTCCAGTGCAGGTCCTAAAATTCGAGGTTCGTAGGCGTGCCAATCAATTTGACCCTGCAATTGACAAGGAGATAGAAAATATTAGATCAATGAGCCAATCGACTGAAAGCCGAATTGGACTCGTCTCATCGGCCGATTGCCGATATGGACTAGAGCACTTATACATCAACTGGAAGCCAATGATGGCATAGATGGGCAAAATAAATAAACCATGTGGCTAAGGAACCAATAGCAATATAAATAAGTAAACTAGCCGATTACTGATATAACATGTATCGGCTGGAAAGCCGATGACGGTGTAATGTGCCAAAAACGTGTTGAACAATGCAATCAGCTTTAACTAATAAAAGATAACCTATCGGCTAGGCACTCCGATAGAACATTGCATAAACACCCATCGGCTTAACAAGAATAAATCTATCATTATCAATCTAGTAGATCAAACTTAACTGATGCAGCACAGATTGATAATGATAAAAGAACCTCGATGAGCCAATAGATCTGATGCAATCGTGATGTAATATATGATAACTTATCGGCTATACATCCCGATAAAATGCTTGCATAAAACCGATCAACCTAGCAGGAATGACTTATCACGCAGTTTAGTAGGTTGGACCTAACCGATGCAGCATAAACCGATGATAAGTTACACCCAGTAAGCCGATAAATCTATGCACGCGTGATGTGATATATCTACTCGGCCTATGAGATCAAACCTAACTGATGCAGCCGTAGACAGAACAGATATATCGTGGTAAGCCGACTACCGTAGGCCAACTAGAATATCGGACCTAACCGAGGAAGTCCTAGCCGATACGGTAGTCGGGGTAACAAGACTTACTCTCTCGCAGGAGGTCGAACTTAACCGATGTAGCCCGGCTCAAGAAGCAAGAACCCATTGAAAAGGGTGGCGATGCGCCAAAAGTTGTATTGATTTGTTTGATGATTTTACATGGTCCCCGGGCACACATATTTATACCCCGAGTTGATACAGTCCTGATCGGACACGAAACAGGAGTTTCCTAACTATAAAAGGAAAATTAACAAGCCCTGATCGAACACGAGATCAGGTTTCCTAAAAATCATTGTTTTTGCCTAATCTATAGATGAGATATTAACTACCTCCCCGTGGTCTTCACGATTCCTTCCTGAATTCGGCTTCTTTCGGATTAATTCCCGCCAGTTAATTGTGATCTTTTCCTTAACCGAACCCAATAAGGATCCATACCAAATTTTGGCGTTAACAACCGGCAATAGAACTATAGGGCTACTCGGCAAGAGGGAAACTCGGTGGATTGCAAAGGAGCACAAAGAGATTTTATACTGGTTCAGGCCCTCGATGTGAGGTAATACCCTACGTCTAGTTGTGGTGTTATTCCTCTGAGAGGTTGTGTCGATCAATGATCTTTTCCATGCCCTCATGGGGCGCCCTGCCTCCCTTTATATACTAGGGGGTAGGGGTACATGATAAGGATCCTAGCCGGATACGGCCAAGGGATTTCCTTCTTAGAGATAGAAACTTATCCGACTAAGACTGCTATTCCTTATCGTACAAGGTAAAGCTTGCCGGGTGCTATCTTATCTCTAATTATATGATTCGGCCCATCCTCTATTCGAGTGGCCCATATGCTGATGATGAGGTACCCGAGGCCCATGGCCTCCACAAGTATAAATAATATAATAATAAAAATAACGAAAAGAAAACGATATTACTGTAGTAAAAATCTCTGTTGTTACCACAGCTTCCGAATCGCTTCGTATTCTCTTCTTCCTCCAGAGTCCAGTGAAGTCTGTCCACCTCCATCTATCCATCCACCCACCGGCGAGATGGCTCCCACCATTCCACCTGCTGCACCACCCTCCGGTTCCGACTCGGGCCCCATCGTCATCTCATCCGACGACGACTTGGGCCCGAACCCGATCGTCCTCTCATCCGGCGGCTCTTCTCCTGGCCCCATCGTCCTCTCCTCCTTTGATGAGGACGAGGACGAGCCGGCGAGAAAAAAGAGCCGCAGAGAGAACTGGCCATTCTGCGACCAGGTCAGGATCACCGCACTCGCCACTCACCGCCAGGCCGGCGAGGAGCTACCGTCGGAGCGCGCGCTCTTCGATGAACGGAAGCATCAACTTAGCCAGGAGAGGTTCACCGCGAGGGACCTATACAAGAAGGTGGCTGTGGGAGCCATGGGCCCCGGGTACCTCACTACAAGCACATGGGCCACTCGGATAGAGGATGGGCCAGATCATGTAATTAGAGATAAGATAGCACCCGGCAGGCTGTGCCTTGTACAATAAGGAAACATAGCCTTAGTCGGATAGGATTCTATCTCTAAGAAGGAAAATCCCTTGGTCGTATCCGACTAGGATCCTTACCATGTACCCCTGTCCCCTAGTATATAAAGGGAGGCAGGGCGCCCCATGAGGGCAGACCAGATCATTGATCGTAAAACCACATCAGAGGAATAACACCTCAACTGGACGTAGGGTATTACCTCACATCGAGGGCCTGAACCAGTATAATTCTCCCGTGTTCCTCTGCAATCCACCGAATTCCAGGTCGCCGAGTAGCCCCATAGTATTATTGCCGGTGCAAAGCATCGACAGTTGGCGCACCAGGTAGGGGCCCGGCGAGTTCTTCATCAACAGATTCGATGGATCCCATGTAACACCCTGCCCTCCAGAACCGCACAGCCCAGCCCATCCGACGGGTGGGCCCACTTACACATAGCACCCCACTTACACTTTCGTCCTCGCTTCGTGTAAAAGGGTTAACCCGGAAGTACTATGGTTGGAGGGACAAGGCCTTATAAGTTGGTTCAACCCTTGCTCAACTAGCAAGGTGGTACTAATCATGTGCACACCGCACTCATGGGCCATATGGGCCATATCCTAATTGGGCCAGGATGTCACACACACCCCCCCTCAAAGGACCTGGCGTCCCCGCCAGTCCAACTTACCCACACAGGCATATAGGCAAATGTCTAGGAACGCGCCCCCTCTTAGCGCACGTTCGTACGTCCAGTGCCGGCGCCATATGCCATGCCATGTGCCTCACACCGAGCCCACATGCGCCATGTGCCATATGCCCGCACACTGACCCGTACGCGCAACCGCGAGGGTCGGCTCTGATACCATTTGTAACACCCTGCCCTCCAGAACCGCACAGCCCAGCCCATCCGACGGGCGGGCCCACTTACACATAGCACCCCACTTACACTTTCGTCCTCGCTTCGTGTAAAAGGGTTAACCCGGAAGTACTATGGTTGGAGGGACAAGGCCTTATAAGTTGGTTCAACCCTTGCTCAACTAGCAAGGTGGTACTAATCATGTGCACACCGCACTCATGGGCCATATGGGCCATATCCTAATTGGGCCAGGATGTCACATCCCATCAACGGAGTCAAGGGCGACAAGTTCTCCAATGGAGACACCATCACCTTCGGGAGCCTCGATTTCGTCGCCGATCAACTCGGCAACCTCTCCTTGGCTGAGGCAGATCCGATCTTGCCAGCTGAGGAGCTAGCCAGCGTTGCGCCAGTCGGCCCCAGGGACGTCGCCATCTCCTTCGACGATCTACTACGACAGTCCCTCACATCGCCGAACATCGGGACAACTCTCTCCTTTGGCGTCCGACTCGCGCTAGGCCTTGAGCCAGCGCGGGTTAGGCCGAGAGGGGGAGAGATCGTCAATCTCCCGTACGGATTCGGCGACGCTGTGCATCTACAACCCACGCAGCAGACCCGACCTCCAGCGATTCAGTTTGGACACGGTCATGAACCGTTTCAGATTGGATCTAGGGAGGTCGGAGTCGTCCTAACTCCGATAAACTACTCGGAGTCCGACACTAAGTCGGATGGTGGTTCGAGCATCAACTCGGACTCCACCTTGGCAAGCTTCCTCCTCCCCCGCGAGATCTTCATGGCTTCAACGCCACCTTCCGAGGTGCGCCGACTGCAAGAGGAGCAGCAAGAGGAGGCGCGCCGACTACAACAACAAGAGGAGGCCAACCGACAAGCTCGCAACGACGGGCTTCGACAGGCCGGGCGAGCCGCCCAGCAGCAGATCCTCCAAACCAAAGTCGGCGACCACGATGTCTTCGTCACGCCGCAACAGAACGTCGTGGCCGCCGCAACTCTGCTGGATACGCTCCAGCTTGGGCCGGATCATCAGGCCACACCAACTATCGCCAAGATCAAGGCGATGATTACTGCTGCCGCCTGCCAGCAGCAAGAACAGTCAGGCAACACTCACATACCGACCCGTCGAACGGGCTCTCCAGCGGCGGAGTCATCTGCATCAGCACGACGACGGGCGGCCGGCTCCACCCGGCAGCACGAAGAGTCCCGCCAAACAACACTCGGCCATACCAACTACGACAACCGGCGGCATCACCAATACGACCACCGACCCAATCAAGACCTCCGATTGCGATTACAACGCGATCTTCGCCACACCCTAAGGGCCCGACGCGAAGAACGCGAAGAGGATGAACGCCGCCGACTGGAGGATGAACACGAGCGCTTCGGTCTCCACTACGAGCGGCTACACCGCCAAAACCGAAGCCCAAGTCCTCACGATAATGAAGGCATTCCAGCCTTTACTCGGGAGTTACAGGACGTCCGCTGGCCAGTCGGCTTTAAGCCTACCGGAATCGAAAAGTACGACGGCAAGACCAACCCAGAGTCCTGGCTCACTGTTTACGTCCTAGCAGTTCAAGCTGCTGGGGGCGACAGCAGAGCCATGGCTAACTACCTCCCAGTCGCATTATCCGACTCGGCGAGGACATGGCTGACAGGCCTCCCAAGGCGGTCGATCGGTTCCTGGGGACAACTCAGGGAGCGGTTCATCACTAACTTCCAGGGGACCTACGAGAGACCGGCTTCCGAGCACGACCTTTACCAGCTGCATCAGAAAAAGAATGAGTCTCTACGTGAATTCATCAAAAGGTTTTCCGAGAAGCGCAATCAAATCCCAAGCATCAAAGACGAGGTCGTCATCGCCGCCTTCCGCAAGGGAGTAAAAGACGCCCCGCTCATTGCGAAGTTCACTCGGAAGCCACCATCCACTGTCCGGACTCTCTTTGACATGGCCAACAAATACGCCGACTCGGCTGAAGCCGTCGCAGAGGCCTTCGATGAGAAGAAGGAGCCCCGACAAAAAGACAACAGGGTGAAAGCCGACAACGAGCCGCCTCAGAACAAGCCTGGCAGCCGCAAGCGGAAGTCGGACATCGAGGTGGCTAACATGGAGCGCAGTCGATCACGGCCCCAGCGGAACAACGACTATCAGAAAGTCATGAGCGGGCCTTGCCCCTTTCACCCCAAGGGCCGGCACGCGGCCAAGGACTGCCACATGCTCAAGAAGTTTGCCTCCGAGCAAGCTTCATCGTCTGGCGCCGACAAGGACAAGGACAAGCCAGACTCGGGTCCGGCTGATGATTTCCAGGACCCCCAAGCCGAACTCAACCACATCTTCGGGGGGCCACTCGCGTACGAATCCAAGCGCAAGCAGAAGCTATCAGCGCGGGACATTAATGCGGTCTCCACAACGGATACCCCCCAATACTTGCGCTGGTCAGAGATGGCTATCACCTTCAACCGCGCAGATCACCCAGATCGGGTTTCCCACCCGGGACGATACCCACTCGTCCTGGACCCGGTCGTCAGAAATATTAGGCTGAAGAAAACCCTCATCGACGGAGGCAGTGCGCTCAACATCCTGTTCGCCAAGACTTTGGACGAGATGAGAATTCCTCGTTCAGAACTACGGCCGAGCACCGCGCCCTTCCATGGGATAATCCCCGGCTTGTCATCAACCCCACTCGGGCAAATAACCTTGCCGGTGACCTTCGGCACGCGGGACAACTTCCGTACAGAAAACATCTCCTTCGAGGTCGCCGACTTCGAGACCGCATATCACGCGATACTCGGAAGACCGGCCCTCGCCAAATTCATGGCGATACCGCACTACACGTACATGGTGCTGAAGATGCCCGGGCCAGCAGGAGTCCTCTCCCTCCGCAGCGACGCTAAGCAAGCCTTCACCTGCGACAAGGAGAGCTGCGAGCTGGCTCAAACACAAGAAGCGGCAGTCGGGCACGACAGCATCCGGCAAGCCGCTACATCTGAAGTCGATCAAGATCCAGTTCCGGCGAAAAAAGCAGCGAAGTCGGGAATTTCAGCGGACTCTGACACGAAGAAGATCCCCCTGGACCCTTCCGACCCCTCCAAGACTGCCTTAGTCGGGACCGGACTCGACCCCAAATAGGAAGACGCGCTCGTCACCTTCCTCCAAGCCAACAAAGATATCTTCGCATGGAAACCGTCCGACATGCCGGGCATACCAAGGGAGGTGATCGAGCACGCCCTACACGTAAAGCCAGACGCCAAGCCGGTCAAGCAACGGCTGCGGCGCTTCGCTCAAGACCGCAAGGACGCTATCCGGGAGGAAATCACCAAGCTCCTCGCAGCCGGCTTCATCAAGGAAGTCTACCACCCGGACTGGCTGGCCAACCCAGTCCTGGTCCGGAAGAAAAACGGTAAATGGCGCATGTGCGTCGACTACACCGACCTCAACAAAGCATGCCCCAAGGACCCATTTGGTCTTCCCAGGATAGATCAGGTGGTTGACTCCACGGCGGGGTGCGACCTACTCAGTTTTCTCGACTGTTACTCGGGATATCATCAAATTAGCTTGAGGGAACAAGACTGTTTAAAAACATCTTTCATCACGCCGTTTGGAGCGTATTGCTATATCACAATGCCGTTCGGTCTGAAAAACGCAGGCGCAACCTACCAAAGGGCTATTCAGCGGTGTCTGCACACTCAGATCGGGCGCAACGTGGAAGCCTACGTCGACGATGTGGTGATCAAGTCCAAGTCCAGAAAAGACCTCATTGCCGACTTGGAAGAAACCTTCCAAAACCTTCGAAGATTCAAGATGAAGTTGAACCCGGACAAGTGCGCCTTCGGGGTGCCGTCTGGGAAGTTACTCGCTTCATCGTCTCGGCGCCGCAGCATCGAGGCTAACCCGGAGAAAGTCAACGCCATCAAGAAACATGGCGCCCCCGACCAACCTTAAAGACGTCCAGAAGCTGACTGGCTGCATGGCGGCACTCAGTCGGTTTATCTCCCGACTGGCGAACGGGGCATGCCTTTCTTCAAGCTCCTCAAAAAGGCGGACACCTTTCAATGGACCCCGGAAGCCCAGCGAGCCTTCGAAGACTTCAAAGAATTCCTCTCATCACCCCCCGTGCTGGCGTCACCCCTGCCCCAGGAACCACTAATGCTTTATCTGGCGGCAACAACACAGGTAGTCAGCACGGTGCTGGTAGTGGAGCGATCCGAACAGGGTCATCTTCAGAAAATACAACGGCCAATCTATTTTGTCAGCGAGGTCCTTGCCGACTCCAAAACAAGATACCCGCAGGTCCAGAAGCTGCTATACGGCCTACTCATCACAGTCCGAAAGCTGGTGCACTACTTTCAAGCACATCAAGTCACGGTGGTCACAGCGTTTCCACTCGGGGATGTCCTTCATAATCGCGAGGCCACCAGCCGGATCGCTAAATGGGCACTCGAGCTGATGGCGTTTGACATCACCTTTCAGCCACGGACAGCTATCAAATCCCAAGCTCTAGCCGACTTCGTGGCCGAGTGGACAGAAGTTCAACTCCCAACACCAACAATAAAGCTAGAGTACTGGACAATGTACTTCGACGGTTCCCTACGGATCGGCGGTGCCGGGGCTGGAATCATACTGACATCCCCCACTGGCGAAAAGTTGAAGTACGTACTACAAATCCACTTCCCGGCTTCCCACAACGTCGCCGAGTATGAGGCTCTTGTTCACGGGCTCCGCATCGCCATATCACTCGGCATACGTCGACTGGTTGTGCGCGGAGACTCCCAACTCGTGGTCAACCAAGTCATGAAAGACTGGACCTGTCTCGATGACACAATGGCGGCATACTGTCAGGAGGTCCGCAAGTTGGAAAATAAGTTCGACGGGCTGGAAATCACACACGTTCCTGCGTCAATACAACGACGCGGCAGATGAGCTGGCAAACATGGGATCCAAGCGAGAAGCGGTTTCCGACTGGAATCTTTGTCGAGCAACTTATGGAGCCATCAGTCAAGAAGAACCGGCACAAGAGCAGTCGGAGGCGAGCCTACCCGACCACCGACGAAGTGCTGCACATATGTCAAGACTGGAGGGGTCCCGTTCTCAAATTCCTCCTGGACGATGAACTTCCCAGAAGATCGCAGTCAAGCCGAGCAGATCAAGCGTCGAAGCAAAAGCTTCCCTGCTAGTCGGAGAAGACCTGTACCGAAGAGCGCATCCGGTGTCCTCATGCGCTGTGTCACCACCGAGGAAGGCAAGCAGATCCTGCATTCAATCCACTCGGGCATATGTGGCAACCACGCTGCATCCAGGACGTTAGTCGGAAAGGCTTACCGGCAGGGATTCTTCTGGCCCACCGCAGTCACAGACGCCAAAGACATCGTTCGCAAGTGCGAGGCTTGCCAGTTCTTCGCAAGACAGACAAATCTCCCCGCCCAGGAACTCCAGACTATCCCTATCTCCTGGCCATTCGCGGTATGGGGGCTCGACATGGTCGGGCCATTCAAGAAAGCGCCAGGAGGGTTCACGCATTTATTCGTCGCAGTGGATAAATTCACCAAGTGGATTGAGGCTAAACCCGTCGCGCAAATCACAGCGGCACGAGCAAAGGACTTCATCCTGAATATACTATACCGGTTTGGGGTACCTAACCGCATCATCACCGACAACGGCACTCAGTTCGCGGCGGGCCTATTCCAAGATTTCTGCGATGACTTCGGCATCAAGGTCTGCTATGCATCTGTGGCACACCCGCGGAGCAACGGGCAGGTTGAACGAGCCAACGGCATGGTCTTACAAGGCATCAAGGCCAGGATATACGACCGACTACAACCTTATGCGAGTCGGTGGGTACAAGAACTACCATCCGTTCTCTGGTCTCTCAGAACCACGGTTAGTCGGGCAACAGGGCAATCCCCTTTCTTCCTGGTCTACGGTACCGAGGCCATGCTACCGACGGAGATACAGTTCGGCTTTCCGCGAGTCCGGGCTTACTCCGAAGACGACTCCAACAGCACCCGACTGATCGAATTAGATCAGTGGAAGAAGCAAGAGACGCCGCAACAATCCAGTCGGCAAGGTATCTTCAAGGCCTGCGTCGCTTACCACAATCGCAATGTCCGTGGCCGCGCCTTTTTGGTCGGGGATCTCGTTCTAAGGAAGATACAAACCACCAAGGACAGGCACAAACTATCCCCTATCTGGGAAGGGCCGTTCATAATAGCCGAGGTCACGCGGCCAGGCGCCTACCGACTGAAGACCAAAGACGGCGTCCTCATCACCAACTCATGAATATAGAACAGCTACGTCCTTTCTATACCTGAGTTTTAATATTTTCCATGTGTACAGTTTTTCCTGACTCACTAGCGCGCTTGTTCCAACCGAGTAGTGAGTCGGGGGCTGCATGTATATATGTGTTCTGTCAATAACATACAAGCTTATTTCACCCCGGTTATGAAGCCTTGCCACGACTGATGCGTTCGCCCGAGTATAGCGTTTACTTCCGAACGTTTTTTATCAAGTTCCATCGAACTAACTCGGTGCATGCTACATGGTCGGGTAAAGCTAATGACAACCGAATAATAAGTTTGGCGGCACGACACATTATTTACACATGATCGTATATGAGCATATATATACACCGACTACAAAATGTATTGCCTTTACAGACCCAGGTCTCGGGTAATCGCTTCAGCAGTCGGCTTTGCCTGTGAGATCAGCTCCAGCGCTTCCTCGGGCGTCGTCTCCTCGGAAAATCCTCCCCGATGGCCTCAGATGTCCGCCTCGGGTAGATGGACTTGGTCATTGCTAGGGTCTGGGCCACGCCGGTGGCAACCCGCTCATCTGAGTACCTTTTCAGGGCACTCGGCGCGTCCTCGAGACGCCCCATTATTTGAGGAATTTGCTACAGCTGGTCCCTACCGGGCGGGGATCTACAAGGTTAAGGAGCCCTTTCACGGACCCGACGAGGGCCTCCTGTGACTCCCTGATTGACCTTATCTCCTCCGTGTAGAACCGGTACTGGGCCTGGACGTTGGCTCTCATGCCTGCCCAGATCGGCCGGCAAGTAAGCTTGTCAGATTCGGCTACACACAGGGTGACTAATGTTATTGGCTGAGATCACAGTCGGGTTGAGGACTTACTTTCGTAGTCGGCCTCCCACCCGGCCACGGTCTTCTCCAGTTCGGCCTTCTCCTCACCGAGCTTGACGACGGCCTTCTCCAACTCGGACTTCTCCCGGCCAAGCTCGGTGTTGGCCTTTGTCAGGTCGGCCTTGACCCTTTCAAGCTCGGCCTTGGCTTCTTCGGCCTCCTTCAGCTGCGACTCCCTCTCCGCTCGGGTCTTTAACTCCGCTTCGAGGTCTGCACCACAGATTAGCCAAAGCTCATCATGCAGTCATGACATCACCGAGCAGTCGAGATCACGTAGCTGGATGAATACATCAACGGTCCAGTCGGGAAGATATGCTCGAGGATTTTACCTCTGATCTTCTCGGCTAAGGCCCATGTCTCAGCCCTGAGCTGATCAGCGCCACTCTTTAGCCAGGCCTCCCTCCTCGTGTGACGCGCCTCCATCTCGGCCTTCAATGCCCGGAGTTGTTGCAATTCCGTGAGGTGGGGAGCCATCTCGACCAGGATCTCCGTCATCGCCTCGTTGCGGTCAACGAGCTTCTGCTCGGCACAAGGAACAAACCGAAGACAGAGTCAAACATCAAGACAAGAAGATTGCTGGAGCTTCACTACAAGAATCATACCGCGACCCCCTGGGACCCGTTGATGGCGGCACGAAGCAGGCTCTCGCGCTCTCTCCTCGCGACGACTTCATCGAGCCTGAAGCTTTTCATAGTGCCGTCGCGAGTGGACCACGTGAAGGTCCGGGGCATCACACGTGGGGGAGCTTCGATCCGAGGCAAATGTGGGATCTCCGGTGGCGGCGGCAACGGCGACGATGGCGATGACGATAACCATGATGGCGACGGGGTCCTGGCCTCGGCACCGCCTTCCCCTACAACATCGGGGATCGGCTCGGGGGATCCGTCCCCCGCTTCCGCGACGTACGGTGCCTCGGGGGCTGGGGCCTCAGTTTCAACAGCCACCTCTCAGTCGAGTGGCGGTAGTGGCCCTGTAGTCGGAGCCACCTCGGTTTCAGCGACCGGGCTGGCCGCCGGCTTAGCAGGTGTGTTCGCTGCCGCTGGCTCGGCTGGGGCGGACTCATCAAGCGGAGCAGAGGGGTCAACCTTTTTGAGGTCGATATCGGCCCGCTTCCTGCACAACGAAGCAAGACATCAGGACTGTATTTTAACATACAACGACTACAGAAGGCTCGGAGTAGCGCACCTCTTGGAAAACTTCAGCTTCCTGCCAGCTTGCCCGCTCCCCGGCGAAGCGCTAGCATCGGCACTCGCCCCGGTCGGTGTCGTCGACGGCAGAGGCATATCGGCCTGAGTCGGCCTCGACTCTGGTATGGTTGGTTCGGGTTCCTTCGCCCAATCGGCCTCTTGCTCTGGTTGGCCCTTGGCGGCGCTGTTGCTGAGTACGACAACGTCGAGCCCAAGCCTGCTGCTCTCAGCCTGGGACTCGACCGCGTGGGCGTTGTGGCAGCGAGTGTCCTTTATCTTCAAGCTGCCACTCACGGCGCGCACTTGTCATGGCCCCCTCGCCCGATATAAAATCGGCTTCTTCCCCGCTCTCTGGAGTCGGGTTGGGCATCAGAGGGACTCCTCGGCCTCTTCCTCGACGCGACCGCAGACAATGGACGAGAGTCTTCATCAAATTCCTCATGCCACTACAAGCAAGTCGACAAGATACCATCACGCAAGGTTGAACAATCACCGTTCCACAGGCGTTCACCACAGAAGAAAGTAGAAGGTTACCTTGGTCCGCGGCCGGATGAAGCTATAGGCAGCAACTCGGCGGTTATCATCTTCGGTGGCAACGACCCCTTCAGAGAAGTAGCCAAACAAGGTATCGGTCACTGCCCCCTTGTCCGCCGTCTCGCTGCTCACCCGGTCGGGATCGTGTTTACCTTTGAAGGCCCAGTCGAAAGCGCTTCTCAGCTTCAGCGGCTGGACGCGCCTCGTCAGGAAACGACGAGCCACCCAGGGCCCTGTCAAGCCGGCCCTCTTGAGGTCATCTATCTTCGTCAGCAATATATGTGCCTGGCCCAGTTCTTCAAAGGTTGGCTCCGAGGACCAGCTTGGCAACACCGCCGGCGGCATACCAGTAAATGGGCGCAAGGAAGGAGCTAAATTGGCGCAGTAAAACCACTCCTTGTGCCAGCCCTTCAGAGAAGATTTCAAGGGCAAATCGATATATGTTTTCTTCCCATCACTCCTTAGTTGAAGACCGCCCCCCAATCACACTGATGTTACTCTTGGAAGGCTGGGGCTTGACATGGAACAAGTGTCGGAAGAGGATGAAATGGGGCTCAACACCCAGAAAGCACTCGCAAAGGGTAACGAATATGGAGATCTAAAGGATCGAGTTGGGATTTAAATGCACCAACTCCAGCCCGTAGAAATCAAGGATGCGGCGGAAGAAATCAGACGACGGAAGACACAAGCCCCGATCAAAGAAAGAGGCGAAAACTACCGTTTCACCAGGCCGGGGGTTGGGGCTCGACTCATCCCTCGCCGACCGCCAACGGATCACTTCTTGGCTGGGCAACTTCAGCTCGCTCTCCAGCCGTTTCAGCTTCACCGAGCCGCAATCCGAGATCGGCCAAGAACTCCCTGGCGCACCCGCAGGATTCGTCGCCTTCGGCATGATTGGAGGTGGTGAGATTTGGGGGAAAGCAAATCAGGGGCTTGGAATAAACGAAGAGGATTGAAATCGCCCGAGTCAGGGTGGGGAACGGCTGCTGCTAACCCTAGCCGGGCGGGAGGCGAAAAGCTAGGCGCGAAGGTGGAAGACGAAGAGATTGGCTGCTTTGGGGAAGATGACGGAATCTCTTTCTCTCTCCCCATCCTTTTATAGCCTGTACCGACTAGACGGGCCCAGGCCAGCACAGTTGGTATTGGGCCGACAAGACATGAGTTCCTACAGTAGCATGCTCCATGTGGGCCGCCCGCAGGCTGAGTTGAAATTATAGCGCTGGTGCTACCTACAGGAATCGATGAGGTAAACAGATATGCTTCATGAAAGCCTCACTGCTAAACATATATGTTTGGGTATCTGTTTTATCCACCAGGTCTCGAGGATATATCCTTACAAGGATCACAAGCTGGTCTTCATTAAAATTGGGGATGCAGGTATCTTTCTCGGGAACACCTGACCACGTAATGGATTTATTTTCATAAAGTGGTACTCGGCCTACATGCATGGCCATCAGTTGCCATGAGCAACATTATTCCAGCTGACATGACGCTGAAGAGTCTAACTTTCGAGTAGTGCACTGCTCGGGAGAGACTATAAATATCTATTCCCGCTGACATGATGCGGAAGAGTCTAGCTTTTGAGTGGGACGCTACTCGGAAAAGACTATAAACTCATATTCCGACTGACATAAAGTCGAAGAGTCCTATATACGAGTAGTCTCCTACTCGGCAAGACTATAAATTATATTCCGGTTGATATGATACCGAAGAGTCTCATATACCAGTAGTAATCTACTCGGGAAAGACTTCCAGGTTAAAGATCTTTGACTTTATGTTTAATTGTCTTCACAATTAAGCACAAAGTCGGGGGCTACACCTAATAGGTGCGCCTATTCGGCGCACACTATTCATATATTTACATGAAGCCCTTCATAGCCTCGCTGCCAGCTGACATGAAGCAGGACTCGGGAAGACTTACTCGGACAAAGAGTACTCGGGAGCATCGCACTCGGGTAACCTTCACCGTGGAGGATGAGCACTCGGCATCAGCTGTGACTCAACTATGAAGGTCTCAGGGGCTACTGTGGGAGCCATGGGCCCCGGGTACCTCACTACAAGCATATGGGCCACTCGGATAGAGGATGGGCCAGATCATGTAATTAGAGATAAGATAGCACCCGACAGGCTGTGCCTTGTACAATAAGGAAACATAGCTTTAGTCGGATAGGATTCTATCTCTAAGAAGGAAATCCCTTGGTCGTATCCGACTAGGATCCTTACCATGTACCCCTGTCCCCTAGTATATAAAGGGAGGCAGGGCGCCCCATGAGGGCAGACCAGATCATTGATCGTAAAACCACCTCAGAGGAATAACACCTCAACTGGACGTAGGGTATCACCTCACATTGAGGGCCTGAACCAGTATAATTCTCCCGTGTTCCTCTGCAATCCACCGAATTCCAGGTCGCCGAGTAGCCCCATAGTATTATTGCCGGTGCAAAGCATCGACAATTGTCTTGCTAAGAGATGAATGTAATTCCTTGCTTATGTATTACTGTGGTTTGTACTGACTGCTGTAAGAATCTTAAGCTTATTATCATATCATCATTTATCATTGATAATTCTCTTATTGTAATCTCATCTATTATATATCTTATCCCATTGATGTATACTTCGATATTATAAGTTAACTGGCTATGAATTTTCTTTATTCCTAACATATCTGTAGAAACTTCTGCTTTATTATCATCAATTGTATGAACTATTTCAGGACATTTTATGAAATACTTGTCGTGAATAATATTCTTTGTACAACCTGTATCTACTAATGCTAGTATTTTATATGATACCTTTGGTGTTAGTTTTACTTTTACTGGTATTCTTATTCCTAAGATTTCTTTGAAAGACAATTTTATTATATAGTTATTTCCAAAATTGGTAATAGCCTCCTTTAGTTGAATTATCTTGGAAGTATTACTGTCTTTTAATGTTATTAATTGTTTATTGAATTCAGTGTTTTGTGTAACCTTTATTTCAGGTAGAGCTTTGCTTTCATAATTATTTTTTAAATTTTCTAATTCTACTTCTAATTTGTTTATTCTATTTTCTAAAATTCGTACTCTGCTAGAGAGTATCCTGTCATCTGATTCTAAATCTACCTCTTTTCTCCATCTTTGTTTGTTTATTTTTATTCATTCAGCACAAGCTTGTTTTAAACATATACTACAGGGGACTCTATTATCTTGGTTATGGTAATAAATACAAAAGGCGCATTTAATATTATAATCACCTTTTCCTTTGATCTAATCATGTTCACAACTTAATTGATCCATCATTTCAATTTTTATTCCTGCTAGTTCATTAATTAAATCTAGCTCTTCCTCACTCGACTCGTATTCTTCATTAATATTTTCGATTTCATCTGTTTCTATGATAGAATACATCGATACATCATCCTTTATTTCATTGTCACATACTAATATATTTTCATTTACACTATCTATAATTAGTACTCGTTCTTATTCTTCATACTTACTAGAGTAACTTTTTTGGTCTTTGTTGGGACATGTTTTACTTAAGTGATCGGGAGAATTACATATGAAACATCTGCATGTTTTATCATATGTTTTCTTAAGATTATATCTTCTCACATTTTTTTTATGTAGAAACGGGGCTCTATTGTCTGATCTTCTTAGAAAATACCTTCCTTTTGTTCTAATATTATTATCATTTTTATTTTGAAGTTTATTATTTCTTTTAATTCTAGACTTATCCTTCCCGTATGACAATGGTATTTGCACTATATTATTGCAAAAATTATAGTCAGAGTATTTCTAGATCTTTGAGCCTGTATTCCTGTATATATTTTTCTTAGCTGTTTAAACACAAAGGTTCTTGCTTGTGAGATATTAATTTCGGCTCCTTCAGTTTTCTTTTTATATTCTTCAAAAATTATGCTTCCCAATGGGTTAGATAATTTATTGAAATATCGTTCAACTATACCTTTGTTATATCCTTGCTTAGCAGTTGTTGCGTTATATAAATAATGCTGGAAAAACTCTTTTATTCCCTTCGAACTTGTTAATGTTAATTTTTCTATTTCCTTTAATCTTTTATTCTGTAAGGTTGTATACCCTAATTCTGGATCTTCAGCTATAATGATGTTAGATATCACATTTGCAAAGTTATGCGGATTGCTACCAACTCTTTTTAGTTATTCATAATTATTAGGATTCCTTTAAACCCATTGTTACCATAGAACATTGGCAGATTCACCTAAGAATGTTTCTAAGTAAGTTATCATATCTTCTACCTTATTTCAAATATTATGCTGATTTTGCATATATTTTTGAATTATTAACTCTTTCCAGATGCTAATAATGTTTGGCCAATCAATGGGATCATGTGCAGCTAAATTTAATATAGCACCATCACTCTTTTGATTTTGAAATTTCACTGATCTCTCAGATTCTCCTCCTTTAGTACCCATATGTTTATATTGTCCAGAGATATAGTTATATGAATATTCTTCTCTTTCTGGCGGCCATTTTCCTGCTGCCCTTGTTGATCTCTCTCTTTCTCCTTTATTTTTTACAGAGCCTTCACCATATCTCTTTCTCTTTTCTGTTCCTAAATCTTGTCCCATAGCTTCCATTGCATTGTCTAAATTTTGTAGACCTATATCATCTAAAGAGTTTCTAAAATCATTATAATGTTCTGAGCCATTTTCTATTTCTTCTATATTTCCTATTTTTTTGTACTAGTCTCATTTCTTGTTCATAACTTTCTCAAAATAACCTCTCATTCTCTTCCCATTCCTCTTCTTCACTTAGTTTCTTCTCAACCTTTTGTTTTTCTTTATTCTTATCGTTTTCTTCTAATTCTATTTGTTCAATTTTACTTTCTCAGATCATGGGGACTTCTATAACCATATCTTTATTCTTTTTTAATTTCTTTAGCCTAGCTAGTTCTCTATAAAAATAAAGTTTTTTATCTCTTATTTTAGGCCATTCACTCTTCATAGAGTTATTATATTCTATAGATATTTCTTTTAATTTATCCTCATAGTATTTTATTTCACTTTCTTGTTCTAATCTTTCCATGAATTCAGAAATACTATGTCTTCTATTGTCTATGATATCTTTATCAGATGTTTCTGTATCTAGGTCATCTGCTGCTCTAGACTTATAATTTATAAACCTAATACTAGTATTTTCTTTATTATTTTGGTAACTTATGTACTTTTCAGGTTGGCTTAAAGTTTTACTTTCTATTAAATCACTGATATTCCATTCTTCTTCTGTTCTTTCTTCAGAACTTATTTTTAATGGGCTCATAAATGTTATACTTTTAGATTGCATGATCTCTATAACATTACTTACATTTAGTTTGTATCTAGAGGCACTTCTATTAGTCAGTCTTTCTATGAATTCTATACTTATTAGCAAATTCGTCCTTTTAAATTCTTCATACCTTTTTATTTGAAAACCAAAACTCATTTTATCTATAAATTCTTTTACGGGCATCATTAAGTCTGGGGCTATATAGGTTATTAATTCATTCTCATTCATATCTCCTTCTAAAAAACCTAATGCTGTTTTATCTATTGTGTCCCATCTTTTATCCAGCAAGGTTATTAACACTTTTGCTCCTAATTTCTTTCTTGTCATGCCTTTGATTCCTATTATGTACATACATTGGTGAATATACTTATAACCTGCATATTTTAATCCATTTTCGAACTTCTTAGCTACAATTTTTAATTCGACTGGCTTTGTTAAAACACTTAGTTCTACTTCTCTAGATATTCTGTATAACCCATTTTTATTTTTAAAAAATCCCATACAATATATCTGTTGAGATTTTATTGCTCTTAGGGTGTCTCTCTGGTATCTTTCAAGTTGCTTATCCAAATCTACAATATTTTCTAAATCATCTATTTTCTCATATTTATCATTTTGCTTATCAGTATTACTAAAAGATCTGTCTTCTCTGCTTAGTATTCTTCTAAGAAAACTCCTAGATAAGTTCATTTTTCTGAGTTTATAGCTTGTGAAGAAGCGACTATTCCTAATGAAGCCAAAACTATTTCTTTACTACCTTGATTAGGAAGTACTAAAGTTTTTATTTCTTCTATTAGCTTTTTAATCTTGACTAATTCTTGGTCTAGATTTTTTAGGTCTCCTACGATATTCCTTTCAACCAACACTTTTTCGTATTTAATAAGTCGTCTACCTTTTTCTCAAGGGAACAAAATTTTCCTTAAAATTTGCGCTATTTTACTTTGCCTTTCCTTAAATTCTTCTAACAATTTTAATGCAAAATTTAGCTTATTGTTAAGTAGGGAGAATTGTTCTTCAGATTTCTTATGTTCCTTATATAAGCCTTCAAATTTTTTCTCCAAATTGTCCTGTCTTTTGCCCCAATTTAAATAAAAATTATATATTAAGTCAACAATTAGATTTAGTTGACTATTATTAGAGTGCCAACTATGGTCTTCAGTATGATTCAATCTACACCTTAAACTAATATTTTTCTTTGTATTTATTATCTTTTCAATATTAACTTCTAAATTTAAATATTTTAGTTTTTTAATGATGACCAGGCTCTGATACCACTTTTACATACTTTACTATTTAAATTACTGTTCACAGTACTGGGGGGCACTGTTTAAATTCACTCTTCACAAAATAGCTGTTCAAATTTACTGTTCACAACGCTTTCAAATTCTTAGGATCTTTTATGGCTGACGAAACCACTAGTACAGCCGGGGGTAAGACGATTAGTTATGTTATCCTACTCAGTACTCATCATATTTATCACTTATTTGTTTTTAGAAGCAGCTTTGTTAGATATCCCTAGTCATATTTTTTTTGACAGAGAGTTTATCTTTTTCCCAGGCAGTTTCACCCAAAGGGAACACTTCTCTACCGATACTGGTTCTCCTGATGCCTATACGAGATGCAGGCTATAAACGAGAACTATTGAATAGGTTTCTCCTATAGGATCCCTAGTATAAACACTCTTTTAGAAATAAACAAACAAGAAATACTTAAAGAAAACTAATTCATAATTAAACAAATAAGTTTACATATGGTTTTTCCTTTCGGGAACCCCGAGAGATCATACGAACAAGCTTAACTTGTTTACCTTACACAGCTTATGTTACACTACTTACTTCAATATACTATCAGGTAGACTACTACTACTAGAACTAGAGGGTGAAAGCTAGAACTCTGGCTAGAGCTTCTTCCTTTGTGTGCCTCTGTCTCCCTCCCGCTGAGTAGACCCCTCCTTTTATAGAGGCTCCGAGGAGTCTCGTCAGAGGCTTTATTCTTATCTTCGCAATACTATGGCTTCACGAGCACGCCACCTTCATGCTGTTGCTCTTTCTTTTCTTATTCTTGAGCGTCCTTTAGTGGGCTATGCCTCTCTTTTCCGCCGAAAGCAAGATTCTCTATTATTCTTAATAGTAATCTATAACTCACCGAAAGCTTTTTTGGATTTACTCAAACAAGCATTCCTTATAGTAGTCTTCTATATTTTCACTAAGCTTATGTTGTATGCTTCTAGGGTCAAGGCTATCAAGGTTGGAGGAGGTTCCACCACGCTTTTGCACTTTTGAAATATATGGAGCATTGTCTTGATAAGGGATGAATGCAATTACTTACTCATATATTACTGTGATTTGTACTAACTGCTGTAAGAATCTTAAGCCTATTATCATATCATTATTTATCATTGATATATCTTTTATTGTAATCTCATCTATTATATATCTTGTCCCATTGATGTATACTTCGATATTTTAAGCTAACTAGTTATGAATTTTCTTTATTCCTAACATATCTGTAGAAACTTCTGCTTTATTATCATCATGAATATATATGTATGTATGTATGTGTGTGTGTGTATGCGCGCAAAATCAAAAAGGAAGATAAATGAATTGATAACAGCAACAGCTATTTAAAATCCGTGCATGGCCTATTGTTTACCTGATTAATAGGCTAATCACAGTGCAGATTTCATAGAGGTTTCATACACTTTAAATAGGGTGGCACATTAGTATATATAATGACATGGCAAATAATTAAAGAGGAGAGAGATGGGATCAGTTTCATCAGAATAAAAACTGGTGCTCACCGTTTCCAACACGTTAGAAACCGTGTAAAACTCCCATTAAGAGGGTTTGTGTTTTATCTCCACATATTTCATTAACTTCTATTGGTAATGTAGATACAATATTTAAATAATATGTTAGCATATGAAACCATGAAATAAATTTTACATTAGGAGAAGTAGTTTTATCCATCAACTTAAATATCCTTAAATGACATGATACTCTTAAAAACCGCACAATGAAACTTTGCACTGGGAATAGCCATAGAGAGAATGTTTTAGAGTATTAGAGTTGTGATTTATGGTGCCATTTAAGTTGTGAGTATGCATTTATGTACGGCTGTGCATGGTGGGAGAAGTAAAGGCAAAGGATTAAACATGTACTACCACTCAAAGAAATCTAGGCTAACCAAATTGGATCCAACAGTCAACAGTGAAGTGACTTTGAGGTGATCTAGCACGCTAAACTTCAATCTAACGAACAGAAATAATTAGGATGATGTGGAAGGAGGAAAATACTAATAACGTAAGTGGGGATCAATTGTATAGGTTATATATATAAACGATTTGGATGTGTGGGACGCCACTTTGCCCCTTTTCTTTTTAGCTATTTCAGTGGATTACTGTCACGACAAATATATTTTTGTAAAAAAACTTACTTATACTGTATTGTTTAGATTGTTTAGATCACTTATTCTAAGTTATTAGCTTAGTTTTTTATTTCTTAAAATATTTGATTTATCTTAATAATTAAATTGATAATTCGTGGTAATAATCTATTAAATAATCTGTTCTAATTGGAACCTTTGTCATTTGTCATGTTGCTATAAGAATCTGAAATTCTGAATAATATTTTCTACATTAACAGTTTTTTTGAGTCACACCGAGAGCCGGTTTGGTTTCATGCCCTACAAAATTTTTGGTGGCATCAACTAAAGTTGAAATTGACGTATTTGGTTCGATGCTAACGCGGTGCATGTGAGATGAATAGGTAGATATTATCTTTTTTTTTTGGACGGCAGTGTTTTTATAGGGACGCTCGTAGTGCATGTGGGATGGATGGGTAGATATTATCATTTTTTTTTTTTTGCATATGGGATCATTTCGCTGGAGCACTTAATTCTTAAACTACTTTTCGTTCATTTTACACCCTAAACTATTGAAAATAGTTCACTTTATTTCTAATATTTTTTCTCTTTTTTTCTCTCTATTTAAGTCATATTAGCACTGAAATTTGGTAGGATAATAGACGCATTACAACTTACATCTCAATATTTCTTAGAGTTTTTTAGAGTAAATTGTAGTTTAGGCTACTTGTTATTGTCATAGTTTTATTTTGAACCACCCTTAAACCAATTTTTTCACTTTGGACCAGGTATTTTTACCAATTTTGTAGTTTGTACCATCCAACTCTCTTTTCTAGCAATGTCTATCTTTTCCTCTGATAAAGATATGGCATGCACATAGACCGGGGAGTTCATTGGTGTGCTAGAGCCAATGTGCTTGAGGTCATTGATGTGTACTAAAAAGT
This sequence comes from Oryza meyeriana var. granulata, assembly GCA_003991445.1. NCBI lineage: Eukaryota > Viridiplantae > Streptophyta > Magnoliopsida > Poales > Poaceae > Oryza > Oryza meyeriana. Next base: position 35,436 of record RYFJ01000583.1, read on the forward strand.
TGTTTTGAGATGGTCCAAACTGCAACAATAACAAAAATACCCGATCTAAAGTGAAAAGATTGGTTTAAGGGTGGTCGAAAGTGAAATTTTAGTAATAAAAGGTGACCCAAATTGTAATTCACTCAATTTTAATTACACTGTTTATATAAGTTGGAAGCACCTCAGACTTATTTAAATATCGGATTTTAAAGTTTAAGCAAACATTCATGAAAAAATTAAAAATATTTTTAAAATTTGATAATGATATCATCTATGGCTATAAAAATTTTTAGCTTAAAATACCACTTATAGAAAGGGAAAAAGAGAGAAATATTGCTAAGGAGTGAAGTGAGCCATTTACAGTAGTTTAGTGGGGTAAAATAAGTTAAAATAATTTAGGGGTGAAGTGTGCCCGCGCATGTGTTTCTTAAAAAAGAAAATGCACAAGATCACAAAGATATGAATTAAAAAAATCCGAAAGATATGAATTAAAAGAACAGCAAAGTTATTAATTCACAAAATATGGGCAAAGATATGAATTCACAAAAATTTGGGTGTGTCAGTTTGTTGGACGTGGGCCAGCGTCCTACCAATTCCAATCGCCGTCTCCATTGCCGATGTTGTCCTCCCAAGATTTCTCTTTTACTTCCATCGGCCAGAGATGTCCAAATGGGTGGACCGGACCGGCTAAGCCCGAGGCACGGTCCGACATGGCCCGTTTAGACACGGTACCTGTAGCGGGCCGTGCTGTGCCGGCCCACGTGCCTCCCCCGGCCTAGGCACGGTACGCCAAGGTTGTGGGCCGTGCCATGCCGGCACGGCCCGTCGGTGGCCTACCTTGCCTGAGTCGGCTCGGTCCGCTCCGGCCTTCCTACCACCGCGCCAGCCTGGCCGTCTCCCGCCTGCGCACGCGCGGCGTGGAGACGTGGGCTGCTGGCCGGTGGGCCCCACCGACGACAGCGTCGATTTTTAAAAAAAGCGGTACAGTAAAAAAGTCTTAAAAAATTTGAAAAATTAGAGGAGTTGTAAATAAATATGAAAAAAGATAAAAAATATAGGAAAAAATTGCACAATGACATTTATTGAATTTGATATTACACAGCTGCCTCATTAAAAACTCTGTCATGTAAAAACTCAATTTTGAGAAAACCATGACAAAGAAAAAAGAATACAGCTAAATGTCAACACTCAAAAATAAAAAACATTACTCTAGTTTCTCATTTTGTAGGTAAAGATTTTCGAACTGATCAGCCAAATCTTAGTTCTACGTGGTGTGTTGGGCACGTTTCTTGATTAGCTCCCAGTCTTTAACCGCAAATAGCATTTCTACCACCTCACTGCGGAGATTTCTTCTCCTCTCCTCAATAATTATTCCGCAAAGACGGAAGGCCGATTCGGATGATACCGTAGACATAGGCACCGTGAACATATCCCGTGTTAGCTTTGACAGCACGGGATATTGGGTCTTATGATCGTTCCACCATTGCAGAACGTTGAGATCTTCCCGGTTGATGGAGTCGTTGTCCAAGTAGGTGGACAGCTCAAGGGCTTCAAGCGAAACGTGTGCAGGACTTGTGGCGGCCGAACTTCCACCACCGGTGCTCGAAGAAGAAGAGAAACTACCCCAAATTCGGCCCCACTGCAATTTCTTCTTACTTGGTACAGGGACGGGTAGGGCTCTTTGCACGCGAACTCCCTGAAACTTAGTTTCATACTTTCGAAACACTTCATACAATTTAGTCTTAAAATCGGAATAGTAGTTAGTGTAATCAATATTCATTACATCCCCAATAAGATTCAAAATATTAAGGAACCCCCGTATTTTACCCCTAGGATCAAGAATAAATACAAAAGTATACAAATATGGAATATCCCTCTAGTATTTAAGATATTTTTGTTTCATGTGAAATATTGCAAGTCCAAGTAATTGGTCATCTTTATATTCTTTTAATAAAGTGGTAATCTAAAAAATTTTATGCAAAATTAAATTAGCAGTTAGATAGTAAACGCCAGACAAAGTAACAGTTGCATCATAAAATGTTTCAAGGAAATAATAAAATCTTTCCACAACATGCTAAGACTGTTCTGTCAGTAGCGGTTGCCCATCACTGGTAACAACATTCTTAGACTGCAAAAATCAATTAGTATATCCTTGTAAGGCAAGACGTGTCTCAATATCAAATAAGTCGAGTTCCACCGCTGGTTCGCATCCATTTGGAACTTGTGTGGACACTTGTCCGAAGCGATGCAGAATCGCTTGAAGGTCGCAAGTCGAGGATTAGAACCATTGAGTTATGTTATGGCTTCACGGATGGAATCGAGATATACACTTACTCTCTTAAAGCCGGATTTAACTATAAAATTAATAACACAGCAAGCACAACGTTGATGTAAAAGAAATGATTCAGCATAAACATTGAATAAATGCTACAAAATTTCCATTGCTCTGGAATTTGCAGTTGCATTATCTAGAGTTACTGCAAATATTTTATTTGTGATGCCAAAATCCTCACAAACTCTAGAAATTCGTTCAGCAATATTTTCTGCAGTATGTGAAACATCAATTAATTTTAAAGCTATTACTCTTTTTTGTAATTCCTAGTCATCATTAATATAATGAGCAACTACACTAATATAGTCATCCTTAGCCCTACCACTCCAAATATCAGATATAATACTAATAGAAAATGTGCATGTAGCAAACAATTGTTTAATACTGTCCCGGCTTTGGTTGTAAACATTCACCAAGTCTCGGGTTGTGGTCTATCTACTAACAGCCTGAAACCTAGGATTATAAGCAGTTTTAATGTAAGTCTCAAATGCAGGAGACTCACCAAAGTTTAGGGGTAGATCATGTCTAGCAATTAAACAGGTAAGGGAATCTCGTGCTACCTGAGGATCATACTCCCATGAATGTACCATACCGTCAGGATTTTGTACCAGTTGCTGCTATTATAGCCGGTAACCTTGTTTCTTCAAACACGCCTCAGCATGCCATCTCAAATGCTCTGTTCCACCAAAAGATTTTTCAGAGAGTTTAGTCTTATAAATTCTACATTTTGCATAAGTTATCTCCCTTCCATCCGCGCCGGTCTCGTTGATCTCATCAAAATGTTGCCAGGCGGAGGAAGTTCTTGATCTCTTCGAGCCGGTTGCCGTTGATAGGCTCTCGCTCGCAATTCCGGATCCTTCCGAAATCGCATGTACTTTCTCCGGCTATTCTTGCGGTGTAGGAGCCGACTCGGAGTCGTCTGCTTGCGACATCGGCATCTAGCTCGGGTCGAAATCGCTCAGTTGGAACGTCGGATAGTTCGGATCTATTCTGAAATATAAATAAAGAAAATTAGTAAAAAAAAATAGTACGAACAAAGAACAAAATTTAGAATTTTTTACCTTGCAATAGCACCGAAGACTGCAGCTATCAGCTATGGGAATATGAAAAATTTTTGATTTTTAGACAAAAATTTGCCTAAATCAAAAATTTAGAGCGCAAGAGAGCAAAAGAGAGCACAAGATGAGAGATTGGGAGGTTTGGATGAGCCAAGATTTTGCTGTTGACTTATTTATAGAAAAAAAACTTTATAGTTTTTCGGATTTTTTTGATATTTTTTTGGATTTTTGGCCCTCTAACAGCTAAATTCAAAATCTAGCCGTTATTTTTCGACCGCTGGGGACTCATGTCAAGTATTGGACGAGGCAACGGTCCCCTCCCCTGAGCACTGTAGCAGGCTGTAGCGAGCACTGCAGCAAGCCGACCGTGCCGTGCCATGCCGCACCGTCCTACTTGAACCGTACCGACACGGCCCACGGCCATCCATATCGAATCAGCCCAAATATGATTACTCTAGCATCGTACTCAAACCTACGGACAGTCCCAGCCCATTGGACAACTATACCGCCGGCGACCAACGCTGCGCCGCACGCAACCGCACCCACCCCAACCCCTCCCTACGCGACACCAACCACCAATCAGCTCGTCGCCGAGCCGACCACTCCACGAGACCACGAGGGGAATAGCTTTCAAGCTACTACCCCACTAGCACGCACGGCACTCCCCTCCGCCCCGAGCTTTCTTGGCGAGCGCCACGATGACGGCGAGCGCCGTCGGGTCCCTCGTCCTCCTCGTGTTCGTGCTCGTCGTGGGAGGGGTGTGGGGTGAGGGTGGAGGCGAGGCGGCGTCGGCGTGGCGGGCGGAGCAGGAGCGGGACCGGGTGGCGCGGGTTCCCGGGCAGGACTTCGACATCGGGTTCGCGCAGTACGCGGGGTACGTCACCGTCAGCGAGGAGCGCGGCGCATCTCTCTTCTACTGGTTCTTCGAGGCAGCGGAGGACCCGGCGTCCAAGCCCCTCGTGCTATGGCTCAACGGAGGTGACCACCGCCACCGCCGCGGCGCCTCTCCCTGATTTGGATTATGTTGACTTCTACTGTTGGTGAATTTTTCATCTGAGACGAATAGCTCTTGCGTTGGTGGTCGGGAAAGTTACTACCTTTAGGGCTAGTCCTTGATCATTCTGGTTCATCGTGATCCACAGTTCTTAGATGGACTATTTGGGGAGTGGGGATTATCTTAAGACTAGTCTATGGGGAATTGGGGATTAATCGATTTGATATCTGGAGGGGCTATAGTAACTGTTGTGGTATAAAAATGTAGTAGAACTGTAATATGTTCATAGGGAATGTCCAATTCAAAGATAGGGAGCCTTGTGTCTACAACATTTCCGGATAAAACCAATTTTCATTTCTTACTAAAAAACTCATTTTTATTTTAGAGATGTGAAAAGGGCAAAGATTTTAGTATGTTCCTCAGGTGCGATTTCTTTTTCCAATGGGTATCTTCTCATAGTATCTATCAACGTTTTCTAGTTTATTTGACATTTGGTTTAGGATTTGTTAGAAATTTTCTTTTACTGATTTTCATCATATTTCACATTTGAGTGCCACAAATCATTTGCCATTTTCAGAACTCGTGTAGTTTAAATTTGTTGTGATTTTTTCCTTTTGTGTTCACAAGTAGGCCTTACTGAACTAACTCCCAGGCTTCCAGCAGTACTTATCAAACTTTTTCACTACACAGCATTCACGTATTTCCTGTGAAGCCACCTTATTCTAATTTTTTGTACCTAAACTTTTCAAGTGGCGAGAACAGCTTTTCTAGTTTTACGTGAGGCAAGTTGTTGTCGTTGAATCTGCAAAAATATTTTCTTGTGGTATTGATAAATGATAATTAAGAATCTTAACTGAAGCATTATGCATTAGTTTCTTCATGAAGTTCATTTGGTTGCAATGCTATGATCCTCGAGACCTGAGACGATACTGCTGACTTCACTGCATTTAATCTTCCAGGGCCAGGCTGCTCATCAGTTGCGTATGGCGTTGCGGAAGAAGTGGGACCTTTTCATGTTAATGCAGATGGGCAGGGTGTACACCTGAATCCCTATTCTTGGAACCAAGGTAATATTCAACAGAAGCAAAATTGATTTATGCTGGCACCTTTACTAACTTAAACTCTTCATATGCTATTGCCTTCTCTTCTTTTTTTAACCTTTTTGTACACCCAACTACTACAACTTTTCTTCATAAAAAAGGCTTGGCCCTCCTTGTCTTTGCATTTTTTTTTTCTTAATTCTAGCCTACCTGGAGTGCAGATGTTATCAGGGAAATAGCTGATCTTTACCTCTAAATAACAAACTGTTCCTTTTTCCTCTTCTGTTGGGCACAACGGAAACAATCATATTAAATATTTTACCTAAGTTGTTCAGTTTTGAGTGTTGACAACAGCTTAGGATTGTTAGAAGAGTCCTGACACTAACAGGCTTCCAGCATTGTGACAGGATTACATATTCGCTAATATGCCACCTTATTGAAGAATTTCCCTTTCTCTAAGGACAGGGCTGCCCCTTTGTCTCTTTCATTTAAAGAAGCAAGAGCAGGACATTATGTTTAAGTCTGTGCACAATGTCCCAACCGACTGCCTTTAAACTTTTGCCAAAAACACAATCCGAAAGGTACTAGCACTTAAGCTGAGTGGCACATCCCAACAACTTCAGATATATTCAGAACGTTGGTGAATCAATCAATCTCTAAACTATTGGAACCCAGCTGAGTTTTGAACCCACTCCTGTATGCAACACGTCGCAACCTTCCTCTTTTTTTTCTTTCTGCAAGTCTGTCCAATTACCAAGCCATGGTCATAAGGAATGCATTAGGATTGTTGGATTGCAAGTTATATGTAAAGAGGACATGATCCTTGCTTACCATATCACTGAGCACACCAGTGCCCTGTCAATTGATCTCAAACTGCACAGTGATGCAGAAAATCTGTAGGACATGCAGCAACTTACCAGACATATTTAGCCAAAGGGCAGGGTAAAACAAGTGATAATTGGTTTCATTACCCCCTTAAAACTCAGTATTTGTAAAGCTAAAGGTGAGCTTGATTGGACTCCTAGATTGGTTCTTGGTATGATATACTTGTTAACAACTCCTGAAATTTTGCAGTGGCAAATATCTTGTTCCTTGATTCACCAGTTGGTGTTGGTTATTCGTACTCAAACGTCTCTGATGATATCTTAAATAATGGGGATGCCAGGACTGGTACTTTCACTTTGCTTTTCATGTGGTTGAAATGAAATTTATGTTCCCCAGATGTAACAATATTAGAGTTTTCTCACTGATATTCTTGTTTTTTCACAGCCAATGATTCATTGATGTTCTTAACAAAGTGGATTGAACGATTTCCTCAGTACAAGGGGCGTGAGTTCTACGTGACAGGAGAGAGTTATGCTGGTCAGCGACTACTTTATGAGCTTCTATTTCTTCTACATCATCCATTATTTCTTGTATTTACTTTTAAAAAATTAAGCCCAACTAAATCTTAATTGGTTAGGCCACTATGTTCCTCAATTAGCACAAGCTATAAAGAGGCACCATGAAGCCACTGGAGACAAATCGATCAATCTAAAGGGCTATATGGTATGACTTTGGTGGTTTTGCTTCTAGTTCTCTAATTTTGTTATACAATTTGATTGCTTAGTACAAAACTAGCAAAGCATATGTTTTGATTAAGGCTCCAATTACATAGCTACCAACATTTTGATATTATGATGGTAGTGATTTCCTTTGTGTTTTTCTTCCCTTAAGATGTGTCTTTTTTTTACAATAATTTTGAACATATTAGCTGATAAAATGCAATGCACCTGCTTCATGATTTCTCATTTTGGACATGCCATTTTAACTCCCCAGGAACTGTAATATTTAATTTATTTTCTTTGTATGTAATGACATGTTTTTTGCAGGTAGGAAATGCTCTGTTTGATGATTTCCACGATCACCTTGGCATATTTCAATTCATGTGGACCAATGGCTTGATTTCTGATCAAACATACAGGCTACTGAATGTTTTCTGTGACTATGAGTCCTTTGTGCATACATCTTCAGAGTGTAACAACATTCTTGACATTGCTAGTACCGAAGCTGGGAACATCGATTCGTATAGCATCTTCACACCTACTTGCCATGCATCTTTTGCCTCCTCAAGGAACAAAGTCATGAAAAGGCTACACGTAAGTTTTGAAGCTCCTGCAACTGAAGTCATGCAACATAAGTTGAGTTTTAATATTTTACATGGTTTTATTAAATTAAATTTAATGGACTTAAGTACTCAGCCATGCATGCATTAAATTAAATTTAATGGACTTAAGTGACTCTAGTGGATTCAAGAAAATCGTAATGCTTTTCTCCAGAAAAATGAAAAACAGTATAGTGAAAGGTACCGTATTTTATCTACTTAAAAAAGACGTATAAAAGAGTTCTGCACTTTGGCACAAAAACTGATTTTATACAAGCGGGTGAAACTTTCTTGATCTGACCATTTACATTTATATTGCGTGCAATTGGTCGCACACTGCTCACAAACTCCTCTATGTATATGTTTCTATTCATCTAATTCACAGTTATGATTTCTTTTCATAGTCTGTTGGAAAAATGGGAGAGCGGTATGATCCATGCACTGAAAAGCATTCAACTGTATACTTCAATCTGGCTGAGGTGCAAAAGGCACTTCATGTTAGTCCGATCATCAACAAATCTAAATGGGAAACCTGCAGGTAAATCTTATGTTTTCGGTTGATATTACTGTTGCTGTGGCACACTTGAAGACTGATGATGATTAATCAGCAATTCGGTATTCTAGTTCTTCATCCTTTTGATGAGGATTATTTATCACATCTCTACCATAAACCTCGTGGAAGGTTCTAGCCTTTTCATAGTTGTAATTCCCTATATTATCAGTATTAAAATTTGATCCCACCTCTACATCTCCACCCACCCCCTTGATGTAGGTTTTCCCAGTGGCGTAAAAAATGTGGCATTGGGGTAATTCTATTTGAATTTGAGTCTGAGTATGTCTAGGCGTCCTAGATTTAGGTATAATTTTTCAGACCTATTTGAATTTGAGTCTGAGTATGTCTAGGCGTCCTAGATTTAGTGTATTATTTTTCAGACCTATAAGGCACATTTTAATATAGTATAGATCTGGTATTTCATATAGTAACTGAAATTGGGAAGCATGAATTTCGATGTTATTTGTTGTTGATAAGAAAGTCAGCAAACCAGTTTTTTTTTCTTGTCTACTCTACTAACATGTTGATACTTTCATTCTTTTCAGTGATGTTGTTAACACTAACTGGAAGGACTGTGAAAGATCTGTGCTGCATATCTATCATGAACTTATACAGTATGGTCTTCGTATATGGGTGTTCAGGTGATTCCTGGCTCTGTGTACTTAATAGGTCTTTGTCCACTGAGGCACCCAAATTTAGTTCTGCTTCATTTGCTTTGTACCGTAGCTGCTTGCTTCAATTGGTTCTATGGTTCAAAAAATAGTTAGGATATAAAAAGGTGGGTGTAAACCTGTCATGGCAAGTACAACTGATATTGTATATTCATTATTTTTCCCAGAAACTTTTCCCTGCCATTCTGCAACTTTTTTTCTGTCTTTGTTCTGCAAGATAACACCTTTTTATTTGCTTCGATCTTCCTTTACTATGACCAGTGGAGATACAGATGCAGTGCTTCCGGTAACATCAACTAGATACAGTATCGATGCCCTCAAACTTCCAACGGTGATCCCTTGGAATGCTTGGTATGACGATGATGGTGAGGTAAAGGGTCTCTTCTTGACTAAAAAACCCATGAATATTCAAAATCTTGATAGTTTCTGGTTTCTTTTGTGCATAATTCGTCTGGTCGTAGACCACTCATATTTTATCTTGGCTATGTGGTTATGTGACACATATTTCCTAAACTCCTAATGATCTAGTCGCCTATTATTGCAAGTAGAGATTATCTGGGGAGTTAAGAGTTGGAGGGAGCCAGGGAATCACTGGTAGAGCCCTTGCTCCTATGTCCTAAAAGAGAAACCTCACAAGTCACATTATTCATGAGCTGTTTCAGGCTATACCATTCTTTGTGTTTAACTGTTCATTCTGATCACTGTGCGCCAGTACATTGACCATATTACTTGTAAAACATGCACCTTTTTAATGCAACATCTAGTATTATCATTTTTTTACTAGATCAATTATTTTATGTTTTTTGTGCTATCCATCCTCCAGTTGTAGTTTCTGACTTCATTTGTGTTTAAACAGGTTGGTGGCTGGACTCAAGGGTACAAGGGACTCAACTTCGTGACTGTGAGGGGTGCGGGTCATGAGGTTCCTCTTCATAGGCCCAAACAGGCTCTTATTCTCATCAAATCATTCTTGGCTGGGAGCCCAATGCCCAGCGGTCCAGATTTTTACAGCGATATGTAACATATTTGGCTACAATTAGATATTACCAGGACCGCAAAAAGCAACTCAGACTGGGTTGCTAGTATCACATGGTACTCGTACCATATATTGGCACTGATTCTTCCCTAAATGAAATAGGGAACAAAATTGTGGAATAGTTTTCATGCAACGAATTGACACTGCCTATTGATGTTGATATGAACATCAGACAAAAATATTAATCAAGGGTGAATATTCACATTATTGTCTTACAGGATGTATATAACAGCATACAGCCTTATTTCTTTTTTCGTAAGATGTGGCTGAATGCTAATGTATGTCCAGTACTGCAGTCCAGATTAGAAAATTTTGAGAATCCTCGATATAATTTATATTTTTATCTCATCTTTAATCCTTTATAATCAAATCTTAAGTTCTTGTTACCTGTCTATACTTGTTTAATAGTTCTCTATGGCCACAAATCATTGCTCTAGTGTTATTCTCTTCATGTGTCAAACTGTATTCATATTTACAAAGTATACTAGTTGTTGCCATCTTCAAAATCTGTATCCTTACTAATACTTCTGCAGATGAACATATCTACAGTTTTTGCAGCCTTTTCCAGAAAATCTATAGGAGATAGTCCATTACACAAGGTCTGTATACCTTATCTTTCTATGTGTGCTTGTACATATCATTTGTTCAGGTTTTAGAGTTACCACTTAATGAAACTTGAAACATGCATCATACTCCACCAAAAAAGAAAGCCAAGCCACATTCTTGCTCTTTTATCTTTCAGGAAGCCTCTTTTTTGTTCTTTTACTTCTCTTTTGCTATTAGTTGCGCCTTTTGAAAAGGTTGTTTCAATTTGGTGATGTCTTTCCAACCAAGATTGTCACTTTGAAGAATGAAATTATTGTAGCACCAAGCATTAGTTTTTGTGCACTATGTTTCAGAGTTTCAGATATCCACTCTAATAAACCTTTTTCCGATAATAAATTCTGTGGTGTATGATAAGCCGTGAGCACACGAGCAATTTTCTTTTAACTTGATCAGCACTATACTTTAGAAAGGCTAAGCTGTACATTTGGTACTTTTTCCTTTTCATGTCTGATAGTGGTATGGCAATTTGAATATGTGCAAGCTGAATTTACTGTCAATGACATGACTGAAGCATGCAACCAGCAACCTAAGCAATTTTGTTTTTCTATAGAAGTTTTATAAGCTTTGATAAGACATTTGCTTGAACCACATTTAGCTATGTTGATTGTCCATTAAAGCCACAGTCTAATATGCTGTAAATAACTCATGCTTGCCTCTTTTTTTTCTACTAGCTTAGATATTTCCCCATGCCTGTTGCTGTCAAAGTATTTGGCATGTATGTTTGACCTTCACATCTCCATGATCAATTCCACCTTCCACTCAAATAACCTTTTGCACAGTCGTTATCTGGCTTCTGTAAAAATGTAAATATCACTTCAATTTGCCGAGTCAATGCCATCCCCTTAACTTCCATCCAGTGTGGGTGTGTGGGCACACCTATGTTGTTCAATACTCAATATGTTTTGACATTTGTAAAACTTTACTTTTTAAGAATTTTCACTCGGTGTGGACGCACCTACGTTGCACAAGTCTCCTACGATCTTCAATTCCGTCTGCAATTTGACGAGTCAATGCCCTCGCATGAACTTTCATCAGTGTGGATGTGGGCACACCTATACAAATCATACAATGCTCATAAAGAATTTTTATTCGGCGTGAACACATCTATTTTACACAAGTCTTCTAGGAACTTTCATTTAGCAAACACGTAGAGTCCTATTTGACACAGCTTCAACTCTTAATCACTCGACATGCTCGTCGTCTACTTAGACAGCCGACACGAATGCCAAAACCTCCTCCCATGTGATACAGCTAGTTAGTCACCATTTGCCAATTATCACAAATCATTCATTATACACGTAGAGTTGTTTATCGTGGCTCCAACTCTCGGCTACTCGATGTGTTCACCGTCTCCTCGACAGTCCACACGTGTGCCAAAACCTCCCACCACACGTGACACAGCTAGTTAGTCACCCTTGCAAAGATCTGTCGCAAGTAGCCTTTCTTTGGCGAGATCACGTCACGCCACTTACTAGGCTGCTCCCACTGTATGTGACCTTGTAAACTTTCGGTTTCTCTGAAGATATGGTTAAGTAATCAACCAAGCAAGCAGGCAGCTTCTCTTCTTGTCTCATCCCATGCATGTCGCCATCACCAAGCTTAGCGCCAAATCGACAAGCCTCCCCAACCCCACCACACCTGCATGCAACGGGTCGCCACATCACAAGTACTTTCTCTATTCTAAAATAAATTTATTTTCGAATTTCGAATATTATTTTAAAATAAGTTAATTTCTATATTCTTATCTATCTTTCTGTAAATCGAGAAGTTTTATTCCTTTAATATCTCTTACCTACCTATACATCTATACTAATTTTTTATTAATAAAGGATATTTTGATCTTTTTCACTTACTTATAAAATTTTTTGTGTGTAAAAAATCAATTTATTTTGAAAGAGAGGGAGTAGCAATATAATAGGAGACGTGCGGATTCACCGTGTACGAACAGAGTACGACTTTATCAGAGTTTTTGAAGTGTACTAGTTTATTATCGGCTCCGATTGCATGCGTGTTAGGGCATAATCTCCCCTGCTGGCTGCTGCCTAAACGATCTGATGACGAGGACTCCATAGGTCAATGATCACGCGTGCTTGGATGCTTTACTTAGTTGAACAAGGTGTGTGACTTTAGTGATATACTCCCTCCATTTTAAAATATAAGGATTTCTATAATTTAAATTTTGTTTTACAGTATAAATATTTTTATTATTATTTATAGTATTATTTATCACATCAATCATTTTTCATTTAAATTTCTTCTCATCCTATCTTCACCTACCCTCCGATCTTAATTTATTTCATATTTATTGAGAGACAACAAAGTCTTTTTCTTTTAAGATTAATATCTGCTACATAATATAGAAATATTTATATTTTAGAACAGAAGGAGTATATTCTTAGGTCGATACTGTATGGTGTTTCATATTATAAAGGTAGAAAGGATCTCTGACTAATCAGCCTCACGAGAAGGAAGAGAATTTGCCATCACTATTTGTGTGGGTTTAGAGAGAAGTCAGGCAGTGGTGTAAGAGGTTTGATGGAGTTAGAGAACAAGGGCAGTGAGTGGTGGCTCATTTGATACTCCATCTTATTCAACTTTTTCAAGTTTGATTAGGTTTATAGAAAAAGTAGCAAGATTTTCAACACAAAACAGATAAAAATGTATTCAATTGTATATTTAATAAAATTAATTTTGTGTTATAGATGTTAGTTTGTTTTTCGATAAACTTGATCAAATTTGAAAAAGTTTGACTAAAAACAAAGTCAAAATGTCTTATAGTCTGAAACGGAGGGAGTAGATGACATTTCTGAGCGGGACTGAGCCGGAGAGGCTGTGCGTAGGGGGAAGGAGCTGGTGACGGCGTTAGAGGGACATGTCGTTGAATCGACTAAGAAAAGAGACCGGGTCTACGTTAAAGCAACCACATGTATCCTAAAATAATTACGACCATCCAGAGATGATTGAGAATTAATCTAAAATTGAACAATTGGCATATAGAGAATCTTTTATTTGAGAAATCTTGTCAGTCCAAAGGATAAGAATACATGTACCAGAACAAGAACAATAACCGTTTGATATCAATAAGGTTACATGTTTTTTCTTTGGCAAGAAACATCAAATTCTCCATATAAGTAAGCTCAATATATACAATCTGAATCATAATTCCATGATAGATAAAACTAACCTAGGTTTGACTAACATAGTCAATCACCCCATGTACACTTGTACAATACTAAAGCCCCTTATCCAAGATTGCAAAGTCAAACATTTGGCGCCAAATCGAAGCCCTTTCAACAGCAGTTAGGCAGCCACCCTCTCCCGCCCTTTTCCTTGCTTCCTCGTCTCATCTCATCTCCAGCTACTACTTCTCCTTCCTTCCTTCTCTGTCTCTTCTCCCCCATAAAACCATGGCATTGTAGCAGACGTTGCTATCAAATGATCACCTCGCCCACCACGACGCCACCGCCCTTTCGGCCTCAATGGCCAACTTGCTCATCCCAATCATCACCATCCTCCATGTAGGCCTCGTGCCGATCGCTGTCGCCGCCGCACCACCACCAGTGGCGGCCGACGACCGGTCCGCACTGCTCGCTTTCCTGTCCAACGTCTCGGCCGACGACCCCGGCGGCGCCGCCCCCCTCGCCGACTGGGGCCGCTCGCCGGAGTTCTGCAACTGGACGGGCGTCGTGTGTGGCCGCCCGGCAGAAGCCGTCGGCGAACGGCGCGTCACGCAGCTGGTGCTCGCCGGGCGGGGGCTCCGCGGCGTGGTGTCGCCGGCGCTGGGGCGGCTGGAGTTCATCACGGTTCTTGATCTCTCGAACAACGGTTTCGCCGGCGAGATCCCGGCGGAGCTCGGCGAGCTGTCGAGGCTGACGCAGCTGAGCCTGGCGAACAACCTCCTCGAGGGCACCATCCCCGCCGGCATCGGACTCCTCCGGAAGCTCTACTTCCTCGACCTCAGCTGCAACCGCCTCTCCGGCGGCATCCCGGAGACGCTCTTCTGCAACTGCACTGCCCTGCAGTACATGGACCTCGCCAACAACTCCCTCGCCGGCGACATCCCCTACTCCGGCGAGTGCCGCCTCCCCAGCCTCCGCTACCTCCTCCTCTGGTCGAACGACCTGTCCGGCCCGATCCCGCCGGCGCTGTCCAACTCCTCCATGCTCGAGTGGATCGACTTCGAGTCGAACTACCTCGCCGGCGAGCTGCCGTCGCAGATGTTCGACAGGTTACCGCGGCTTCAGTACCTCTACCTGTCGTACAACAACCTGTCCAGCCAGGGCGGCAACACCGACCTCGACCCCTTCTTCCGTTCTCTCAAGAACTGCACGCGCCTGCAAGAGCTCGAGCTCGCCGGCAACAACCTCGGCGGGAAGCTCCCGGCGTTCGTCGGCGAGCTCTCGCGCGTGTTCCGGCAAATCCACCTCGAGGACAACGCCATCACGGGCTCCATCCCGCCGAGCATCTCCGGCCTCGTCAACCTCACCTACCTCAACCTCTCCAACAACCAGCTCAACGGCTCGATCCCGCCGGAGATATCGCGGATGCGGCGGCTCGAGCGGCTGTACCTGTCGAACAATCTCCTCACCGGCGAGATCCCGAATTCCATCGGCGAGATGTTGCACCTCGGCCTCGTCGACCTCTCCGGCAACCGGCTCGTCGGCACCATCCCGGACACGTTCTCCAACCTGACCCAGCTCCGGCGGCTAATGCTGCACCACAACCACCTCTACGGCTCCATTCCGGCGAGCCTCGGGGACTGCCTCAACCTGGAGATCTTGGACCTCTCCTACAATGGCTTGCAGGGCCGGATTCCTCCGCGGGTCGCCGCCATGAGCAGCCTCAAGCTCTACCTCAACCTGTCGAACAACCACCTCGAGGGGCCTCTCCCTCTCGAGCTCAGCAAGATGGACATGATCCTGGCGCTCGACCTGTCGGAGAACGCGCTCGCCGGCATGATCCCGGCGCAGCTCGGCGGCTGCGTCGCGCTCGAGTACCTCAACCTCTCCGGCAACGCGCTGCGCGGCGCGCTCCCGGCGCCCGTCGCGGCGCTGCCGTTCCTGCAGGTGCTCGACGTGTCGCGCAACCAGCTCTCCGGCGAGCTGCCTGGGTCGTTGCAGGTATCGACGTCGCTCC
This sequence comes from Oryza meyeriana var. granulata, assembly GCA_003991445.1. Classification (NCBI taxonomy): domain Eukaryota; kingdom Viridiplantae; phylum Streptophyta; class Magnoliopsida; order Poales; family Poaceae; genus Oryza; species Oryza meyeriana. The sequence continues at coordinate 50,984 of RYFJ01000583.1, forward strand.
GGGAGGCGAACTTCTCGTGCAACAACTTCTCCGGCGTGGTGCCGCGCGCCGGCGTGCTCGCGAACCTCTCGGCGGCGGCGTTCCGAGGAAACCCCGGCCTCTGTGGGTACGTCCCCGGCATTGCCGTGTGCGGGGCGGCGAGACATGCGCGCCACCGGCGCGCGGTGCTCCCCGCCGTCGTTGGCATCGTCGCCGCGGTGTGCGTCATGCTGTGCGCGGTCGGGTGCCGGTCGATGGCGGCGGCGAGATCCAAGCGGTCGGGGCGGCAGTCGGTGCGTCTCGTCGACGTCGAGGACCAGGCAGAGAGGGAGCACCCGAGGATATCGTACCGAGAGCTCGCCGAGGCGACTGGCGGCTTCGTCCAGTCGAGCCTGATCGGCGCTGGGCGGTTCGGGCGCGTCTACGAGGGGACGCTCCGCGACGGCGCGCGCGTCGCCGTCAAGGTGCTCGACCCGAAGGGCGGCGGCGAGGTCTCCGGCAGCTTCAAGCGGGAGTGCGAGGTGCTCCGGCGAACGCGCCACAAGAACCTGGTCAGGGTGATCACCACCTGCAGCACGGCCACCTTCCACGCGCTCGTGCTGCCGCTCATGCGGTACGGCAGCCTCGAGGGCAACCTCTACCCGCCGCAGCACGGCGGCGGAGACAAATCCGCCGGCGCGATCGCCGGCGGCGGGCTAGACTTCGGCCGGCTCATGAGCATCGTGAGCGACGTCGCGGAGGGGCTCGCCTACCTGCACCACTACGCGCCGGTCAGGGTGGTGCACTGCGACCTCAAGCCGAGCAACGTCCTCCTCGACGACGAAATGCGCGCCGTCATCTCCGACTTTGGCATCGCCAAGCTCATCTCCGGCGCCGGCGCCGCCACCGTCGGAGAATCCAGCAGCACGAACGACGAGTCCGCTCCGTGCAACTCCATCACCGGACTCTTGCAAGGTTCAGTCGGATACATCGCACCTGGTACGTCGCATGCATGCATCCATTCACACGACTTTCCGCAATTAATTTGCAGTAATCCTCTCATCTTACTACTATCCTTGTACTAATTACGTGTTTAATTTCGTGATTAGAGTATGGATTAGGAGGCCATCCTTCTCCACAGGGCGACGTGTACAGCTTCGGCGTGATGATCCTCGAGCTGATCACCGGGAAGAGGCCAACCGACGTCATCTTCCACGAGGGCCTCACGCTGCACGACTGGGTCAGGCGACACTACCCGCACGACGTCGCCGCCGTCGTCGCACACGCGCCATGGCAGTATGCGCCGCCCACGACATCGCCGGCGGCGGCCGACGTGGTGGTCGTCGAGCTCATCGAGCTCGGGCTCGTGTGCACGCAGCACTCGCCGGCGCTGCGGCCGAACATGGTGGACGTCTGCCACGAGATCACATTGCTCAATGAGGCTCTCAAGAGGCACGCCGCCGTTGCCACCGACGACGACGGCGACGACGGCCGGTCGTTGTCCACGACCAAGGACTCGCTGTTCTCCAATTAATTAAAAGTTTAACACCTAATTAACCACGAGAAACTTCTCGTCGCATCCTCTTGCCGTTGTTAATTATTGAGAAGGATTAGTGCTTCCTTCTCGTGGCGCATTTAATCAGCTCTCATGTCTCGCTGCCTGGTAGTGATTAGTATATTGGTTTATTGGATGGTTAGGGGATCGCCTACTAACTAGTGCTAATTCTTTGTGTTGTTAATTCATCAATGGAAGATACACTCGATTAATCTGTTCATGTTGCAAACATGTCGGACTCCATTAGCAGCCGGCCATGCATGCATAGGAGTAAGAACTGAACAAGGAAGAGAAAAGGATCTTGATCAGTTAGGTCATTATTCAGGTGCTAATGATCAAACATAAACAAATGCAAATGCTGCAAAAGTCGGCACTGTTCGATGCATCTGATGATATCATGCTGTCTTCCAATTCAGCACCAGTAATGTAGTTTAATGTTGTTCTGGATTTGACAAGAACTTCCATGCTATTGTCAGATTTTTTTAGGCTTTTCAATTAGCACGCCTGCTGGCTTTAGTCAGATTCAGGATTAGCAGAAAGCGACTGACACACTATATACTGGTTTTACTCATGAATTAAAGCTTGTTTTTGAAAGATATGAAATAAAGATTGTTACCTGAAACATTTTAGGTTTTACTAGTGTGTGAAGTTTTGACCTGAATATATAAAACCTAGTGGCAACTTTGCAACTGTTCTGCATCCATGAGCTTTTGGACTTTTATGTTCTGATAGTCAGACTTTCGAAAAGCTATATATCAGGATATTGTAAGTTGTACAAGAAAGGGTAAGGTAATGCAGTTAAAGTGTGATCTTGTGTATATATGTTCCGACTTACTCTTACTAGTGATCTTACATCACATCAGCAACTTAATCGAAAGATGAAACTATATGTTCAATGATAAAATACAAGAAAAATGGTATGAATACAAGATGATCTCAGGGACAGTACATTGGATTGACGTACGGTGTTAAAGAACCTTGAAGAACTGAACAATATTATGGGCATGCACACATGACAGATCATGTATAAGATAGTATAAACTAGAATTGTTGTTGCAGTCTTGCAGGCAGATGAGCAATAAGCAAAGATTGATGTGATAGTAACTAGCTAGATAAAAGGTGAGTGACTTCTCCTTCATGTTGCAATTGCGTACCAAACTGCCAATATGACGCATTTGATTGATTTGTCTGGTCTTCTTTCTCGTAACAAAATATGCTGTTCTACTAGCTTTTCTTTGCAAAAGAAAGCTGCAGAAAAAAAGGATTACAGATCATCCATTTCAGAGTGCGATCCATCTAATGATCTGAATCAGATGATGGTACCTTTAGTGTTTCCCTTGCATGACTTATCTTGTTAACTTCCAATTTGGAATTATCTATAGTTCTTCAAGGTTTAATGCTTATTCTTAATTATTCACAACAACAAAACCTTCTAATTAAGTACCAAATATTATCACTAAAGTAGTGAATACTAGCTAGGACACATGCACTCGAGGGCTTAAACTAGTTTCCCACGAATACTACCCAATAATAACCAGCAAGCTAGATTCACGGCTCAGTTTAACATCGAGAAACTGATCCGGAGAATATTGGCGTAGATAATCCACTAAATTAAAACTAATACCCTAAATCGAAATGCTAATTTGTCTAGCTAAATTAAAAAAAATCAACTATGTTTGTATTTGGAACCAGTTATTAATTAGCTTTGTCTATGAGAAGAAATGTACTGTGATTTATTACTATAACTTCTTAAAACGATAATTAGTTAGGTATCAACTAACTCAAAATTTCAGCTGTTTTGTTGACATTATCAAAGCATCTACACAATGTAGGCTACGCAAGCATATTCAGAGCAGGTTTGACCTACCACTGTAAAATGTGTATTTCTTGATTGCAACAACCTGTAATCCCAATTAAAATTGCTGCCTTTGTGGAGGAAGAATCTGTGCCACTTCACTAGAAAAAATGTGCCACTTTGAAACTCTGTTTCTTACTTGGAAAAACAATGTTAAAGTAAATTAAGATTCAGCGACAGATCCCAAAAGATAACCTATAGCTAATTAATTAATAAACCTACTAGCTTTGTGAGCAATATGCCGGCCGGCCCACACCATAAACACGAACACGCATCTCAGCCGAAAGCCAGCTAATTAATCAACATATAGCAACACACAGCAAATTAGTAATTAGTCTTAAGTCCTATTTGAAGAGTTCTCTAGCGGTTACAGCTATTCCAAAATTTTTTAATTCTCTAAATAGTCTAAATTCCTCAATAACCGTTTATTTTATTTCATAGAAATAAACTATCAAACAGAAACTAGAACCGCTATATCCATATATTCTCATCATCAGCTGCTTCTCAAAATTTCCGATCCAACATTATCTTAGATAGTTAAGCAGTATTAATATATGGATCAAATCAATATTAACCTAGGACAGTTTCGCCCTGTACGCGTGCACCGTACCTTTTTGTACGCACGCATACATGATCACATGCTGCTAGCACTTTAATCGCCCTGTCTAACCCACTGTCAATTCTTAACCAATTCTTTAATTAACCACTTACATCCCTAATCCATTCCGATGATTAAACCAGAGACGTGGATCCACACTAGTGGGCCCCAAGCCTCAGCGAGACACTAGAGATGATAAGCACATCCACGCTGTGCCACGTGTCCTACGCGCGCAAAGTCAAAAACTTGGCGCCAAGGTGTAACGGCTGCGGCTAGAGCTTAAGCCCAAACGGCAGTTAGGCAGCCATGTCCCCTCCTTTCCCTCCTTTAAAATCCCCAGCGGTGTAGCAAACGTTGCTATCACCAGAGCATTTGCACCCAATGTCTTGAGGCTGAGCCAGCTTATCAGCAACACATGCTCTTCTTCCCATGGCGCCCGCGCCCATCTCCATCTTCTTCTTCTTCATCATCATCTTCCTCGTCCACCGCACAATACCGACTCTCGGGTCAAATGACCATTCTGCACTTATGTCCTTCAAGTCCGGCGTGTCTAACGACCCCAATGGAGCGCTCGCCAATTGGGGCTCCCCAAATGTGTGCAACTGGACCGGTATCTCTTGCGACACGTCGAGACGGCGTGTCGTGAAGCTGATGCTACGAGACCAGAAGCTCTCCGGTGAGGTCTCTCCTGCGCTCGGCAACCTCTCCCACCTCAGTATCCTCAACCTTTCCGGGAACCTCTTCACCGGAAGAGTTCCACCGGAGTTGGGGAATCTCTTCCGACTCACCTTGCTAGACATATCGGCGAACACCTTTGCCGGGAGAATCCCGGCTGAGCTTGGAAACCTCACTAGCCTAAATTCACTCGATCTCTCCGGAAACCTCTTCGCCGGCAAGGTGCCGCCGGAGCTTGGCAACCTCTCTAAGCTGCAGCAGCTCAGCCTTGGTAACAATCTCTTGGAGGGTACAATTCCGGTGGAGCTCACACACATCTCGAACTTGAGTTACCTCAACCTCGGCGAGAACAACTTCTCTGGCCACATCCCGCCGGCGATCTTCTGCAACCTCTCCTCCTTGCAGTACATTGACCTCTCCTCCAACGCACTCGACGGCGAGATCCCCATCCGAGGAGATTGCCCGCTCCCCAACCTGATGTTCCTTGTCTTGTGGTCGAACAACCTCATCGGCGGGATCCCCCGCTCGTTGTCGAACTCGACGAAGCTAAAATGGTTGCTGCTGGAGTCGAATTACCTCGCCGGCGAGCTCCCCGCCGACATGTTCGGGAACATGAGGAGCTTGGAGCTTTTGTACCTATCGTTCAACTACCTCAAGAGTCTAGAGAACAACACCAACCTTGAGCCTTTCTTTGCCTCCCTGACCAACTGCACCAACCTGACGGAGCTCGGCGTCGCCGGCAACGAGCTCGCCGGCGTGATCCCGCCAGTCATCGGCCGCCTCAGCCCCGGCCTCACGCAGCTCCACCTCGAGTACAACAACATCTTCGGCCCAATCCCGGCGAACCTCTCCAACCTCACCAACCTCACGACTCTCAACCTGTCGCACAACCTCCTCAACGGCTCCATCCCTCCGGCCATCGCAGGCATGCGGCGGCTCGAGCGGGTGTACCTCTCGGACAACATGCTCTCCGGCGAGATCCCACCGGCAATCGGCGCGATCCCGCGGCTGGGGCTCGTCGATCTCGCGCACAACCGGCTCACCGGCGACATCCCGGCCACGCTCTCCAACCTCACCCAGCTCCGGTTGCTCGTCTTGCACCACAACCACCTCGCCGGAGTCATTCCTCCCGGCCTCGCGCAATGCGTGAACCTGCAGAATTTTGATCTCTCTCACAACATGCTGCGAGGCAAGATCCCTGAAGATTTGTCGGAGCTGAGTGGATTGCTTTATCTGAATCTCTCGAGCAATTTGTTGGAAGGGACGATCCCTGCGACCATCGGCAAGATGGTGATGCTGCAGGTGCTCAACTTGTCGTCTAACCGGCTCTCCGGCGACATCCCGCCGCAGCTCGGCAGCTGCGTCGCGCTCGAGTACGTCAACCTCTCCGGCAACGCGCTGGAGGGCGGCCTCCCGGACACCATCGCCGCGCTGCCGTTCTTGCAGGTTCTTGACGTGTCCTACAATGACCTCTCGGGTGCTCTGCCTCCGTCGTTGGGAACGGCGGCGTCGTTGCGGCGGGTCAATTTCTCGTATAATGGGTTCTCCGGCGAGGTGCCTGGTGATGGCGCCTTCGCGAGCTTCCCCGCCGACGCGTTCCTCGGCGACGCTGGGCTGTGCGGGGTGAGGCCTGGCATGGCTCGGTGCGGCGGCGGCGGCGGCGAGAAGCGCCGCATGCTTCGTGACCGGCGCGTGGTGCTGCCGATTGTTATCACGGTCGTCGGCTTCATGTTGGCTATCCTCGGCGTCGTCGCGTGCCGTGCGGCGGTGAGAGCGGAGGTGAGGCGAGACGCGCGCCGGTCGATGCTGCTCGCCGGCGGCAGCACCGGCGACGAACCGGGCGAGAGGGATCACCCGAGGATCTCGCACCGGGAGCTCTCTGAGGCGACCGGCGGCTTCGAGCAGTCGAGCCTCATCGGCGCCGGGCGGTTCGGGTGCGTCTACGAGGGGACCCTCCGCGACGGCACGCGCGTCGCCGTGAAGGTGCTCGACCCGAAGACCGGCGGCGAGGTCTCCCGGAGCTTCAAGCGGGAGTGCGAGGTGCTGCGACGGACGCGCCACCGGAACCTGGTGCGCGTGGTCACCACGTGCAGCCAGCCGGACTTCCACGCGCTCGTGCTCCCGCTGATGCGCAACGGCAGCCTCGAGAGCCGCCTCTACCCTCGCGACGGCCGCCCCGGACGCGGCCTCGGCCTCGCCCAGCTCGTCGCCGTCGCCAGCGACGTCGCCGAGGGGCTCGCCTACCTTCACCACTACGCGCCCGTTCGCGTCGTGCACTGCGACCTCAAGCCGAGCAACGTCCTCCTCGACGACGACATGACGGCCGTCGTCGCCGACTTCGGCATCGCCAAGCTGGTCAAGAACGTCGGCGACGTCACCACCAACTCCAGCAGCATCACCGCGGCCTCAGCCGATCCTTGCAACTCGATCACCGGATTGTTACAAGGTTCAGTCGGCTACATTGCACCAGGTACTTAAACAAATCAACATAGTTAATCATCCCAAACAACGTGTCACGTTTGCTTATTCTGCACTAATATTATCATCTTATTACTAATCTTGTGCTAATTATTTGCTTAATTTTGTGATTAGAGTATGGATTAGGAGGCCATCCTTCTCCACAGGGTGATGTGTACAGCTTCGGCGTGATGATCCTCGAGCTGATCACCGGGAAGAGGCCAACCGATGTCATCTTCCACGAGGGGCTCACGCTGCACGACTGGGTGAGGCGCCACTACCCGCACGACCTCGCCGTCGTGGTGGCGCGGTCGTGGCTGACGGACGCGGCGGCGGCGGTGGCGGTGGACGGCGCCGCCGTGGGCTACGATGTCGTGGCCGAGCTGATCGACCTCGGACTGGCGTGCACGCAGCACTCGCCGTCGGCGCGGCCGACCACGGTGGAGGTGTGCCACGAGATCGCCCTCCTCAAGGAGGACCTCGCCAAGCACGGGCATGGCGGCGTGGTCGCCTTGACAACGATGGCCGCGGCGGCGCCGTCGGTGACGATGACGGCGAGCGAGCGGTCGTGCTCCACCTCGGATTCGTCTTTCTGAATTCTGGGTTCGAATGTTATGGCCAAAAAAGATTCAGGGTGTATAATACAAGCTGCATGCACTGCACATTTTGATCCTTAAATCTAGCTCGTATTTTAGGACATTTTGATGTGCCTTTTAGTGTTAGCACGATGCAAATATATTTTTTTAAAAAAATTCTCTTGGTTAATCGAGTTGAATGAAATGCAACAAAGACACAAAGTTTCGATGTTATGCATAGTAAAGATAGTGTCTAAAAAAGAAGTATGAACTTCTGAGTTTGTGACATTGGAGCAGAACTAGTCGCCGAACTCTCTATTCGACCGACACTCGATAAGGTTAACTATTTACTACCAATTAAGCTATTTTCACTAAGTATATGGATGGTAAAAAGTTTTCGACCAGCCAAAGGAAGAAAACATTTTCGCCAGTACGGGAGCTCGAGAACATTGTAGCGCCTCCCGTCCTGGCACCACCTACAGTGACGCAAGAGAGGAAGCGTCGCAGGAGATTGGCGTGAACCAACTCCCACGAAACCACGATACCGGTACCAGTCCCAGGAAACCTTGCTGGTACCCGCGGTCAACGGAGATGTACCACAGCAATTAACTAAATAAATAAATATATATAGAATACCTTTATAAATTGTGACTTCGGGTAAGCTTTGAGCAGCAACCTGCGAACAGAACAGCAGCAGCGGAACGACAGCGCAGCGAGAACCCAATCCACAAGCAACGGCTTGGAACTAGGAAAGAAACCATAATCTTCACTTCAACTTCACTCTTCCTGAAGGAGGGAAGAAAAGAATAGATTGAGTACTTTCGTACTTAGCAAGTCATGGAATATGTGAGTTATGCAGGCTATCAAAGGTAGGCTAGGGTTTATTTCATAAACCATTTCATTTGAAAATATTTTCGAAAACCTAAGTGTGAGTTGTTTCAATGTGTCTGGAAGGAGGCTCTTGCCTCGATCCTGTCCGTGAATTGCTTTTCAACAACTCGAGCAGACTACTCAAATTTTAATTGATCTTAAGTATTCTTATACCCCTGTCGAACTACGACAGTGGTTCAGTGGATCTGCCCACAAGCAACTTTCCACTGTATCAACATCTATTACTTTATTTTTAATTTCGTCCACTTAGGATGTAATCTTATTTTTCACCTTAGTCCCATCCAGGACATCAACTCATCTCAGCGGCTTCTCAAGCCATTCTTAATCTCATCTCAAAACATATACCGCTCCCACTCAGGAAGCCCTAACTATGATGCCAATCGACATTCCGGATCATACAGTCCCGTTTCAGACCACTCAGGTCATTCATCAGTCACAAAGGCCGATTCTGGTAACGATTCCCATACCACAAATCACTTTCGCAAACACTTGTAAACAAATCTACGCTAGAGGAATCACCTCATATTGTCCGTAACCGTGGGCGTGGCTGTTCGAACAGTTTGAAATAACCTTTGCAAAGGGTGCACGTTTTACCCACACGACGCGAGCTTACTTCCACACTGATCAGGTGGAGAGGTTCGCGACAAAGCTTTTCCAAAGCCTTCCCAGGATAGCACGTTGTCCTATAAATTGGTGCTCACTCTTAACCAAGTACCAGGAACTCACTTCCTGTACTCAGGGACGGGGGTATATCGCCCTCTCGGCACCCAACCGCTCTCACATTTATTAGCAACCGAAAACCATCCTGGGAACACTAATTACTCAACCAGGAGTGTCCCATTCCACCCGTGTGGTCACACTATAAGATGCTCGGATGAAATTCCCAAGGAATCGGTTCTTATAGGCGAATACGAAGTGACACCACACAGGCGATCACTTTGCACTGTGGAGCTTTCGCAAATAGATTTTATTTCGCAAATCTCGCTGACATCGCATGTCGGGTTTTTAAATCTTTAGAAACCCTTATTTTCCTAAATCGACAAACAATTGTGCTGGAGGTAGAACGATCGGAATCCATGCTCAGAGAGCACGATCACCAAGGTACCATGGGTGGAGCAACAAGGGGTAGGGTATCAAAGACCTACAGGGTTTATGCAACTATCAGGCAGGTCCGTCGGTTAGATACGCAAACCGAGGCCGATCAATTTATCGTGCATACTAGCAATGCAATTTTGCAAATAAAACATTTTAAATTTAGGAGTAATATGGTCAAGGAGTGACTTGCCTCAGACTTCGTCTTCAAACTTCACAAAAATCCGACGTCCGACGAATTTCCAAAGCGTCGACTACACGCGAAACGAGAGAAAAACATACAAAACCCTAGAAATAATATACTATTATTAATAACTAATAGTGCCATGAGGTAGATCTCATTTTTAGAAAAATTTAGAGACTTGAACGGGATCAATCGGAGTTACAGTTTAGAATATATGAATTTTGGAAGTTTTGGGGGATTTTCTAGAATAGAAAAGGATTAATTGGATTTTTGGAAAAAAATTATTCTAGGAATTTGGGAATAGTGGCCGACAGGTAGGGCCCTCGGTCAGTGGCTGGAGAGAGGAACAGAGGATGGTGGCCTACTTGTCAATGGCACAGGAGAGGAAAAAGAGCAGGGCCCACTTACCATAGAGAGGAGAGAGGGAGGTGGATGACATAATGGTCCCACATGACATTGACTAGAGAGGAGAGAGAAATGGAAGGCTGGCCCACTTGTCATGGGTAGAGGTGAGATGAGAGAGTGACAGCAGGGCCCACATGGCAGTGTAGGGAGAGTATAGACTAGGACCCATATGTAAGTGAGAGATAGAGGGACTAAGGATGAAAGGGCCTGACAGGGGGTCCATATGTCAGGGAGCCTACATGTCAGTCTTAGGATGGATGATTAAATTTGTTAATGGGGCTGGGTCCACAGACCAGTGGGATAGGAGGGAGAGATTAGGCAATTGGGTCCACTAGACAGAGAGATGACTGAGAGAGAGGAGGGGTGCCGGATTAGGTACAGGAACCGGGCCGTGGCATCGACGGCGTACGGTAGCCAGAGAGGACGCCGGCGAGCGGCGGCGATGGAGGAGGGGCGGCCAATGGGAATGGGACGAGGAGGGAATGGCGAGGAAGATAGACGGTTCAGATTGGGTCTCAGGGTGCCATAGGTGGCCGACGGCGGCATCCCGAGGCGGCGAGGAGAGAGATGGATGGGGCGGCGGCGGCGGAACGCCGGCGAGTTGCTTGGGCAGAGGTGTTTCGGCTCGGACTTGGGAGGAAAAGAGAGCTAGGGGAGAGGCTCACCGAGGAAGACTCAAACGGGAGGTGGCGGCTACGGTGAAACGGCAGCGGCGGACTGCACTGGCAGCGGCCAAATGGGGATTTCCCCTGTAGTGGCTTGCCAGGGCCAGGGAGGGGCTAAGGGAGACCGTGGTGTCCTGAGGGACTCAACGGTGGTAGTGGCTTGCTTGATTGTGGCTCGGTGGCAAAGAAAGGAGCGGTCCCGAGCGGTGTTAATGGCGGCGGAGAGAAAAATTGGCGGCAGCGAGGCTTGCTCGGAGTGGGGTGATACAGGGAGTCCAATGGGGGTATTTATAGGCGATGAGCGGTGCTAACCGATGAGGCTGTGGCAGAGGATAAGCTCAAACTTGGCCGGCCATCAATGGCATAGGCTTCTATAGTCGACGTCACACGATGGCGCAACTGTGGCTGGCGTCACCATGCCTCGTGCTGCCGTGAGAGAGAGAGGGGAGAGGGACAAGGGGTATGGCGACTGGGACGAGTCATGGATTTTGCTCACGCGGCTTTTGACTGGGGAGATCGAGCAGGAGGGGCGGCGCGATTTGCGCCGGCGGCCGAGGGGCGTGTCCCGCAGGGCTGACAAGGGGGGGGGGGCGCGTGCCTGTGCTGGCGGGACAGGGAGGTATGTGAAAGCGCGGACGGGTGTCAGGAAGTATGAGAAAAGAAGGGATCGCGGCGGCGGCTGAGAGAAGAGTAGAGAGGGGAAGAAAGAGGAAACAGAAGAGCGAGGACGGAGGGAAGGAGACGACGGAGGAGATGACGAGCCGTTACAGGTGGGGTCCCGCATGTCGACGTTTGTCGTCTCGGCGTAGGCAATGACAGATGGGGACCCGAGGCCAATGCGCGAGCGTCACGCGCGGGCGGCCACGTGCGCGGCAGTGGTCGGGAGAGGGGCTGACCGACGGGGCCTGGGGACTGCGTGCGGGGGTGCGGCTGCCTGGCGGGACCCGGTTGCCAGTCGGTGAGGCGCGCGGGAACGGGCCATGGGCCGGCCGAGGGAAGAAAGGGAGATGGAGAGGCCCAGAGGAACAGTGGATTTTATTTTTTTCCAGGAGCCGATTTAGAAGGGATATTTGATGATTTCCAAAAGGGCTTTTTAATCCAAAATTTTATATTTCGGACCACAAAATTCTGGGGATTTTTGAGGAGGACTTGGGATATTTGTCTGGATATAGGGATATATATATATATATATATATATATATATATATATATATATATATATATATATATATATATATATAATATATATATATATATATATATATATTTATATCATATATTATATATATATTATATATATAGGAAAGGAATGGATTAGGGTTTTTTTGAAGAATTGAAAAGGGTATTAATTGGGAATTTGATGTTTAATTTCTCAGGAATTAATCCCGAGGGGAATTTTTTTGCAGAGTCCAGATGGGTTATATATCTCTAATGTATATTTAAAACATACTATATATTTATATTGAAAGAGAGGTTTTTAGAGAGAGAGAGTTGTATTGGAAGGTAACTTTTGAAAGATTAAAAAAAAAATTTTTTCGGGTTTTTGATTTTGATTTTGGGATTTGATCTCCTGGGACCTTTGTCACGAGAATTTTTTGGAGAGGAGTTTCTGTGGTTTGGGGCTGAGCTTATATATGTATGGATTTTTGGATGATATTTGGGAAAAGAAAAGGAGGATATTTAACAGGCGACTTGGATTTAAAATCCGGGACTTTGATATCTCAGGAATATTTTGTAATATAGAATAGATTTGGGGGAGTATCTCAAGGAATATTAGAACTTAATTTAATTCTTGGGATTTGAGGGTTTCAGGAATATAAATTTGGCCATTTTGGAAAGGAAGTTCTTGATGGAATTTAGGGTTTTTTGAGAGGAACAAAATCAGGGGATTTAAATAGAGGGCTTCAAAGGTGATTTCTGACGAATTTTATTGGAGGGCTTTGAATTGCAAAATTCGAACCCGAGTATTTTTGGAAGGAGTGGAATAAGAGTATTTTAATCAAAGGCTTCAGAAGGGATCCGAAGGGGATTTCTATTGAACTTTTTCGGGGAGGACACAGAAGTTTTTGAGGGAGACAATTCGAATTTGCAAAATTCGAAGTCTCGGAATAAAGGACTCGAGAATTTGGGACCGAGGTTTTTTAGGGGTTTCAAGGGAGGGCTTTGATCTGAGATCTCCGAGGCACTTAGTCTTAAGCACACACAAAAATCGAAAATTTTTTGAAATTTAGGGTTTTTTACGAAAATAGTTTTTTTTAACGGCCCGAAAACCGAGGCGTTACAAACATTTTGCCAAGCGGACCAAGATGAAGGGGGGAAAACATTTCGCCTAGAAGGCTAAGAAAACTAAGAGTCAAGATGAGGACTCGTGGCATATGCTCCACGGAGAGATAATATTTCTCTCACGTGGCGAAGGACCAGCTCTAACCATTCCTAAACAGCTGTTCCTAAGTAGTCCACAAAATATTTGACTTAGCTAGTTTATCCCCGAGGTTAGGGTTCCTGAAAGGGTTATCTTTTGTAACTTCTCTATACACTTCCCAGGTTATAAAAGACAGGCAAATCCCATTGTAATGGATAGATTACTTTTGATTAAAACAGTAGTTAAGTGCTTATTCCTGATTACACTTAGAGAAGATAAATGAAAATATTTTCCCACATATTCCCATTTCTCCTATTCATGACCCAAGGTGACAACATGTGACAAGTCGGTGTTTTTGACATTTCAAAAAAAAAAGGGTCAGTGTTTTTGGTTTGTTCTAATTCTTTTGATTTCTTTGGCCTCTAATGGGAATTTCACTTTTCGATTTGAACTATATATGTTTAAAAAACAACTCGGCACTGACCATTAACCAAAATGCCGCAGGATCTCATGTTCAATTAGCACTGCTCCACTAAAAGTTCAGACAGTTAATATTTTACTATATTTCTCTTGACAATAACATCTCTTAATTAATTGCAGCGTGAAAGAAAGTCAAACTATAACATTTCAACGCTAAGCACCAGTTGCAATGTGGAGTGCTTCGGCCTGTCAACTTACCCATGGGATAGTTAACTACTGTCTTCGTCTCAAAAAGTATTCATAGATTTAAAAAAAATCTTTTAGAGATAGAGATAGTAACATACACTATTATAAAAATACCATGCAAAAAAAAACGACTCATATAATGACATAGACAAAATAGAACTCTCTAAAAGGAGGGCGCTGGCCACCCCAACTCGAGGCCTCACACCGACACATGGAATGAGTGTAGGCTTCCGAAAAGGCTAATTTGCGCACGGGCGCGTGCAGTCCACAGCGTGCGAATGGGCCGACCTTTCTATTTTCTATCTGGTCTGTTTCCGTTTCGGTTTTGCATGTGGGCATTACTTTTCTTTTTTAGGATTTCGCGTGGGCTTGAGATGTATAAACTTTTTATATATAAAGATTCTACGTATAAAGTTTGTATGTATTTTTTTAGCATTGTCGTGTATAAATTTTATACACGGAGAATTTATATATGAAATGTATTAATACCGAATGTTTTTATATATAAAGTTCATATATATAAACGTTACATATATAAAGGTTACATATAAAGATTCTATGTATAAAGTTTATATTTTTTTCTAGGCCGTTGCTTGCTCACTGAAAAAGAGAGAAAAATGCACGTGGGCCAAAGAATACATGTAGCCAACTATGTTGGGCTGAAGGAGTAAGCTGACTGCACATATTACCCGTTCGCGCAGCACGGGGCACACGTATTAGACCTTCCCGTAGGCTTCCCCCGGAACGAGAAACAACCGAAGGCAACACGAAGCGAGAGCGAAGGCTATCAGTACAGGGACAAGATTGCGAATAAGATATTTTTTGAAGAAAATTTATGTGCAAGCACTATATTAGTAAGCACCTTAACCTTCAATACAAACAAAAGAAAGCCAAATATCTACGTGGAAATTAGACATTTCCTTTTGACAACCTACAAGCAAACCGAAGCAATGAAGCAGAAGTGCTACTACATTTTCTTGGATCGGAGCATGCAGTGGTCGTCGTCATCCTCCCAGCACTTCCTCCAAGCACCGTCCTTGAAGTAAGCGATCTCCTGCGCCACGTCGTCCATGCTGGGCCTCATCGCCGGCACGACCTGCGAGCACGCGACGCCGAGCTCAAGCAGCTCCACCACGACATGCGTATCATGCCGCGTTGCCGTCATCGCCGTCGAGAGCTCAAGAACGGCGATGGCGCCGCCCACATCGTCCAACAAGCGGCTCTTGACCCACTCGTGCAGGCTGTGCCCCTCCTCCGCGATCACCTCCGTCGGCCTTTTCCCGGTGATCATCTCCATTAGCAGGACCCCGAAGCTGTACACGTCGCCTTGCGTCGACGGGTTGCCCCCCAATCCATACTCTGCATAAGGAATTGAAGGATCAATGAACCTAAGGGCCGGTTTGGAACGCGGTAATTTTCCTCGATTCCTACGTGAATCGAACTGTTTTATGTGAAATTCTACGTAGAATTTTACATGAATTGGACTGTTTCATGTGAAGCTACTGGCTTAATTAATTAATCACCGGGAGCGATGTAACCAACGGAGCCTTGTAGCAATCGAGTGATGGAGCTGCATGGAGGAGTGGATGATGCGTCGTCGTCAATGATGTCTGGATCTTTCGCCTGCTGCACCACCAGCTTCGAGACGCCGAAGTCGGAGACGATGGCCGTCATGTCGCCGTCGAGGAGGACGTTGCTCGGCTTGAGGTCGCAGTGCACGATCTTGAACGGGGCGTGGTGGTGCAGGTACGCCATCCCGTCGGCGACGTTGCCGGCGATGCTAAGCAGCAGCTCTAGGTCCAGCCGCCGCTTGGCATCAGGCTTGCCGCCGGCGCCGCCGGGAGGCGGGTGGATGAGGCCGTCGAGGCTGCCGTTCGGCATGAACGGGAGCACGACCGCCTTGAAGTCCGGCGTGCTGCACGCCGTGATCACCCGGATGAGGTTCCGGTGCCGGATGCTCCTGAGCACCCGGCACTCCCTTTGGAAGCTGCCGGCCACCACGACATCCTCACTGGCGCAGCTGCGGTCACCCTGCAGGTGAAGCACCTTCACGGCGACCACCGCGCCGTCATGGAGAACGCCTCTGTAGACATTTCCGTACCCTCCTCTCCCGATCAGGTTCGCCTCCGAGAAGCCGTCGGTCGCGTCAACGAGCTCACGGTGTGAGATCCTCGGATGGTCGCTGTTCTTCTCGTCCATGGCGGCGGCGTTGCTTAGATCTGGAATGATTGGGGTGGTTGTCAACTTCAACCGTGTCCACGCCATGGCTGAAACACTGGCAACGACGGCGACGGCGACAGCGACGGCGATGACGACTATGCAGTTCAGGAGGCGCCAGTGGACATGCTTCCTCCGGTCGCATCGAGCCATTCCGGCGATAGACCCACATAGGCCAGGGTTACCGATGAACGAGTCATCGGCGAGGTTCGCGAATGCCCCTTCACCGGACACCTCACCGGAGAGCTTGTTGTAGGAGAAGTTGGCGTACCGGAGCGACGGAGACTCTTGCAAAGACGGAGGAAGAACGCCGGTGAGGCCATTGAAGGAGACATCAAGTATATGGAGGTTTGGTAACTTGCCAATGGAGGTTGGCAATCTGCCTTGCAATGAATTTCTTGAGAGATTGACATACTCGAGCGCGACGCAGCCGATGATCGGCGTCGGAATCGCATCGGAGAGGTTGTTCATGGAGAGATCAAGAGCTTTGGTCATTTCCATCTTGCCAATTTGCAATGGCAGGGGGCCATCCAAGAGATTGTTGGAGAGGTTCAGATACATATGGAAGCTACTTAGCACCGGAATCTCTGAAGGAATCTGGCCTGTCAGCTTGTTGTAAGAAAGGTCCAGTTTCAGGCTGCATCTGAGGCCAGGTGGTATGGCTCCTGACAGCATGTTGTGGTGAAGAACAAGTTGCTCCAATTGAGTTAGATTGGATAAGGACTCTGGTATTGTGCCTTGGAGCCTATTCTTAGATAGGTTAATGGTATCTAAATGTCGGCTTTCGCCGACGGATCTCGGTATTTCGCCGATGATTCGGTTGTTCGACAGGTCTAGTAGGGCGAGCCGTGGCGGCCGGAGTATCTCCGGCGGAATTGGCCCTTCCAGCATATTGTCAAACAAGCACAGTTGTGTCAGGTTGAGGTTTCCGATGGCCGGAGGAATTGCGCCGGTGATCTCGTTGTCGCTCAAGAAGAGCAAGGAGAGGTTGGCTGTCAGGTTGCCGATGATCGCCGGGATCTCTCCGCCGATGCCGTTCGAGGCGACACCGAGCTCTAGCAAGCCGGTGCAGTTCACCAGAGAGGAGAAGAAGGGCTCAAGGTTGGAGTTCCCATCGTTGCTGGAGAGATGGTTGTGTGAGAGGTAGAGGTAGACGAGGTCCGGCATGTTGCCGAACATCTCCGGCGGCAGCACGCCGGAGAGGGAGTTGTTCTGCAGGAGCAGCCACCGCAGCTTCGTGCAGTTAGACAACGCCGGCGGGATCACGCCGGAGAGCCTGTTGCCGAAGAGGCTGAGCTGCCTCAGCTCTGGGAGCCGGCACCACGGCCGGAGAGATATCTTGCCGGTGAGGGAGTTGCTGCTCAGGCCAATGAAGGTCAAGGCGGAGCAGTTGCAGAAGATGGCCTCCGGGATGTCGCCGGTGAGGTTGTTGCCGTCGAGGGTGAGGTAGGTGATGTTCCTCAGACGGCCGAGCGTCTCCGGGATCGGCCCATCGAAGAGGTTGCAGTGGAGGCTCAGCTCCTTCAGCCGCGACAGCGCGCCGAGCTCCGGTGGGACGCCGCCGGAGAGGTAGTTGCCGTCAAGCTCCAGCCTCTCGAGCATGGAGAGGTTGCCGATCGCCGGGGAGATGACGCCGGTGAGGTTGGAGTTCGAGAGGAGGAGGCCAATCACGCAGCCAGAGTGAGGGTCACATCTGACACCGGTCCAGCTGCACATGGCAGCCGGGGAGCCCCAGTCGGAGAGGTTGCCATGGACGCCGAAGCTGAAGGAGACGAGCGCTGCACGGTCGCCGGCGGCTTCCGAGTCCACGGCAATGGAAGCAGCGGGTGGAACATGGCCGGAGCTAGCAACCACAGCGATGGCAGTGAGGATGGAGATGAACATAGGCGTTGTTAATGATGATGCGATGGCGGTGAGGATGGAGATGAACATAGGCATTGTCAACGAGACAACGAGGATGCATGCATGGATCAAATCAAGATAGGTTATTAGTGCCTAACCTGTTACTAATTGCTTTAGAGTGTAGAACGATAGCTCTGGTATGGCCGTATGGGGATCAATTAGCTTGTAGTGCTGAAGAAAGGCTATGGCTAATGGCAAATATATACAGATGGTTTTGGAGAATTTTTACGGTCTCTTTAAAGAACCTTAAGTGCCAAACTTAGTGCTAATTTATAGTATGCATCCTAATAGCATTTTAGAGACCGAGAGGTATCGCAACGATACTAAAAACCGAGAGGGTACTCTCTCCGTCTCAAAATATAAGGTCTCTAATATTATACTTTAACTATTAATTTTTCATAATACATTATCAACAATTACGAAATTAACATCATATAAAAATCCTTTCAAATACGAATATAATAATATCACCTATATATGCTATAACTCATTAGTCAAAATTATAAATATTGATTTTTCTAAAAATATGAATGTCTTATATTTTCGGAAAGGGAGTGTATTGGTATGTACTTAAGAAACTAAAAAAATCTTGAATGATAGTTAGTGGAGGGAAAGCTTCTTGAGTCGGTCACCGGGTCCTACCAGCCGTTGAATTGAAGGGTCAATGCTTTTTTGCCGCCAAATTTTTACTCAAGGATTAGGCTGGATAATGGCAAATCTGTGATTGATTAATTAATAGGAGGATCATGTCAGGTGATTGGACAAAATAGCACGCATGGGGGTAGCGAAGCTTTTTTGCCTTTGGGCAAAGAAAACCCATAATCCCACGCATTACACATTTTTGCAGGTGTACTTTAGTACCTTACCAAGTTACCATTCAAATTTAACACCACCCCATGGTAAGAAAGAACTGAACTACAAGTGTAGGAATAATTCAATTTTCTCTGAATTCTGAAAAGCTCGCATATTCAAAACAACCATATAGACATATGTAAAGAATCACGAGTACCAAATAAAAATGTTATATCCAGCGCTGTCAGGGATTTGTGTGTGCAACCCAAAAAACTGAGCACCATAGTGCAGAAATGATGATATATGTCGCCTCAAAGCAGATTCTGATGGCACCCATAACAGCACATATTCAGGAACAAACGCATTGATAAAGCAACTTCACGAGATCATAGAACAAAAATGACGCTGCAAGCAGAAAAAACTGCAACAGGGGTAGTTACAGGGGGCAGATAGGCCTACAGATTTGATATTCTAAAATTTTTCATGTTTACAACTATATGCGTGCACATATAATGGGTGAGTTATTTTACAGAAGAATAAAATATGATATATAACCAAGTAAAACTCTAGTTATGAGGCAGGGCATATGTACAGAAGAGCTTAGCTGAAGTGTGACTTTGGTACTTATGCTGCAAGGAGTTTCTGGATGTCCTTCTGCAAGAAATGTATATGAGAACACCGTGAGCATTGCAGAATGGCACAATGTACTAAACAAAATAAAGCGCAGGGAAGTGGCAGAAGTGATTTGGAATATTATAACCACAAGAGGGTTCAGGGACGTGTAACACAACCAAATATAGAGATTTTTATATTGAAAGCACCCGAAAGAATTCAAAGGTAATGAGTACATTTAGCAAAGTTATCTTCATAACACTGAAATATAGCATGAAAATGGGCCGAAAGCAAAAGTGAATCGATTCAATAATAAGAAAAATTGACTTTTAACTGAAGGACTGGCTTTCCACCCCGTGATGATAACACAGCACAATTACATGTGACAATGCACCTAGTACTGCAATTTGGAACATTTTTTTATACCAAAGCAAGCACCATGAGTCTAAAGCTCTATATTTGACGAAATGGGCTACAGTTTAGGAATATATCCTTAGCAGTTAGTACCATCTGACATTCCGAATAACGTTATCCTATTGCAGCTTGTATTCCATCAAACATCATGAGCAACTGCCACCTGGGTTCTGGGACTCTATTCAAGCAAATAGCCAATAGAGATCATGCAAACTCCATATGCAGCCTCAGGCCATCTGGGGTCTGGGGCAAAAGGGTATAATCTGAAGGCTCCCCAACACTATTTTAAGACTGGAATTTGTGCTCTAATGTTCACTTGGACATTCTTGTTAGGCCTGGAAAAGGTTAATTTTTAGGTGAACACCAACACACCAAGGGGCTGTATCCATTAATTTTTAATATAATAATGAGTTAATGACTTGTTAGTAATGTCAACGCTCACTAAAAGCTGGTTGAAGATTCGCATGGAAAAGAAAAAAAAATCTAGATTGAATTTTCACAGAATGGAAAAAACTGGCACTGACATATTAGTATATTACAGCACGTAACATGGTTCAAACAGATTTGCAAAATATCTTGCAACCATTGCCTCACCATCACTAATTAGGTACACATAAAAATATGCAAGTATGCTTACTTCTTCCAAAATTATATATGAAAATAGGAGCTAAAAGTTCTATATCAAATCCAATTCAACTAGCCCACGCAAAATTGAGCTAGTATATTACAGCACATGCCATGGTTCAAACAGATTAGCAAAATATCTTGCAACCATTAGTAGGGTTGCCTCACCATCAGTAATTAGATACACATAAAAATATGCAAATATGCTTCTTCTTCCAAAAGTATGCATACATGGCAGGCCCACAAAGGTTAAACCATTAATGTTCAGTCAATGTCATTACATATGGAAAAAAAAAAGCATATGTTAGGAATCTTAGTAGAGACAGATAACTAGAGTTAGTAAGGTCATATTGCCTCTTAATAGATTTGAATTATTTCATTGATTTTTACAGTTGCACAAAAAAAAGTTCCATTTTGAGAACTCAATCTAGCAAACCAAGTGAATACAATAAAGCAAGGGTGTTATGATAAAGGCGGAGACGAAATTCTCATACCTCAATCTGGAATGGTGAAGTTGTAGGTGGGTATCTCTCAATGACTTTGCCATTTTTGTCCACCAAGAACTTCTCAAAATTCCACTTCACTAGATCACCCAGAAATCCTCCAGCACTGGACTTAAGAAACTTATAAATAGGGGCTGTGTTAGGCCCGTTGACATCAACCTGCCATTGCACATACAAGAAAAAGAAATGCATCATGTATCCATATCCTACTAATTGGCAGGAAATATTGAGCCAATTGCTTCTTAGTATGATGGAGTTAAAATACCTTGTCAAAAATAGGAAATTCAGCTTTAAACCTTGTACAAGCAAACTGCTTTATCTGCGGATTTGACCCAGGTTCTTGTGCACCAAACTGATTGCAAGGAAATGCAAGAATCTCAAATCCTGCAAATCAGATAAAGTATTAGACTATGGTCATATCAAGCATACTATATCTGAAATCCATGTTCATTCCATGCCAACGGAAGCTTTAGAAAAAAGAAAAGAGTTAAGTGCTCCTAGTTTCTTATGCAATAGGCAGTAGATGAGCTATCTATAGTTCAATGCACCAAAATCTAAACCAGCGATTATATTACCTTGAGTTTTGTACTTCTCATAAAGATGAGATAGTTCTGTGTAATTTGCTGTTGTCAGCCCACTGGAATTGAAAGAACAGGTGTGAGGTTTAATTTAATGCCAGGCAATACTGTATAACTTACTATATTGGATATCAGAGAAGCAATTTATTAAGAAAATTACCACTGAGATGCGACATTAACAATTAGCAGCGCCCTTCCCTTGAACTTGCTAAGAGAAACATCTTTTCCATCAATGTCCTGCACAACAAAGAGCAATTTTGTTCAGGCATGTATCTCAACCTATAGTTCCAGCACAATGCGTCCTTGATAGCTAGAGCTGTGACATTTCAATTTGCAGTAAAAACTTACAAAGCTTTTGACGGCACTCATCTGATATCTTTCAGTGATAATTCTATGGTTACAGTTATGTGCATTCATAATGGTTACAGTTATGTACAATTCCAAACACGTTCAACAGCAGAACAAAATATTTAAAATGATAATATATCGATATATGCTTCCAACATACAAAACTTCCTACCTACCTCATCAACGCCAGTCGCTACATCGAATACCTAAGACCTTAACAAGCAGGCAAGAGACAAACGACACCACCAAATTCTGAAAATCTCACGCATCTAATCCATCATTCCTGTTCAAACGAATTTCGTTTTCACCCATCGCGCATGTCACACGCAACACGTCCAACTAAAGCGAATTACTGCGGGGAACCACGAGGGCTGAGAAATGCCACCTTGACGGTGAAGTCGTAGATGCTCTTCTCGGTGGCGGCGGTGGCGTACACGACGCCAGGCGCCCACCTGCGCGACGGCCGCGGCGCCGCGACAACGGGGACCGACACCGCCGCCGCCCTGCTCCTGTGCGCCCCCCAGTGCTGCGCCGGGATGCGCCCCGCGGAGCCGGCGGCGGGCCGCGTGGCCGGCGCGAGGCAGGTGAACCGGGCTGCCGCCGCCGCCGCCGCCGTGGTCGTGGTGGACGCCATGTGGCTCGCGCTGGCGTGCGCCGCGTGTGGCTGTCACGAGGAGACGAGAGGAGAGGGTGGAGACGGGAAGTCGAAGCGGCGGTGTGCGTGGTGTGGTGTCGAGGACTTAAGGCTGCGGGGGTTAGCGGTAGCCGCGCCGGATTGGCTCGCGGCGATTCTGGTTAAGGACGGGGGAAATTTTGCGGATTTGCCCCTGAGACAGCACAGTTTTTTTGGAAAGGTATTTGTGCTAGTGCTACACTTCACAATTTCACATTTTGTTGTTTTTTGTGAGACTTTTTTTAATGAACAGAAAATGCCATAGTAAATTTGTAAGATCTTTAGGTAGTGTTCTGATGTGCTTTTAGCTTCTGGCTTATGCCTCGGTTTTTATTAGTACGCTTCCTAAAATGTAAAATGGTGTATTTTTTATAAAAACTTTATATATGAAAGTATCTTAAAAAATCAAATAGATCTATTTTTTTATTTTTTGATAGTTAATACTTAATTAATTACGTACTAATGATATTTCTTGTTTTGCAGCGGCTTATAAGCCGCATGCTTATCCTTCCCGACCACCACCTTATGTGCCGAGATGATCATGTTGTGCACCAGATACATTTAATATTTACTGAGGTTAACCTTGTGAACTCAATACCATTACACCTTTGTTATTTGTCAACCAATTAAAACCTAATAAAGTCCTAGTCCTCAGCTGTGGAATTTTCATCTAAGGATCCATGGTATGTCTTGTACCTTTGGCTAGCTGAAATAATTGCTTCTCTGTTGCCGATGAGTAACAACCTAGCCTTTCTCCTTAATCGTGGCTTCTCCCCAAACTAACATAGATGAATCAAGTCATCTATGATGGTGTAGTTCGGCGGTGTCGGGTGAGGATGAGGAAGGCTGTGTGTTACGACGGTGGGAGGTAGTGAGGGTAATGCTACGAGACGATGGCAGTGTGAGCTGCCGGAGATGAGCGAGGTAAAGTAGGGTTCAGGTGCTATCGGTGTGAGACAATAGAAGAGAGAAAAAAGAAGCAAGCTTGTGCCTAGAGGGGGAAGAAGACTTAGGTGTGATTAGATGACGATCGGTTGGTGAAAATGAAATCGACTGATCAAACAGAAAAGTTCAGTTGAATGATGTATAGCCAAGGCCATAGCATTATTAAAGTCATTTGATATAGTTATCTTTTGGTTTATATTTCACATTTAAAATTATATACATACTACTTCCTCTATTTCAAGATAAAAAAAAACTAAAATTGAATATGACATATCCTAGTACTATGAATCTGAACAGCCTTCTATTTAGATGTCTAGATTCGTAGTAATAAGATATGTCATATTTAGTACTAATTTTTTTTATGTTAAGATGGATAGAGTATTTCCCTTCTAAAATATAGACCATTCTCCGAATTCTGAAAAACTCCACGGGGGTCGTGATGTTTTGCTGGCGTGGTGGCCTGGTGGGGAAGCGGACACGTGAAATGCTGCGCACCTTGTGCGTTTGGGTTGGGCGGGTGTTGGTCATTTTCAGCGGGGCGCATGGCAGAACAAAGATGGACCAGCCAATTGTCACAATCTTTATCCGCTTCGTTGCAACGCCGGGACTCTTGCATTTATTAAGGCCCTGGAGCAAGTACAGGCAGCTGCTACTCCTTTTTTTCTTTTTCTTTTCTTTTTTGCGGTGGCACATGGTTTGTTTGCCGACGCTCTTGACTTAATCCGTGGGAATGTGATACTAGTTTGGAAGATGCTCCATAAAACATTTTTTAGGGAGTTTATAAGAAGATCAACCTCCATGTGAAGATGGGAAAAATCCTATGTGAACATCGCTTAATTCTCCCAAGAAGCTTATATATTAGTCTAATTCTTCCGAAACAAAAACTAACGCTCGTTTGAAATATAAGAATTTTATAAGATTTTTAAAGATGACATGCACTTGGAGAAAAACTCCCCTAGCGGCGGACCCAAAAGTTCTAAAACTTATTTATCAAGGGGCTGGTCTTTTTTGAAATCACTTAAGTTGGAGTGGTTTGCATCGAAAATCTCAAATCACTTAAGTTGGGCTAGATTTTATGAAATTTCATAGAGCAATTCGAATTCCAAATGAATTTGAAGAATTTGGTCCAAATGGCGGCATGAATGTGCCCCAAAAGATTTAGGGGAGTAGTCATCTTAGGCCGATTACTCTACATTCATCTTGGCCATCAATCTCTAATCGGACGGACGATCAGCCATGTATGGTTTGAACCTGACGACCAGCTGCCGTCTCCCGCAGCGTCCCGCGGCTCGATGCCTCCTCCTCCCCGCCGCCGCCTCCTCCCCACGCCCTCCGCCGCCGCGCTCTTCGCCGACGCCGGCACCCTCCGCCGCTCCTACCTCCGCCTCATCGCGCTCTCCTCCACGCTCCGCCACCTCGATCAGATCCTCGCCGTCTCCCTCGCCTCCGGCCACTACCTGCTCGACCCCGCCCCGGCCACCTCCCTCCTGCTCCGCTACGCGTCCCTCCGCGCCCCTCCCGGCCACCTCCTCCGCCTCTTCCGCGCCTTCCCCCGTCCCGACCGCTTCCTCCGCAACGCGCTCCTCCGCTCCCTCCCGTCGCTCCGCCCCCTCCTCCTCTTCCCCTGCCCCGACTCCTTCTCCTTCGCCTTCGCCGCCACCTCGCTCACCAGTTCGTGCTCTCATGGCGGCGTCGCGTCGTCTTCCGCCGATTCCGCGGCCCGCGCGCTGCACGCGCTCGCCGTGGCCGCGGGTTACGCGGCGGACACATTCGTGGCGTCCGCATTGGCAAAGCTGTACTTCGTGCTGTCCAGAGTCGACCATGCACGCCAGGTGTTCGACATGGTGCCTTCGCCGGATACCGTCCTGTGGAACACACTGCTGGCCGGGCTTTCCGGTTCGGAGGCCTTGGAGTCGTTCGTGTGGATGGTGAGTGTAGGGTCGGTGCGGCCTGACGCGACCACGCTGGCATCCGTCCTACCAGCGGCTGCGGAAGTGGCAGATGTAACAATGGGAAGGTGTGTGCATGCGTTTGCAGAGAAGGGCGGATTGGCCGAGCACGAGCATGTTCTGACCGGACTGATCTCTCTGTACGCCAAGTGCGGGGACGTGAAATCTGCACGGCGTCTCTTTGACATGATGGAGAGGCCAGATTTGGTTGCCTACAATGCTTTAATCTCTGGTTTCTCGGTAAATGGCATGGTTGGTTCATCGGTTGATCTGTTCAATGAGTTGATGACCTTGGGCTTGAGGCCAAACTCGAGCACACTGGTGGCACTGATCCCAGTGTACAGCCCGTTTGGGAATGAACTGCTTGCTCAATGTTTACATGGATTTGTCCTTAAGTCTGGGTTTACTGCCAATTCTCCAGTGTCAACAGCAATTACCACTTTGTACTGTAGGTTAAATGATATGGAGTCTGCAAGGAATGCCTTTGATGCAATGCCAGAGAAGACCATGGAATCATGGAATGCAATGATATCAGGGTATGCTCAGAATGGCTTGACAGAGATGGCAGTTGCACTCTTTGAGAAAATGCTGGCACTTAATGTGCGACCGAATCCTATCACCATTTCGAGCACTCTTTCAGCGTGTGCGCAGCTTGGAGCTTTGTCCCTGGGAAAGTGGGTGCATAGGGTTATCACTGAGGAGGACTTGGAGCCCAATGTCTATGTCATGACAGCGCTCATCGACATGTATTCAAAATGTGGAAGCATTTCGGAAGCTCGGAGCATCTTCAATAGCATGGATAACAAGAATGTAGTCTCGTGGAATGCGATGATAGCTGGATATGGCCTTCATGGCCAAGGTCCTGAAGCTTTGAAGCTCTACAAGGACATGCTGGATGCACATCTTCTTCCAACAAGTGCTACCTTCCTGTCAGTACTCTATGCATGCAGCCATGGAGGGTTGGTTGAGGAAGGTCGGAAAGTCTTCCGGTCAATGACCGATGATTATGCGATCATTCCAGGTATTGAGCACTGCACATGCATGGTGGACCTCCTTGGCCGAGCTGGCCAGCTCAAGGAGGCTTTTGAGCTCATCTCTGAATTCCCCAAGAGCGCCGTCGGACCTGGCGTATGGGGGGCATTGCTTGGTGCTTGCATGGTCCATAAGGATAGCGATCTTGCAAAACTGGCCTCCCAGAAATTATTTGAACTTGACCCAGGAAACAGCGGCTACTATGTTCTGCTCTCTAATCTGCACACATCCAAGAAGCAATACTCTGAAGCAGCTGTGGTGAGGCAGGAGGCAAAGAGCAGGAAGCTGGTTAAAACACCAGGGTATACTCTAATTGAGATAGGCGAGAAGTCACATGTCTTCATGGCCGGTGACCGTGCGCACCCACAGTCTGAGGCCATCTATTCGTACTTGGAGAAGCTAACTGCAAAGATGATTGAGGCTGGGTACCGACCCGAGACAGAGGCTGCATTGTACGATGTTGAGGAGGAAGAGAAGGAGCACATGGTGAAAGTGCACAGCGAAAAGCTGGCTATTGCCTTTGGGTTACTCAGCACAGCATCGGGGACCGAAATCAGGATCATCAAGAATCTTAGGGTGTGCCTAGACTGCCACAACGCCACCAAGTTCATATCCAAGGTGACACAGAGGCTGATTGTGGTTAGGGATGCTTCACGGTTTCATCATTTCAGAGACGGGGTTTGCTCCTGTGGAGATTACTGGTGATTCACCTGAAATGTCTCTGGTTTCCGAGCATATGATTGACTTGTTCTTTTGGGACAATCATGTCTGACTTTCTGGGCAGTATCTAAGCACTGAGATCAATAATTTCAACTGTAGAGAGCCAATGTTCATGGGACCGGGAGAATTTGACAGAGCTGACTGACAAACTTATGTAGAATGCTAAGCAGATTCCAGCTTCGGTGTCATAATTTTGAAACTAACACAGTTGTAATACATGAACAAGTGAATCCAGTTGCCAATTGGCTTTGGATGTGAACAAGAACAACAGGACAATACATAACTTTTGGTTCAGGAAAAGGAAAACAGTAGGCCAGCCTATGCCATCTACTAGTGCTTCCCTCGCCAGTAGAATGATAATAGTAGAAGTTATCTCAGAACTATGAGGCAATGTTCTTTGTCTTGGTCATTGGAAAAATTCTTCAGCACTTGGGTGATAAATGCATCTCCAGTTCTACACATGGATATTCAGTTGCGTGCAATATTGCCTTCTACACCCATTCAAAGTACTTGAAGGTTCAGAGGCAGCAGAATGGATAGAAGGTGGGCTGGTTGCTTTGAATTTTGAAGCTTTGCATCAATCGGGAGACAAATTTGATGCCTGTAATAGTGCATATACACGTACATGTACATGTGGAAAAACAGTTCTTGCAGATGGACGTCGTCTTCCTGATTAAGAAGTACGCATCCTTCTGCTGCAATTGGACAAAGAGTTATATTAGTGTTTCTCAAGTAATATTAGTCTGCATTAGTAGCGGGAGCCAAATGTTATCTTTGAACTGGAAGTATGAAAGGATTGTTTAAGTAACTTAGTTGATAAAAAAATAAGAGTAACGCATGAGAAACATGGATCTCTTCAGGTTTCCTGTGAGACAAGAGATAGCATACAAACTAAATGAAGAATTAGTTCACTTGTTCCTACAATCCTACCTAGTTAATCAGTTGTTGGCTGCTTGCAGTTAGAATCTGTAGGCCATTCAATTTGTAAAAGTGACGTTTTGGTATACAATGGGGACACGAAGGATCTTCATGAGCTGATGCACATAACTTCCATGCATTCACAAGAGTGACACTCCACACAGAGAGTATTACTGCCTCATTCTTGTTCTGCATCTTTGGCTATCCTTACCACTATAGTATTTCCGCACATCTAAAAACTCCTTAATTTCCTGTTACCACTGCCATATGTCCTCAGCAGTGCATCTAGATGTTACCGAACACCAAAAGATACTGCTCCATGGTATTTTTCTATTACGCAAGCATCCTTGTGTCATCATCATCCGTTTTCATGCCCCACGGAGCTGCATCCGGGCAGCTTCACCAGCCCTCTTTCCTGCATCCATCTCCTGACGGTTTGAGATTTATCCCACCTTCCATATGAGGTGTACAAATTGGATATCAGCACATAAAAATCTGGCGTTTCAGGATGAAGTGCCGCCATCTTCTTGATGGCTTCTTCTCCAAACTCTAACCTGGAATGTAGCTTGCACCCATGGAGAAAGGATCCCCAGACACTGATGCCCGCTTTCATTGGCATATTCTGTATGAATTCCAATGCTTCCTCCAGATTTCCGGCACGGGCCATCACGTCAACCATACAGGTGTAGTGTTTCATGGAAGGGGTGATGTTAAAATGCCGTGCCATGCTATCAAAATACTCCTTTCCTGTAGTAACCATCCCAGTATGGCTGCAAGCGGAAAGGATGCTTGTGAATACTACTTCATTTGGGTGGATATTGTCTTTCAGCATTTCATTGAAAAGATCAATAGAACCAGCTGAATCACCCTGCATGCCATAACCGCTGATCATTGCAGACCAAGTGACAAAATTACGGTCAGTCATATCATTGAAAATCCTCTGAGCAGATGGGAGATCAGCACACTTGTTGTACAGGTTCAGCAGAGCAGTATTGACATAAATATCGGACATAAATGCATATTTTATCGCGTAAGTATGAAAACATTTACCAATAAGCAGATCTGCCAAGCATACGCAAGCTGACAAGGCATTCACCACAGAGATGGCATCAGGCAACAAACCCTGCAGCCTCATCCGGTTGAATAGTACCAGTGATTCATTGCTCATCCCATTATCAGAGTAGCCTGCTATGATTGAATTCCATGCGACAACATCCTTGATCAAAATCTTTTCAAATATGCTGTTAGCATCTGGCAAGGCTTGACATTTTGCATACATATCGATAAGTGCATTGCTGACCACATCAGACTCCATAGTACCCAACTTAACCCCTATACCATGAATAGATCTTCCCAGGGATAAGTGGCATAACTGAGCAGAAGCTGAAATAACAGTGGCTATGGTAACTGAATTCGGAACAATGCTCACAAATTTCTTGTGAAGAAACAGCTGCAGCGCATCAAGAGGGCTCCTATTCTGTGTGTAACCTACAATCATCGCCGTCCACAGAACAAGGTCAACATACTCGAGCTCATCAAACACACGGCGAGCATCCTCTACTTTCTCGCACTTGGCATACATATCTAGCAGAGAGGCACTGATGAAAGAGTTAGTAGATAAGCCATGTTTGATCACTGACCCATGGATCCACCTCCCTTGGTGCAAACCACCGAGCATGGTGCAAGCCGCAAGAACACTCACCATCGTGTATTCACTCGGATGCACATTGTCTTGCCTCATCTCGTTAAACAGCTCCAATCCTTCTTCAGCTAAACCGTTCTGGATGGACCCGCTCAGTATTGATGTCCACGACACCACATTCCGGTCAGGAACTCTGTCGAACACCTTGCGGGCGGTCTCCAGGTCCCCAGCCTTGGCATACAGGTGGACCAAGCTGTTCATAACGAAGCCATCCGCGCCGCCGGCCTTGAAGACGCTGCAGTGCAGCCTCCTCCCGTACCCGAAGTCCGCCGACCTGACGCAGGCCTTGAGCGCGAGGGACAGCACGACATCGGCCTGCGCGGCCGCGGGGCACCGCCGCCGCATGTCCCGGTGGAGCGCGACGGCGTCCGCGTGGCTCCCCGCGTCGACGAGCCACCCGAGCATGACCCTGTAGGCGTACGCGTCCGGGCGGGGCGTCCCGTGGAGCACCCCGCGCGCGGAGGCGAGGTCGCCGAGCGCGGCGTAGCAGCTGAGCAGCTTGGTGCGGGCGCGGGGGCCGCGGAGGAGGCCGCGCGTGAGGAGGCGCGCGTGGAGGGCGCGCAGGGCGGCGAGGGTGCCGCATGCGGGGAGGAGCCGGAGGAGGAGGGCGGAGGCGTCGCGGGCAGCGGAGGAGGCGCGCGCCAGGTGTTCGACGGAATGCGCCCCCGGCGAGTGGATTGGTGGAGACGGGGCGCGCATTGCTGCATTGGAGTCTCGGCCTCGGGTTTCCGCAAAGTCGTCGCGTAACCTAATAGGGATTAGCCAAGCGATGGCCCAGGCCCAATAGAGATTAAGGCCCATTAGTCATTGATCCATGATTGGGAATTTCATTTTGGAAAAGTCTATTTTTGTTCCTTAAATCTTACCAAAATTTAATTTTCATATCACTCGGAAGTATAATATTTTTTATTTACATTTCTCAAATACCAAAACCATGTGACTTGCATGATTGCATCCCTTATCAAAATAAACTGGAGTTTGGATGAAAATTAAATTGTGGTAAAATTCGACAAATTTAAACCAGGTGTTTTTTTTTATTTTCTTTATGTTTCAGTAAAAGTGTACCTCATCTCTTCTTGTCTACCTCACTTGCGTTTGGAAGTAATCAGGTATCGCAGCAAACAATTAGTGCGTAATGATGAAAAGATGAGGTGATTCCATGACTTTGTAGGTTGATTGGACTATATTATTCTTGATGGTATATACCAATTACCATGATGTGTCCTTGTGTTGATTTAAGATCATGTAAAGATGATGACACAAGCTTTAGGCTTGAAGGTTACACATACCGTATTACTGTGTTGTTCATGTGAAGATGATTTAAGACGATGTCACAAGCTTGGGGATGATTCAAGGCATGAAAAATAGTGTAACATCAGCGCCTGCAGAGGGTGGCATGTATAATTTTTTATGAGTTGCCCAACAGAGAAAGAGAAGAGAGAAGAATGTCCAATGTCATATATGACATTATATATTATCTTAAAACAAAATCATTAATTAATCTATTACAAATAACTAAATTGATAACCTGTTGTATGATACTTCTATACATTATCTAGATACGATACGAAAAATAAATATAATTAATAGTAGTTATCTGAATCACTATTCATGTCCTAAGCTAAATTGAGGTGATGAATAAGGACAAAAATACAGTTGTAATTCAACAGTAGCAGATGGACAATGTGCGTATATAAGACATGCAAGTACAAAGAATATTTTTAATATTGATGGTACCTACTATCTGTTGGACTTCTTTGAATGCATCATTATTTGGTGGAAGATGTTGCAACATCACGGTTTTTCTAGAAGACACGGTAAATGCCACAGTTTCTTGATGTCCTACAGCTAATTCTGCATTTTGTCCATGTACAACATGTCTCAGTGTGTTATCTTACTTGCAAACAGGACAGGATACATCAAGGTGTTGCCATTGGTCATAGATTTTATTATTGTCATAGATTATTTATTTAATTATAGAGATAAATCAAATATTTTGAAAAATAAATTAATAAATAGCTAAAAACAACTAATCTAAGCATTACGGTAGATTAATTTTTAAGAAAACGTATTTTTTAAAGTGTCAAGCAAATAATCCGTTTCAATAATCCAATAAATGGTAAAAGGTAACTCTTTGCTTTAAAAAATATCAACAATTGCTATATTGCATATTGTTGGAAAGCTACTCTAGTAAAATATTTTTGATGCTGGCAGAACTGTCCTAATGTTAAATATAAATAACTGGAGGGAACATTATATAGCGATATCGCTAATTTAGAGTGATTAACGGTTCCAACAATGTAAAACATCTACCAGAATTGAAGGAGTCATTTCCAACGATAAGTCCACTTGATTAAATGATTGCACTCTGTTTGTAGAATTTTATGGTAGTAATATTAGTATTTTTTTGAGCCGTGGTCCTTTATTAGTCCTTAAAGTCATTGCTTCACTAATTGGGTTTTCATCAACTCCTCTGTGGTCCGTACACTTTATATATATATAGGCTATGGTGCTTCGTGAAGCACGGGGTTGCCTCGTGCTTCGCGACCGTTGCTATAAATTAGAAGTTTAAATGAGCGATCCAAACCGTTCATCATGATCTCCATATTGAAACAAGGTTAGAGATCAAATTTTACATTTTTTGAAAATTTTTTACTATTTTTTAGATATGTATGAAATTTTGTTAATCTAAAGACTTCAAAACCGTCCAAAACCTATAAATTTATACCCCTCTTAAAAATAGTAAAAAAATTTTAAAAAATATAAAATTTGGTCTCCAACCTTATTTTAATATGGAGATCATGATGAACGGTTTGGATCGCTCATTTGAACTTCTAATTTGTAGCAACAGTCACGAAGCAAGGGGCGATCTGTGCTTCGCGAAGCACAGTAGCCATCTATATATATATATATATATAAACATATAATTGATTGTATCTTTTGGTCCTACTCCTTTCATTCCACAATATAAGAATTTTTAGCATTATTCGTAGTATTATTTGTCAAATCAATCACTTCTTATTTAAATGTTTTCACATTTTACTCCTATATACCCTTTCATATTCATTCATTCCATATTTATTGAAGGACGTCAAAATCTTTTTTTCTTAATCTTAATATATGCTAAATAACATGTTCTAAAATATAACCATTTCTAGGTTGTTTAGTAGAGATTAATGTTAAGACAAAAAGACTTTAGTGCCCCTTAATAAATAAGTAGAGTTAAGAGTAGGAGGATGGTTAGGAGTAGCATAGGAAGAAATTTAAATCAAAATGATTAATAAGACAAGTAGTAGTGTGAAGAGTGATAGAAATGCTTATATTGTGAAAAAAATTAAATTTTAAAAATACTTATATTTTAAATAGAGATAGTACAATTCTTTTCTCTCTCTTCCTTACAAGAATATGTTCTGTTTTGGTGGCAAATCATTTCAATCTACACATTTTTGACTGCATAGGAAAGGGATGTGAACAGATGGGACATAAACAATGAAGGTGGCTTAGAGAAGGAAGAAAATTGTGTTTATACTTTGACTCCAAAATCTGTCCTACCCTACCATTAGATCGCCATATTTATATAGTACTAAATGAGAAGGCACCCTCGGTGTACATGAGAAGGCACCTTGGGTGTAGTGATATCTAGAGTCATCCGTGAGTGACTATAAAACCCTGATTTACTGGATTATCTACTTTATATCTTAAAAAATATATTTTCTCAAAAAATATTCTCCTACTGCATTGCTTACATCATTTATTTTAGAAAAAGACTATACACTAAGTTTATTTCTCAAATATTTAATTTGTCCCTATAATCAAAAAAATATTTCACAATAATAATTCGCTCAATAATCTAAATTAAACGAGACCTAACTATTATGATTCAGAACATAATAACCATATTTACCCACGAATGTGTATGCTTTTGGTAAAAATTTTGTGAAGTTCATGAAATTTATATGTAGCCTCCATCTGTCGAGCATGTATTAGTTAAGCGAGCACATTCACGGATATATAAATATGTTATACACACATATTGATTGAAATGGAGCAAGAGTCAACAAAAGTCAGTGGCGTTGGTTGCGTCACTCCACCAAATCCCCAAACTTTGCTACACGCATTTAAATAGGGGTTTTCTGCTTGATACGGGAAAAATCCTCTGCTTTGAGGACACAACCAAGCGTTGCCCTAATCTTTTTAAATTTATTTTTAGAGGACCAAACATCAATTCAGTTTGACGTGATGCCACATTAATCATTGGATGGCTGGTGCGAGTGCGATTAAGCAAAATAATTCTTTCCCCATCCAGTGTGAATTGGCAGAATTGCTAATACAATTTGATACATAATCTCCCTATGGTCCAGCCCTGTCACCAACCGTTCTGTCCAACTAGGCCTGATTCTGCAAAATGTTATGGCATGTTGTCGTGATCATGACCGAGCCATGATGATTCTGTTAAAAAAAATGTGTGATTCAGATTTGCCTTCCCAGATTTTCATACAAGGCTCCATTGAAACGAAGGATTGCGAAAAAAACATAGGATTTTGATAATTATATAAGTGTAAAACAGATGATTGCAAAACACATAATAAATAAAAAATGGTTGTTTAAATGGATCACAGAAAAAACACAGAAATTAAAGCAGAGATAATGGGTTCAAAGAAAAGTTTTCATGAGATTGGTGCTCATGCTAACTTTTCTCTAAAATTTTCTTCTATTGAGCATTCCATAAAAATTTCATAGGATTGTTAGAGTCTTAATTCTTTGTTTTAAATAACTTAATAGAAAATTTTTCTACAGGATTCAAATTCTACAAAATTTTTTATTTTTTCTATCAATCAAAGGAGCCCTAAATCCGTGTACATACGTTACAGCTAATTCTTCTTTTTGCCTCGATGAAGAAAACCGTACGGTCTCGTTTGAAATAAATGATTTTTTGGGTCAATCCTATGAAAAATTTTCATGTGATGTATTTCCCACCAAATCTGAACCGTCCTGACAACATATTCAAACTAGTCTTGTATTTTATGATCCAAAGATCTAACAAGCCATGGCATTTCAATCATGTGTTTCTCTTGGTACTCTGTTTTTAAAGATCCTGTACTCTAAAGTGCCCTAATAATCTTATAGGAAAGGATTTAAGGACAGTAATAAAGTATTGATTCAATGCGACCAAGCATGCTCATGTCAATGTGTCATGCGTGTTGCAGAAGATAAAGAAATCTGGCCAAGGAAGTTCATGTGCATTGGGGAACCGTAAAAAAAACAGAGATAAAAAATCTGACCAAAAGAAAGAGCTACTACCACTGTTCCAAAAGGGCTTCACTTTTATACACGAATCTAAACAAGCGAATGTTTAGATTCATGTAAAAAATAAACTCTTTTTAGAATAAAAATAGTAGATCATAGAATACAATACACGTGTAGCGAAAGAAGAAAGAAATCTAGCCAAGCCAAGCATGCATGAACTCGGTGATGTAACACTGTTCATCCTTACTTAGTTGGCATGTCATTTCCCTAATCAAAATGGCTAGCTAGATAGATATACTTGCATTATTGAAAACATTGGCTCATGAAGAAAACGATCATCTACTGTTTGGCATCCTGTTGGTAAGCTTTAATTGCCACTCAGATGGTTATGGTGCAACTGTAGAGATCCACCGACAGGGCCCTATTCCATGAGGACGATGGAACTTGTCATCCTTGTTAATTACTGTACTTAATTAATTATCTCTATTTAAAGTTGGCATTTGCAGAAAAAAAACTACTCTGTTTTTCTACTAAAGCTGGGTTGTATGGTCTGAAATTTCAGAAATAAAGAAAACAGAATAGCTGTTAAAAAGAGGTTCTCAAAAAAGAAATAGAACAGGCTAGTTGTTTATTGTCAAAGAGTTACATCCGGATTAAAACACTACGAAACCCGTCTACATGGACGACCAGGTACAAGAACTAATCCTTCTTTGGGGTCTAATTCGACAAATTAATTCAGTTTGCATCTAATTAAACCCCTTGGACCAAATATCCGGTGTTGGGTGCTGTTTTACAACATTTTAGGACTCATTTGAAATACATGAATGTTATTAAAGTTTTTGCGTACCCAGATTTTTTTAAATGCTGTGTATATACTTAGTTACAGCTAATTCTTCTTTTTGCCTCGGTGAAAAAAACTACAATGCCTCCGTCGAAACAAAGGATTTTTTAAGGATTAATTCAATCATATGGATATTTTTCATACTTTCTCTTTGGAACGAAGAAACGACCCCCGCTAATATCTTATGAAATTCCTATGGTTTACATCAATTGGTAGGAATCTTATAGAATTTCTAACATGAGATCATCTAACCTCATGATAAACTTGTTTGGTTTCTTCATCTAACCTCATGATAAACTTGTTTGGTGCCTTTCTCCAATTTCTTTATACACTTTTTCTTTGAATCATCTAAACAACATCTATACTTAAACTATTATTGTGTTTTATGAATCCTAACAATTTGACAAGCCATTCTGATTAATTATACGCTTCTCCTATTCCTCTAGTTTTAGGGCTCCTTTAGATTGAAGGATTTTCATAAAAATCTTTGGAGGATTCAAATCCCTTGGAACTATTTCCTACGAGGCTCTTTGGAACAAAGGAATAGGATGCCTAAAGTCCTATGTATTGATTTCCTATGCCTCTAATTCCATAGAAAAATACTCCATCCGTTCTCGAATAATTGATAGTGGCACTATTCAAGTTTGAACGTTGTCTTTTTTGCAAAAAAAGAAATACTTTGAAATATGTTATATTATCAAAGTATGTGGTATCATAAATATAACTATATAACTTTCATCCATCATAATATAATCGTTTAATAGTAATTTATGGCCAAAGTTAGATATTGGTAGTCAGCACTAACAGTTATTCGAGAACGGGGGTGGAAACGTGAGCTCAAACTTTATGTTTTTTATTTTTCTTGGAGAAGTGCAATGTATGCTTTTCCTTTCTCTCTCTAGTTTCTCTCTATCATATGCAAGTTCTATTGAAATTCCTATCCAAACTCATTAACTCTAGAATTCATGTGTTTTAAATCCTAACATCTTGTTTCTATATTTTTTCTCTATCCCTACGTTTTCAGACCCATGTGTTTTTTAAGGTCCCTGCCTCATGTGCTCCAAAAGAAGCCCTACGAATTTTATAGAAAATATTTGAGGAGAGTAGTGAAGTACTGATTCAGGTGTAATCAAGCATGCTCATACCAATGTCTCGCATGCATGTTGCACAACATAAAGAAATCTAGCCAAGCAAGCTCATTTGCATCAGGGTACCATGACAAAAATAAATGGAAAGAACCTGACCAAAGAAAGAGCTAGTGGTACCAAATCTGACCACAGAAAGATCTAGTGGTACCAGTGCAATAAACATATGTAGCGAAAGAAAAAAGAAATCTAACCAATCATGAAGGGAACGAATATAATAAAAATATTTTTAAATATAAATATAATGATATAATGCATGAAAAAATATATTGTTAGTCTAATAATCAGTCAAATTTTATGGATATTGACTTTTATACTGAAGGAGCAGTTGGCATGCCATTTTCCTAACCAAAATGGTGCAGCTGGAGAGATCCGCAGACAGGTCCCATTTCCATTTCTGGATTATCAAACTTATCGTTCTTGGAAAGTCTTGCTGCTTGTTATCTCTATTTTAAGTTTTCCATATGGTCTTTTTGGTCTAAGGCCATGTTTGATTTATTATTAAATAGATTATTGTCGTGAATTATTAATTTAATTATAATAATTAATAAAAAACTAAAGAAGTAAACTTAACAAATAGCTTAAAATAAGTGGTCTAAATAATACAACAGAAAAAAAGTTTTGAGAAAACATATTCTGCATAGCGTGAAACAAATAATCTGTTTCATCCGATAAATAAAATAAAAAGACCCGGGCCTAAAACAGGGACACGATATATCTGCTCCTACACCATGCCCTTCAGGTAACACAGATGAATCAGAGAGCATGGGCTTGCCTGCGCCGCGTCCCTAAAACAGGGACCTATTCTTGAGCAAGTTAGTTTAGGTAGGTCAAATTTAAAATAAAATAATCAGATAAAAAACTGCACCATGTTTTTGTAATTTTAAAAAGAAACAACTGTTAAAAGATTTCTAAAAAAAAGAAAAACAGGATAGATGTTAAGATGAGGAAAGAGAGAAAAAGAAGAAGATCACGTAAAACGAGATAAGTTATTAGCGTATAATTAATTAAGTATTAATTATTTTAAACTTGAAAAATAAATTAATGTGATTTTTTAAAGTAACTTTTATATAGAAAATTTTTATAAAAATCATATCGTTTAACAATTTAAAAAACATACTCACAAAAAATAAGGAAAAACTTTTCCCTAATAGGCTAATTCAAACGCAGCCTTAGACTAGCAACTACAATAACTAACCCTTCTGTGGGGTCTACTTTAACAACTAATTCAGCAACAGTTGTAGACTGTCCGTTCTGATACCATGAAAACATATACGAGAGATGTACTTTACAGATTAATATATTAAATCTCACAGTTTGGTATATACAAGTAGAGTATATAACCTGAATCTTAAATAATCTTAGAGATAATATGAAAACTAATCCTATTATAAAAAAAATGAATTTCATACTATTCTATCCACATACTCTAACATAAAATAAACCCTTCGGACCAAATTCTCAGGTATTAGGTGTTGTGTTACTTACACCATTTAGGGCTCTTTTGAAATACATGAAAAAAAAATCTTATTTCCTGAAAAATCGTACGAAATTTATTTGTTCCAAACAAGACTTTAGTTTACGATCACCACGACTCCTATTGCAGTGAAACAAAATTGGCAGGCCAAAAGACCAATCCAAAGGAAAAAATCTTTGCCAAGATTATGCTACATCGCAATACATTAATTAATGTGCAACTTTCGGGGTGATCTTGATGTCAAATACTATAAAGATTTCATATTTGTGCGCTTCATCAGATGAGACTCGCGCAGCTTATCACATCACACTGCCTTAAATTCTTGTTTCCCATAAACATGTTTTTCGAACTGCTAAAAGATATGTTTTTTTAAAAATTTTCTACATGAAAGTATCTCTGAAAAAATCAAATACATTCTTTTTCAAGTTTTTAATAGTTAATACTTAATTAATCACACGCTAATAATGTTTTTCGTTTTACATGCGGCTTATAAGCTAGAAAAATAAGTCATCTCAAATACCACTTAAAGTGCTTACAACTCGTTTGAAATACAAAAATTTTTATAGAAATTTATGAAAACGCTCCTTTTCAGGATTAAATGCTCCTTTTCAGGATGACTACTGATACGAAACACAAATGATGATTTACATAATCCATGGGGATTTCAGGGGGAAAAGGACAGCTTTTTTCAAGCACAGATCTAGACAGCTAGTGGATTCATTATCTGCAGTTTTCAAGCTGTTTGGCTCAAGGATGCTTGTCAGAGCAAACGATCCGTTGAGTTAAATGATTATGACTCTTTGTAACCTTTTATAAAATATAGAATAAGAATATACAAACAAGAATTAATTCTAGAAAAAGTTGGGTTGGTAAGTAATACCACCCCTAGTAGAAGAACAAATCCCCCAAATAGCGCAAGAATTTTATGTATTGGCCCATGTAAATCTATTATGGATAAGAAGAAATTAATAGTATAAATTTTTCATGAACTCATTAAAACTAAAAGATTCAAGAAAAAAAAGGGATTAGGGTTTTTTTATATTGTATATAAGTTCTTTCTATAGTTAGAAATCAAATCATGGAAATCTACTTTGATTTAAAATCTGAAATAATTTGCAATAAGTAGTAGGTATTCATTTTTCTTTCTAGTTAGTAAAGAACCTACTAAAATACCACAAAAAAAAGGAATTTCATCAACATCTGAATATATATATATACTATTTATTTTATTGTTTTGTATCTAGCAAAATTGTAGGGTACAACGACATAATAGATCCAAATCACGATCTATTTGTTTTGTAACAAATGCGATGCTTTAACCTCTGAGCTAAGTGGAACAGGTATAAATAAGAAAATCTTAGTTAAGAAGAGTCAAGTAAATAACAGGCTCCAAATCATGATCAATTCCCTTTTCAAATCCTGCTGCAGCAGCCCGGGCTCTTCCTGCATGCCACAAATGGCCCAAAAAAAGAAGAATTCTATAACAAAATAGGAGGTCGTTAACCAACTTCTAGGAGAGACATAATTAATTGCATTGATCTCGTTAGCTACGCCACCCACAGAATTTAAAAAGCGCTATTATTCCAAAAAAGGATGAATGTAGCCAACTATTACTAAGAATTTCATCTTTGGACCAGAGGCAAGCAAGAGGTAGAATACCACAAAGAGAAAAGGTACCCCATAAAAAACAAGTTCTTGTAATTGAAATGTATTTTCTTAAACTACCATAAGAACCATATTCTGACTTTTATATCTCCTTATTAATCTATATATCCTATATAGTTGTCACAAAAAAAATTACAAGATGCCATGTAATTAGCAATACTAAGCCATTTGATCATACTACAATAAAAATATCAACCGTTAGATAAAAAATTACTTATATGCATTCATTAGCTGTCTTTTCCCCTACTCTCTACCTTAATCCTAAACCATTTGATTATATTAGTACAAAATTATCAACCGTTGGATCAATAAGTTACTTACCTGTATTCATTAGTTGACTCTTCCCCTTTTTTCCATCTTTAATCTATGATAACTATATAACTATATAGTTGCATCCAATAACATATTTTTACGAACTAAATGGGAGATGAACACACAATTTAATTACAACATCAAGGTTAAATAAGCATGTAATGTTTAGATTTTATAATAGAACATATTTATTTCTATAAAATGGTGCTTTCAAAAAAATAAACCGAGAATCAACATTATCAATTTTACACGTCCATTTTCACCTACTAATTGTAAACTTCAATTATTATATTAATAAATCTAATAAATTCCGTAGCTAACGTGTGGGTATTTTCTAGTTTATAAGATGACACGCCATTGTCCGTTCTAATAAACTTATGCAAATGGACCACAGGGAAAAAGTATAAGTTTTATTTTCCGGTGTGCCGTTGATTCACCGTGTTGGATAGTTCTGAATCTTCTGATTTTCATTTTTCCAGTTCTGGCACTAGCCTGGACACCTTTAATTTTCTGAGAGATATTTTACTGTTCTTGAGTGATACCAATTTTTTTTAATAAATTTTGATATTGGGTACTACGGTGATACCTGAGATACTGAAAGATTTACACTAGAACTAGAAAAAACCTAAACTCAATCTTTTTTTAGGAGGCCTACACGTATGCTGCCGGTTGAGGCAATTACTGCATCGAGACCGACAAAACACAGCAGTTTTACTCCTAAAGCACGTATCTAAGCGACCTGTTGTACATGGCCTGATGATTAAACCTACACCAGTACACACACATAACTAGATTGTCCCAAAGATCAGGATGCCGAAAGAACTCCACGCAGGAGACTGCTACTGGTCGGGTATCCCTTACCGTTTGGAGAAGATTATCGTCTCGTATGGTAAGACGTTTACTATATAGTCACCATTAAAAACCATGTAAATTTTATCTCACTAAAAAATTTAAATTCGAAATTTTTAAATATTATGGTAAGATCACGGTTACCGCACGATAAACCACGATAAACATACGATAAGATACAGTAACCACGGTCTTTGACTTAAGAAAGAAAATTACAACCCTATATTTTGACAACAATAAAATACCATAATATAATATACACAACTACAAAGATTACAATAACCGTGATATTATGTCCACGAACATCAATCATATATTTTTGAAGCAACACCGCCATGTAGTCATGACAAAATATAGAATTAACTTAGCATGTTTCATAAAATTTTATCACCAAATATTATTAGAAATCATGTAATCCTAAAATTATTGGACAACACTACACCAAGAGTTTGTGTCCTGATTGATAGACTGGGTGCACAACCATACCACTTAACTAACTTCCTAATTATACATGTGTCTTTTGTAGACTAAGGCATCCTTAAGCTATCAACATAACACACTTACACACACCCTAATTAAATCATCTATATCTAGGAGTTCCTCTTTGGGTCTTCAGAAACTAGCAAGAGGAATAAAGCTTAAAGATATGTCTTTTGTGAGGTAACAAATTAACTCATTTGCAGTATTAAAAAAACTCATCTTCAGTAACACAAAATTCATCAATTCTTCAGCGTCAAAAACTCGTTTGGAAACTGTCACACTAATACCAGCTCCACCAACCACGATCTTGCCTCTATTTAAGCGAGCGAAACACCCCCAGAAACCTGCACCAGCTTCGTGCTACTTGGCTATCACGAGCACACTAGCTCACTAGCCAGTAGCTCGTGAAGAAACCATGGCGACGGTGGACGTGTTGACGTCGGAGGTGGTCGTCCCGGCCGAGGAGACACCGGCGGGCTCCGTCTGGCTGTCCAACCTGGACCTCGCCGCGCGCCGTGGCTACACGCCCACGGTCTACTTCTACCGGCCCAACGGCGAGCCGGGGTTATTCGCGGCCGACGCCATGAGGGACAGCCTCGCCAGGGCTCTCGTGACGTTCTACCCGATCGCCGGCCGGCTTGGGCTCGACGGCGACGGGCGCGTCCAGATCGACTGCACCGGCGAGGGCGTGGTGTTCGTGACGGCGAGGTGTGGGTACGTGCTCGACGACCTGATGAACGAGTTCGTGCCGTGCGACGAGATGCGCGACCTGTTCATGCCCCCGGTGCCGGCGCCGAACCCGCCGGGCGTGCTGCTGCTGGTGCAGGTGACTTACCTGCGGTGCGGCGGAGTCGTGCTCGGCCTCGTGCTGCACCACTCCATCGCCGACGGGCGGAGCGCGGCGCACTTCGTGGAGACGTGGGCGAGCATTGCCCGTGGCGCCACCGCCGGGGACGCGCCGGTGCCGCCCTGCTTTGACCACAAGCTGCTAGCCGCGCGCCCGGCACGCACAGTGCTCTACGACCACCCGGAGTACAAGCCCGAGCCGGCGCAGCCGGCGCACGCCGTCACGGCGTCCACGTACGCGAGCGCCATCATCACGCTGACCAAACAGCAGGTGGCCACGCTGAAAGCACGGTGCGGTGGTGCGTCCACGTTCCGCGCCGTGGTGGCGCTGGTATGGCAGTGCGCGTGCCGCGCGCGGGCGCTGCCGCCGGAGGCGGAGACGAGGCTCTACTCCATGATCGACATGCGCCAGCGCCTGGCGCCGCCGCTCCCGCCGGGGTACTTCGGCAACGCGGTGATCCGCACGTCGACGGCGGCGACGGTGGGGGAGGTGGTGTCCAACCCCGTCGGCCACGCGGCGCGGCGGGCGCGCGCGGTGACGGGCCAGGGCGACGACTACGCGCGGTCGGTTGTGGACTACCTGGAGGGCGTGGACACGATGAACCTGCCGAGGAGCGGCGTCTCGCGGGCGGACCTCCGCGCCATCAGCTGGCTGGGCATGTCGCTCTACGATGCCGACTTCGGGTGGGGTGCGCCGGCGTTCATGGGGCCGGCGATCATGTACTACAGCGGCTTCGTGTACGTGATGAACGCACCGTGGAAGGACGGCGCCGTTGCGCTCGCGCTGTCGCTGGAGCCGGAGAGCATGCCGGAGTTCAGGAAGGTGTTCGCCGAGGAGGTGGCACGCTTGGCGGAGTAGAGCCGTAGGCTGACTCGTAGCCCATCCGTCACACAACGCAGCGGTTGGTCTCTACGTACGTACGTGCGAGCTTGCTGTAACGTATATGTGATTGACTCCTTGGCACTGTTTTTTTTTAATGTTACAGGCCGTGTGTCGATATAAGACAAATATCCATGCATGGCATAATGCCATGGTAATAGTATCATAACAATATTGAATCGAACTAGCTAGCTCGGGAATGTCTAGATTTTAGGTGAAATTTCAATCACCTTCAATCTTTAGATCAGGTCCCGCCGTCGAAAGCACGGGATGGAGGTCGGTGGTGCATAGGATTGGCGGTAAGGACAACGACAATAAAAGTTATTAGATGTCAAAGGTGGCGGAGGCAAATCCAGCGCCGTAGGTTGCTGGAGGTGACGAAGGACCAATAGGACGGCGGTCGGATGGGGCTTGTTGGCACTATTGGTGGCTTCCATTGTCGACAAGGCTGTGGGGCGGTGTGGCGGTCAGGGAGGTGGTGGTGCGAGGTGGTGATGCAAGGAGGTATGTGGTGCAAGGAGATGTGAGGCGGCAGGGGGATATGTTACCATGCTACACGAATATTAACGCGATGTGAGTCGTCCAAAAGTGCATTGTGTCTTCTATTTTTTATTATTATCGCTTTATTTCTTCTTACTTTGCTAGGAGCACTTCATTTTTTTCATAACCTCTCATGTGCTTGTCTTTTGTACTTCTTT
The DNA here is from genome assembly GCA_003991445.1 of Oryza meyeriana var. granulata. Lineage (NCBI taxonomy): Eukaryota > Viridiplantae > Streptophyta > Magnoliopsida > Poales > Poaceae > Oryza > Oryza meyeriana. The sequence continues at coordinate 95,291 of RYFJ01000583.1, forward strand.
CCTAAGGATGGACCAAACCCCAAGCCATCTATTGGTCCATGGACGGGGCCTAGGGCTTAATCCCATGAAAATCGGTAAACTTTCACCACATAGCAAAATATTGGATTCAAAAATAGACTAGGGTGGCCTATGTCTCGACTCTAATTATGTGTTTGCTCCTCCATACTCTCTTCATTAGGAGCTAAATTTCAATGTTCACTTCTTTCTGTACAAATTTTGTAAAATCAAGTGAACTCTTTTTTGTTGAGGGTAAGTGATCTTATTTTTTGATCTTTACTTATTGAATATGCACTCGTTCAAGTATATACTTGCAGATATGTACATAAGCGTTGTGTAACAGACATTATAATATTGTATCATTCATGTCATTTACTCTTAACTTTCTAGTTGTGTTTTGTGTTGTTGTGAAAGGTGAGTTTGTGGTCTATGATTGCTATATGCTAATTATTGTCAATTCTAAATTTTGTTTCGTTGTTAAGTGTGATGTCTACTTTCTAAAATATAGCAAAGATCATGCCAAATTTTCTACTCTATCCATCTCAAAATACAAAAATATAGTATTGGATGTGACATATCCTAGTATTATGAATCTGAATAGAGGGTTGTTCAGATTCGTAGTAGTAGGATGTGTCACATCCAGTACTAGTTTTTTTTATTTTGAGACGGAGGGAATACATGATTCCTATAGTTTTTTTAGATTTTCTACATTTTTCCAACCCTTTCCTACAGTTGTCTACAATTTTTCTACATGTTTCTATGTTTTCTGCTATTTTTATGATTTTTTCAATACAAATAATTGATTTATCGATAACACCGCCGTTTCGCGCAAATATCGATGATATATCGTCTGCGCGAAGTTGCCGACAAAGCATGCAAACCAATCGATAATAGGCTCAAACCAATTGGTAACCATTTCTGATCGTGGGGTTACCGATTCTTATCAGAGTTGGTCACATCATTTGAGTCTAAATCTCAGTTCGCGGAATTTGTTCAATTTTTGTCTGCAGCTGCTAGTTACCACGGTAACCGAGCTATCGAGGGTGGTGGGTGGTTGGTGTTTTGACAATTTGCCATTATGTTGGGATGTAATTCCTCTCTCACTGGTATGTAGAGTCATCTTAATCATTAAATGTAAGCCATGTCGGTAAATTGTATGCTAGTAAGCTTAAAAAAACAGCCCGTTTGACCCACTCATCGTGAATATAACTTCTACGTCGTGGGGTTTTGTATTTAGTTAATTGACAGACTGCTTTTTCCGGTGGAAAAAGGATACCCATGATTACTTGACGGGTGGAAATTAGACTTGTGGTGATGTACAGCAGTACGGTCATTGGAAAATATTCTTAGCTTTGTGGTCAAGCAAATACATTTTCCTAATAATATAATTTCTACAATTAAAGTGAAGCTATGGCACTCCTTCCGGTTGATGATTAAGACTAGATTTAATCAAAATTTAGAATTTTAACCACCAATAACTTTTCAAATATTTAGTTTATCAAAGAAAAAAATTGTATGTGTATAGATTTGCCTTAAAAGCATTAGCATAATATTATAATCTAATTAGATTTTATAAATATATTTTAATATAAAATCGATGGCTAATTTTAATTGAAGTTTAACCGAATTTTATTTTAAACTTCAGATATCAATCACCGGAGGGAAATACTCCCTATCAGACTTTGCAACGTATCACGTGCAACCTTTTTTCTGAAAAAACAGAGAGTAAAGAATGTACACAACAACGTATACTGTATAATATATTCGCTTGGAAAACACAGCCATCGAGCGCATATTCTTTTTTTCTAAAAAAGGGACAGCATAGTGTGGAGTATAGTAGTATTAACTTTCGACATATGCGTGTGCAACTAGAGGGCGAGAAGTGCCAACTTCTCGGCGAACGTCTTCCTGAACTCCGGCATGCTCTCTGGCTCCAGCGACAGCGCGAACGCGACGGCGCCGTCCTTCCCTGGCGCGTTCATCACGTACACGAAGCCGCTGTAGTACATGAGCGCCGGCCCCATGAACGCCGGTGAGCCCCACCCGAAGTCGGCGTCGTAGAGCGACATGCCCAGCCAGCTGATGGCGCGGAGGTGCGCCCGCGAGACGCCGCTCCTTGGCACGTTCATCGTGTCCACGTCCTCCAGGTAGTCAACCAGCGACCTCGCGTAGTCGTCGCCCTGGCTCGTCGCCGCGCCGCGTAGCCGACGGGGTTGGACACCACCTCCCCGACCGTCGCCACTGTCGACGTGCGGATCACCGCGTTGCCGAAGCACCCCGGCGGGAGCGGCGGCGCCAGGCGAGGGCGCATGTCGATCATGGAGTAGAGCCTCGTCTCCGCCTCCGGCGGCACGCGCACTGCCATACCAGCGCCACCACGGCGCGGAACGTGGACGCCCCCCCCCGCACTGATGGATTATTCTTTTTTTGACAAAAGGAATAAGCAATGATGGATGACCAGCGAAGGTGGCTCTCACTGCGCCGACCAGAGGTCGATTCCCTTCAACCGAACCGTCGTTATTGCTGGTTTCGACTTTTTTGGGTTCAGCTATCGGTCCGGTCCGATTTTTTCCACTATGGTGTGAACTGGCTGACACAGTGGGTGTGCAGTAAAGGCAGTGAAGTCTTGCGGTCAAATAACACAAAAAAAAGAATAAGAATGTCACGTATGTATAGCACGAGTCCGCTTTTCTTTGACCGGAGATGACATGAAGTCATACATGGCCAGCCGTAGTTAAGTGGTAGAAGCATTACGTGTGTCAGAGATTTGAGAAGAACGAGGTCTCCAGTCAGAATCATTACATGCTGGCCGGTGTTTTGGAGGTGCCGCCGCTGTGGAGGTGCGGCGGCGGCTGCGATGCTGCTGGCGTCCAGAAGCTAAGAAATCTAACTTTTTTTAATTGTTACTTGTTGGTATCTATAAGTTGCTTATTAAACTTATTAAAATCTTCAGCTCCCGAACAAGATCTATATATCTTTGTACAAAACTAGGAAACTTAGTCGTCTCTAAATCTAAAAAGCCATACTTCCTATATCAATTACAAATCTTAATTATCGACACGGTTTTACCAACAGGTTGTCTGTTAATTAATCACGCAGTGGTGTGACTGTTTGTGCTATGCTCGCTTTATATGTTCAGTTCTGCATGTTCTACTTCTTTCCATCGTTTTTCTTTCCACTTATAAGGCGTTATAAAAATTAAAATTTTAAAACTCAACTAAGAGTTGATTTTAAGGTTTTTAATCATAGTTTATTTTTCTTTAAATCACTTAATACATATGTAAAACATTTACCTACAAATTATTTTTTTTCGCTGTTACGGCTTATAGTCATCTTAAGCCAAAAGATGGTTAGTTTGTAGGTTTGAATCAGGTAGAGATTAGTGCGGAGAAAAAGTGAGTTATAGTGTTATACCGCTCACGTTTTCTTTAGAATCTCCATAACTTCGTCATCATGTAGCTAATGGTGAGCTAAGAGCGCAAGACAACACCCTGTCTAAGTAAACGTCCAAGCTGAATAAACTTTCAACGTCAATATGGTATATGTGCAAACTGGTAAAGAATTGCTGCGGAACCTGAAAAGGGAAATGGAATGGTTTTTAATTATCAGTCATCCTTAATTATTAGTAGTATTAGTTCCTTAACGACGACGAAAGTGTATACATGCCTTCCGAGGGAAGAAATGTCCTGCCATTTGTATAGATCTTGCTGATTTTTATGGTGCTTTCTTATGTGGAACCATAGCAGAATAGATGCTGCTGATGATTAATTTATGCTTGGAATGGCTTTTTCTTAAGACCAAAGTTGGTTTTAAATTTCAGAATACGATTTTAGGACTAATTTAGCTAAGGTTGTACATGCAAATCTGCACACTAATTACCATCAGCATGTAGCCTTTAAATTTTAGAGTCTAGTTAGCACTAATTTAACTAATTAAGGTTGTACATTAAACCGCAGACTAATTACCATCAGTGTCTAGTTTTTAAATCTTAGAATTTGATTTCAGGACTAATTTAGCTAAGGTTGTACATATATTTGAGATAATGGGAAAACGTATATTTTAGACTTCTGCACTAAGTGCACGCAACCTAGCTAATTACCATCGACGTCTAATATGCTATGGCTCTCATTTTACAGCGCACACTAATATCAAAGATGAGCCTAGCATTTTGAGCTTGTATATCTGAAATATAAGGAGATGCTGTATTGCAATTTACGAATTGAGCCATCAGAGAGAAGGCATCAGAGAAGGCAGGAGGGAGCCTGACCTAGAAAGATGAGTTTATTTGTTTCTTGGATTGAATACAACCTCTTTCTCTTTTCTCATACACATACGTATTATATATTATATATACCTATTTTTTTAAAAAAATTTAGGTATATATCTAAATATCCTTGAATTTAATTGGGCCTGTATCTGACTAATGTAGTAACATGTCTATTGTGAGCCTAGAGCTGGGAAAAATTCAGCATGTTAGATATGATGCAGCTGCAGCTGCAGCGGAGAACTGGAGATGTGCCATTGAACCGAGGTGTTCGCACAGTGGCATGAACTAGTTCAGCCCCCTGTGATGGCCAGCGAGGCATGCAGCAGCCGCCTGCAGTTGATGGAATAGGATGGATTTCACCTGGTAAAGTCGTAATACTATCACAGTAGGTTGCAATTGCAAGGGTTGGTGGTTCGGCACGGGTTGGTAGCAAGCTTCAATTGCTACCGCGCAAAATTTTCAGCCGGCCCTGTCATTTCAGTGTGCGTGATGTGTCTGGCATTACTTACCAGGTCGCACCAACATTCTGAGTGACAGTGGACTCTGCGTTGAATTGACTTAGTGTGATTTTCTTCGATTACGTAAAAAACACACGTATGCACCACTGCACATGGAACACCTCATGTACGTATCCATAAATATGTCCTATAGCGCACATTAAAAAGATGAAAACCAGTGACAAATTTCTCATCTTACTAAAATACTAATGCTCTTGATTTAGTTAAATTGATTTAGACTAATCCTAGTGTAACGCTCCGGTTTTCGGACCGTTAAAAGACTATTTTAGTAAAAACCCTAATTTCAAAATTTTTTGACTCTTTGTGTGTAATTATGGACTAAGTGCCGAAGATCTTAGTTAAAACCCCTTCTCGAGAGCCTAAAAATCTCAATTCCAAATTCTCTCCTAAATTAATAGACTCAAATTTTGAGATTAAATGTCTCTCTTTAAACCTATCCAAAATCTGAAGATCAAATTTCGTATTCGAATCTCCTCTAAAACACTTCCTAAAATTCTCAATCAAATTCTCTATCGAATTCAAATAACAGGACTCGGATTTTGCAAATTCAAGATTCCTTCCAATAAAAATTTCCCTTATCTTTGGATCCCTCTCGAAGTTCAAAATCTCGTCAAGAACTCCTTTACAAAAATTTTAAAAGTTTCATTCCAAAGTCCCCTATTTGAAAAAATCCACAATTCCATGAGCTCAAGAATTGAGATTTGGCTTCAAACCTCTTTTCAAAAATATCCTAAAAACCCTTTCCAAAAATCCCCAAAATTTCCTTGAACTCAAATCCCAAAAATTAAATTTCAATCCAGACCCTCTTGAAATTGCCTACCTTGATCCTTCCTCAAAATTCAGATCCAAATTTCCAAACTATTTTCAAAATATCAAAATTCTAAGCCTTAAAAACCCTGTTTTGGAAACCCAAAATTTCCCGTGAAATCAAGGAATAAATTTAAGTTCAAATATCTCTTCAAATTTCTCAAATATATCTCAAATAAAATCTCTGGATCAGGCCCCCACAAATTTAATGTAAAAATCTTCTTGAATCTCCTCTTTTCCTTTTTCCTTCCCAAATATCATTCAAAATCAAATTTTCCCATATATATATATATATATATATATATATATATATATATATATATATATATATATATATATATATATATATATATATATATACACATACATACATACATACATACATATATGCTCAAATCCAAACCTTAGAAACCCCTCTCACAAATTCCCAGGAGTTCAAATCTTAAAATTAAAGGCAAAACCGAATTGAAATTCTCAAAAAAAAAATCCATTCGAAATCTTTGAAAAAATAACAAGTGTTACTATTTACTTAGGCCGCCTATAGTCCGCAAGGCTTCGGCCTTTTTCTTTCCTCTTCTCCCTTTTTCCCCGTGGCCCAACACGGCCTAGCTATCCTCAGCCTCCAACATCTGGGACCTACTCGTCAGCTTCTCCATGCAGACGCCGTCTCACCAACCCACGGGCCCCGCTGTCAGTCGGTCGTCATACTCCTTGTCTTCTTGCTCCCTCCCCGCTCTCTGTTATCTCTCTTCTCTCTCCTCTCGATTTTTCTCGACTTCCCTCAACCCCACACCCCATGCCTCCTTATCCTCGACTGCCTGAGCATGTGCGGCCCCGTCAACCTGCCATCCCATCCGCCCCGGCAGCCCGGGGCAAATCGCGCTCCACCGCCTGACGTGTTCTCTCCCGTCAAAAAAAGCCGGCGAGCTCAAGAGCCCCGAAGTCAAGGCGCACGCGAGGAAATCCTCGACTCATCCCATCACCATCTCCTTTACCCCCTCATCTTCTTCCTAGCGACCGCGCGGCCCAGCGATGACGCCAGCCATCGCAGTGTTGCGTCACGTCGGTCGACCACGCCATGCCTGCCTTTTCCACCGTCCTTGTTCGCTGTCACCATGCGGCTAGCTCCGCCTATAAATAGGCCACTACTCGATCCAATTTTCCCCACTCTCGAGCCACCACAAGGTCTCACCGTCGTCTTCCTCTCTCTGTCTCGCCATTACCGCTTGGACTTGCCCCAATTCCGCCGTCCCCAAGCCCAATTGACCAATACACTCCCACCACAGAGCTCCTCGCTGCCACGCAAACCCATCCGTGCCCTCACTACAGCCCAAACGCCACCAGGACTTGCAGCGCCCAAAATCCTCCCCGCCGCCGTTTGCCATAGCCGCTGCCCTCGGGACGTTGTCGCCAGCCGTCGTCACACGTCCTCGCCGCTCCTCGGCTTCCCTTTCTCCTCCGCTCTCCGCCAGTATGCTCCGCCGCCTCTAACTCGTCGCCGTACGCTAGATCAACGTCGGCTGTTGCCAGCCGTCGATGCCCCAAGTGCCCAACCGAGCTGGCCGCCGCCACTCCCTAATCCATCCCCCTCTTTCTCACTGTCTTGGGGGCCGCCCCAATCCCAATAATCCACCTTAGGCCTCTGACAAGTGGGCCCTGTAGTTAAAAACCCCTCACTCTCTCACTTACACGTGGGCCGACACGTTTTAAAAACTTAATTAATCTTCATTTTGTCCCTATGACATGTGGGCCTTCTTCCCAATCCACCCATCCTCACTGACCAATGGGTCCGACCCCATCAAAAAATTTTATTTAATCCTCGTTTTAAATAATGTGAGGCTTACATGTGGGTCCTCCCTGTCATTCAGCCCTCTCCTTTTCCTTCCACTGCCATGTGGGCCCCATTTAACTAATCCTCTCTAATTTAACCTTGAACCTATGCCATGTGGACCCCTGTCTCTTCTCTCTCCCCAATGGCAGGTGGCCCCCACTCCCTCTCTATCACTTACTTGTGGACCACTGTAGCGCCTCCCACCCAGTACCCCTGTACGGTGATACCAGAGAGGAAGCGCCGCAGGAGATTGGCGTGAACCAACTCCCACGGAACCGCCATGCCGGTACCAGTCCCAGGAAACCAAGCTGGTACCCGCGGTCAACCGAGATGTACCACAGCAAAAAACTAAATACATAAATACATATATATACCTTTATAAGTTGCGGCCTTGGGCAAGTCCTGAGCAGCAACCAGCAAACAGAACCACAGCAGCGGAACGACAGCGCAGCGAGAACCCAATCCACAAGCAACGGCTTGGGACTAGGAAAGAAACCCTAATCTTCACTTCCACTTCACTCTTCCTGAAGGAGGGGGAGAAAGAAATAGATTGAGTACTTACGTACTCAGCAAGTCACAGAAAATGTGAAATATGCAGGCTTTCAAAGAGAGGCTAGGGTTTATTTCGCAAACCTTTTCTTTTGAAAACATTTTCGAAAATCTAAGTGTGGGTTGTCTCAAAGTGACTGGAAGGAGGCTCTCGCCTCGATCCTGTCCGCGAATTGCTTTTCAACAACTCGAGTGGACGAATTAGATTTTAATTGATCTCAGGTATTCTTATACCGCATGTCAGACCACGACAGCGGTTCAGTGGATCTGCCCTCAAGCAGCTTTCCACTGTATCAATATCTATTACTTTATTTTCAATTTCGTCCAATCAGGACGTAATCTCATTTTTCACTTCTGTACCATCCAGGACATCATCTCTTAACTCATCTCAGCGGCTCCTCGAGCCATTCACAACTCATCTCGATGGCTCCCCAAGCCATCCATAAACTCAACTCAAACTTATATCGCTTCCACTCGGGAAGCCTAATCTATGATGCCATACGACATCCCGGGTCACACAGCCCCGTTTCAGACCACTCAGGTCATCCATCAGCCACTAAGGCCGATTCTGGTAACGGTTCCCATACCACAAATCAGTTTCGCAAACACTTGCAAACAAATCTACGCTAGAGGAATCACCTCACATTGCCCGTAACCGTGGGCACGGCTGTTCGAACAGTTCATTTGATCTTTGCAAAGATTACACGCTTTACCCACACGACGCGAGCTTACTCCCACGCTGGCCAAGCGGGGAGGTTCGCGACAAGGCCTTTCTAAAGCCTTCCCAGGATAGCACACTGCTCTATAAATGGGTGCTCACTCTTAACCAAGTACCAGGAACTCACTTCCTGTACTCAGGGACGGGGGTATAACGCCCTCTCGGCACCCAGCCAGTCCCACATTTATTAGCAACCGAAAACCATCCTGGGAACACTAATTACTTAGCCAGGGGTGTCTCATACCACCCGTGTGGTCGCACTGTGAGATGCTTGGATGGAATTCCCCAAGGAATCGGTCTTTATATGCGAATACAAAGTGCCACCACACAGGTGATCACTTTGCACCGCGAAATTTTCGCAAATAAATTTTGTTTCGCAAATCTGCCGACATCGCATGTCGGGTTTTTAAATCTTTGGAAACCCTATTTTCCCATTCAACAAACAATTGTGTTGTGAGTGAAACCATTGGAATCCATACTCAGAGAGCACGGTCACCGAGGTACCACGAGGTGGAGCGACAAGGAATAGGGTAACAAAGACCTACAGGGTTTATGCAACTATCGGGCAGGTCCGTCGGTTCGACATGCAAACTGAGGCCGATTAATTTATCGTGCACACTAGCATTGCAATTTTTACAAACAAAACATTTTAAATTTAGGAGCAAATATGGTCAAGGAGTGACTTGCCTCAGACTTCGTCTTCGAATCCTCGCGAAAATCCGACGTCCGACGGTTTTCCAAAGCATCGACTATGCACGAAATGAGAGAAAAACACACAAAACCCTAGAAATAAAATATTATTATTAATAACTAATAGTGCCATGAGGTAGATCTCATTTTTAGAAAAATTTAGAGACTTGAACGGGCTCAATCGGAGTTACGGTTTGGAAGATATGATTTTTCGAAGTATTAGGGATTTTCTGGAAAAGAAAAAGGATTAATTTGAATGAATTATTTTTGGGGAATAGGGGCTGACAGGTGGGACCCAGGTGTAAGTGGCAGAGGAGAGAGAAAGGGAGCAGGGCCCACATGTCAAGGACACAGAGGAGAGAATTGGAAGGGCCCACATGTCATTGACTAGAGAGGAGAGAAAAGGAGGTGGGGCCCATATGCAGTGAGAGAAGAAGGGAATTAAAGATTGATTTACTATGCATGGGCCCACACGTCATTGAGGATGGGTATGGATGATAGGGAGGCCCACATGTCATAGGTGCAAGAGAGAGGAATAGGGATTGGGGCCCACTTGGAAGAGAGAGGGGAAGAGTGACAGGGAGGACCCACATGGCATAGGCTTAGTTTTAAATGGGGCCCATATGTCAAAGGGAAGCTGAGAGAGAGGAGTGGGGCCACCGGCAGAGAGGCATAGAGAGAGAGACAGAGAGAGAGAGTCCGGGAAAGAGATCGACGGCAGGCGGCGCGCGGCATCGGCCGACGAGCGACGGCGAGCTGGCGGGGGCGAAGCACATCGGCAAGGAGCGGAGAAGAAATGGAAACTAATGGCGGCGTGGACCAGGGATAGCGGGGAGAGGGGATGGAGCAAGGCGGCGGCGTCGAGTCGCAGGCGCCAGCGAACGGCGGCGAAGGAGAAGCAGCGGGGCACCGGAATGGGACGAGGAGGAAATGGCGAGGAAGGTGAACGGCTCGGATTAGGCTCTTAGTGGTTGACGGCGGCGGGCGACAGCGACTAGTGGGCGGCGGCGAGGTGCGGCGCCCTGTGGTCATCGGCGGCGGCCTCGGGCTGGGGCTAGGCTTGAAGGTGAAAGCCCATTGATGTCGCCTAGAGGGGGGGTGAATAGGTGTCCCTGAAAAATTCTCCAGAAGCAGCGGTAAAATACCGGTAGGAACCTCCGACCAAAATGGTAGGAGGTTCCGACTGGCTCTCTCGGGCTAGCCGAGAGGGCTGGTCGGAGGTTCTGGCCTAGAACGCCGGAAGTTCCGACCCTGGAGTTCAGACTATACCTATATACTTCTATAAAGGATAAATTTGACAGAGATCAAGTAAAGTGCAAGTAATGGAGTAAGAGATAAATGCTAGCAAGTTAATATACAAAATGAGGCGATAACGAGAAAAGACAACGGAGACACAAAGATTTTTCCCGAAGTTCGGATCACAAAGATCCTACGTCTCCGTTGAGGAGCTTCAAAGAGCTGGGTCTCAATTGACCTCTTTCCTCACCAAGTGACCACAAAGATCAAACTTGGTTTCCACTAGAATTTACCTCTTTTCCTTCCGGAGGCGAGATTAACCTTCACAAACTTTCCCGGGACAATCCACAACAAGAGGAAGCTCGCGGGAGACGCCTAACCGTCTAGGAGGTTTCCCTCCAAGAGAAATAAGCCCCAAGCAGCCAATCCGCGACCTCCACAAGTGCACAAGATCCTCCTAGCCTTCTCTCAACAAAATTCACCCAATTTTCCACTAAATCCTCACAAGAATCACAAAGAATGCACTAGGATTAGTTGAGAGAGCTCAAAGCACCTTAGAAGAGGCTAGGGAACAGTTGGAACGAAGTGGAATGCATCAGCAACGGCTAGAATCCAAGTTTGGGTTTTATAGGACATGGCTTACGTCACATAGCCGTTACTCACAGATTTTGGCCCGGAGGTTCCGACCCTGTGGAGGTTCCGACCCTGTGGATCGGAACCTCCGGCCAACACTTACTCTGTGGCCGAAGGACCTGGTCGGAGCTTCCGGCCCTGTAGGTCGGAACCTCCGACCCTGACACTGAAAATAGCCCACCCAAGTGTATGTGTTGTGCCAAAGTGATGAACTCTCAGCTATTTGGATCTTAAGCACTTGAGTGGTCTTGGAACACTGCTTGCAACCCCTCTTGATAGAACGGTTTTCCTACGACTCTAAAGAAAATTCAAATGAATTTAAAATAAACTCCGAGTCGCTTCGCCGTTTTGCATCATGTCTTTGTGGGGGGTCTCCATGCACCACACTAAGCAACTTGGGACTAATACTCTGCACAATTCTTGATAAACTCATTAGTCCCTTAACCGCTTTGTCATTAATCCACCAAAACCCACTTAGGGGATAGATGCACTTTCAGAAGGGAGAGGAGGAGGGAGGGAATAGGGGAGACAAAGGTGCTCACCGAGAGGAAGAGAAAGAAATTGCGGCGGCGGCAGCGATTTTGTGAGCTCGGCTTGGGATGTTTCGGCGAGGCTGAGGGGTGAGGGGGAAACGGGAGGGCGGCGGCCATTTATAGGCAAGTGGAGGCGCAAGCTGACACAGTAGAGAGGCAGTGGAGCTCCCGGGCAACAATGGCGACGGGATGTGACACGATAGGAGCTCGGGTTGGACACTGTGGCTAGCGTCACCGGGCTACCTCGTGCTGCCGCGAGAGACAAAGGAGGAAGATAGAGAGGTATGGTGACGCGATTGAACGGGGTTGTGGCTCCGACCTCAAAGCTTGCCGGGAGACACGGGGTATGGGCACGGGGCAGTCGGCTCAGTGGAAAACGAGAGAGTTTGAGAGAGAGAGAAGAGAGGAGACGGAGAGCGATGCGGGAGGCAGGGAGGCCGTGTTGGCCGGAGGGGAGAAAAGGCGGACTGGCGCGGCAAGGAGATGGGACAGGACGGGGAGGCTAGTTTGACCACGGAAGCTTCGGGAAGGAGATATTTTTCCTTGGTAGCATTGTGTCGAGCACGTGGTGCTTGTGCCGAGGGAGTCGGGGAAGAAGACGGCCGTTTGTCGGCCGTCGCGCAGGCGTGCGTCGTGCGGCTGACACGCGGGCCCGTGCGGTCGGCGACGGAGTGCGGGCTGGCAAGCGGGCTCGGGGAGGCAGGTTAGCTGACGGGCGTGTGCGAGGAGGCAGCTGGCTCGAGAGGTTTCGAGAGATGAGAGAGAATAGAGAGAGAACGGAGGAAGACGACGGGAAGACGACGACGACGCTGCTGCCGTGTGGGCCCCGGCGGCCAGCGGGAGAAGGCTGAGGCGCAGACGCTGGCGAGCGGGACCGGCTTGACAGCTTGGGCGATCCGGCGCGCGAGGCAGGCCGAGCGGGGCCGAGCAGGTCTAGGCCGCGTGCGCTCTTGGGCCGTGGCGTGCATGGGCAGGCCGTGGGCCGGCTTGGTCGCAGGGGCGCGCGGGAGAGGAGAGAGGCCGGATGCCGAGGGAAGGAGGAGAGAAAGGAAAGGCCGATTGGGCCGGGGAGGGATGGATGTTGGCCCAAAGTAAAGCTTGGGATTTTCCAGGGAGGTTTTGATGATTTCTAATAGGGATTCAAATCAAAATTGATTGTTGTGGCCCACCAAAATCTGGAGATTTTTTAGGAGGTCTGGTACTACCAAAATTGGGATATTTTGTTTGGATATAGATATATATACATATATACATGTATATATATACATATATGAAAGAAAAGGATAGGGATTTTTGGAGGATTGAATGGGTATAAATGGGGAATTTGGTATTTGGTTTCTCGGGAATTAAATCAAGGGAATTTTGCAGAGCGACTTTGAGATGGGTGTGTGTGTGTGTGTGTGTGTGTGTGTGTGTGTATATATATATATATGTATGTATGTATATTTAAATACATACATATATTTATATTGAAGAGAGGTTTTAGAGAGAGTTGTTGGAAGGGATAATTTGGGGGTTTAGTTTCGGATTTGGGATTTGGACTTCTGAGACTTTTGGGAATTTTGAGAGGGGTTATAGGAAGAAAGATCTTGAGGAGATTTTAGAAATGGGAGTTTAATCCTCGGGATTCTCTGAGGAGGATTTCTATCACCACGGTTGAGGTATATATATATAGATATATTTTGGAGGGAAAAAGGATGGGGATTTTGGAGGAATAGATAGTAAATTCCTAGGGGTTGGATACTGTTTTTGATAGTATAATTTTGGGAATCAAAGGGGACTCTGATACATATATGTAGATATGTATGTATTTTTAAGAGAGGTTCTTTAATTCGAGATTATGACTTGGAGAAATTTGTGGGGTCTTTTGAGAGGTGCTTCTGAGATGGGATTGGGTGTATATACATATATATGGATATTTGAATGATATTTGGAAAAAGAAAGGAGGAGATTCAAAGGGGACTGGATTTGGATTTTTATTTAAAACTAAGACTTGATTCTCAGAGATATTTTGGGAATTTTGTAATGGAATAGAATTGGAGGACTTCGAGGGAATATTATAACTCAATTTAATTCTTGGGATTTGAGGATTTTAGGAATATAAATTTGGCCCTTTTGGGAAGGCAGTTTTCAATGGAAATCTGAATTTTTGGAAGGGCAAGATAAGGGGATTTTTAATGAAGGACTCAAAGGTGACTCTCGAAGGGTTTTTATCGGAGGGCTTCGAATTGCAAAATTTGAACCCGAGTACAGAGAAGTTTTGGGAGGTGTGAAATAAGAGTATTTTAATCGAAGGCTTCAGAAAGGATCTGAAGGGGATTTTGATTTGGAGTTTTTCAGAGGAAGTTTGAGAGAGACAATCGAACTGCAAAATTCGATTCTCGAAATTTGGAGGGAATTTGGGATCGAGGTTTTTAGGGTTTCAAGGAAGGCTCTAATCTGAGATCTACGGCACTTAGTCCTTAAGCACACACAAAAGCCAAAATTTTTAAAATTAGGGTTTTTACGAAAATAGTTTTTAACGGCCCGAAAACCGGGGCGTTACATCCACCCAATCTCTCTCTCACAAAAGGGCCCACCTGTCAGCCACATATTCCAAAATACTCTTTTTCCAAACATATAAATAAACCTTTTCTTTTTTAGAAAATCATTAAAACTTAAAAAATTCATATATTTAAAACCGTAACTCTGATTGACCCCGTTCAAGTCTTTAATTTTTTCTAAAATTGAGATCTACCACATGGAACTATTAGTTATTAATAATAGTACTTTATTTTTAGGGTTTTGTGTGTTTTTCTCTTGTTTTGTGCATAGTCGACAATTCGGAAGTCGTCAGATGTCGGATTTTCTCATGGATTTGAAGACGAAGATTGAGGCAAGTCACTCCTTGACCATACTGCTCCTAAATTGAAAATGATTTGTTTGCAAAATTGTATGGCTAGTGTGCACGTTAAATTAATCGACCTCGGTTTGCGTGACGAACCAACGGACCTACCCAATAGTTGCATGAAACCTGTAGGACGTTTGTACCCTATTCCTTGTCGCTCTACCTCGTGGCACCTCGGTAACCGTGCTCCCTGACCATGGATTCCAATGGTCCCACCCCAACACTGTTGTTTGTCGATATGGGTAAAATAGGGTTTCGAAAGTTTTGAAAATCCGACATGCGACGTCGGCGTGGTTGTGAAACAAAACTTGGTTTTGCAAAAACCCACGATGCAAGGTGACTGCCTGTGTGGTGGCACTTCGTAACATATAAGGATCATTTCTTTAAGGAATTTCATCCGAGCATCTCACAGTGCAACCACATGGGTGGAATGGGACGCCTCTGGCCGAGTAACTAGTGTTCCTAGAATTGTTCGATTGCTAATAAATGTGAGATCGGTTGGGTGCCAAGAGGGCGATATACGCTTGTCCCTGAGTACAGGAAATGAGTTCCTGGTACTTGGTTTGCGAACCTATTTATAGGGCAACGTGCTATCCTAGGTGGGCTTTGGAAAGGCCTTGTCGTGAACCTTCCCCGCTGACGAGTGTGGTAAGTATGCTCGCGTCGTGTGGGTAAAACGTGCACCCTTTGCAAAGGTTATAAACTGTTCGAACAGCTATGCCCACTGTTACTGGCGAATGTGAGGTGATTCCTCCAGCGTAGATTTGTTTGCTAGTGCTTTGCGAAAATGGTTTTGTGGTATGGGAATCCTTACCAGAATCAGCCATAGTGGCTGATGGATGACCTGAGTGATCTGAAACGGGGCTGTGTGAACTGGGATGTCGAATGACATCATAGATTAGGCTTCCCAAGTGGAAGCAGTGTATGTTGAGGTTGAGATTATGGATGGCTCGAGGAGCCACATGAGATGAGATATTATCCTGAATAGGACGAAAGTGAAAGAAAAATAATAGAAAAAAAATGAGATGACGTCCTGGAAAGGACGAAAGTGAAGATAAAGTAATAGACGTAAGGAAAGCTACCTAAGGGCAGACTTCTTGAGCCAGTGACGTGTTCAGACTATTGGAATGGGAATAAGTGTGAATAGAAAATTTGAACCTATCTACTTGAGTTGTTGCAAAGCAATTCGCAGATAGGATCGAGACGAGAGCCTCTTTTCAGTTACACTGAGATAACCCACACTTAGGGTTTTTAAAAAATATTTTCAAATAAAAAGGTTTGCAAAATAAGTTCCAGCATTTCTTTGGTAGCCTGCATGACTTACTTTTTCTGTGACTTATTGAGTACGTATGTACTCCGCTTATCTCTATATTCCCCCTCCTTTAGGATAAATGACGTTAAAGTGAAGATTTGGGTTTCCTTTTTAATCCTAAGCTGTTGCTTGTGGATTAGATTCTTGCTGTGCTATCGTTCCGTTGCTGCTGTTCTGTTTGATGATTGTTAATATATATATATATATATATATATATATATATATATATATATATATATATATATATATATATATATATATATATATATATATATATATATATATATATATAGTTGTTGTGGTATATCTCCGTTAACCGCGGGTACCAGCAAAGTTTTCTAGGACTAGTACTGGTATCGCGGTTCTATAGGAGTTGGTTTACGCCAATCTCTTGTGGCACTTTCTCTCTGGTATCACTGTAGGTAGTGTCAGCACGAGGACGTTATACCTAGTGTGATTGATTTAGACTATTTAGTGTGATTGATGGACGATTAACCTATTATTAACCTATAAGTTGAAGGGATAGCGCAAAAAACAATTAAGTAATTTGCATGTCATAAAGCGTTAATTCATACTACGCCTTTGATTGAGGGCTATCGATGGAAAAGAGCAATGTCTTGAGTCATGTTTTCGCTATAAATTAAGGGTCGTCCAGCTGCAACAAATTTAACCATTTCTTGCATCTCGTAACTCGTAATAAGCGACTATCTCAAAAAACAAATCATTAAACCAATCAAGAAGTGCAATTTAGCTGATTTTGAGGGTTGATACACCCTAGATATATAGTTTCTCCATGGAGGATCCACAAGGAGGCTCCCTAACCACCGATCTGTGTCTTCATGACGCCTTGACTCCATCACAGTGGCATCGCCATCCAACTCTGGTTAATCAGTTTCAAATTCCATATTAATTATATATGTATTTATTCTTTATATAAGATTAAGGTCCCACACCAAATTTCTTCATTTTAATTTCGACACTCTGATGTTCAGAGGTAAATTTGACTATTTTCTATGAAACCTTACTGTCATACTTTCTTTGCAATATGGTATTTTCACCGGAATTAGTTTATTTTCCTTGAAAATTAAGGAAATTAAATTCCTGTGTTTCCAGCTTATGATCCATTGTCATGGTATTGCCAAACCCGTCCTCCCCAAACCACATTACTAAACAAAATCCCCTCCCACACTTCCCTTGTGAAACCAAAAGCATTTTAGCACCACAGCTATTATCATCGTCGCACCCAAGTCTAGAGAAGGAGACGATGTCACTAAACAATAGCTGAGCACGAGATAAAATCCTATCGCGCGAGTGCACGCATGAAGGCTTGCGTGAACCTGTCTTTCTTCCTTTTCTTACTAATATTAACTTGTAATATGTCTGTGTTAACGCTACGGTGACATTTGTTAATGCGATGTGTATCAGTTAACTTCAAAATAACTCCAAACATCAAGGCTAATAACCATAAATAAAAATTTAAAATACTGGAGGAATGTATATCAATTATAGAATAGTGAACCAACCTGAATGTAAAGCATTATGGAACATCAACGAAATTAACATAATTCAAAACATAATTTAACGACCTCAACTGGATAGCCTTACTTGCTGACAACAAAATTGAGGTAATATGACTGATAGATATGAAACTTAAAATGGTGATTGGGCCTTTGAGATGAGAATTCTTCTAATTCATCAGTTAGATCCCAATCCATCCATGTGAACATCATCCAGAATCACAAGAAGAAGTACGATGAATATATAGTCTACTTGCGGGAAAACGGTGATGCTAAATATGTCCTTTCCCAGCAGCACATTTGAAACGGTGAATCTCATGCACTGCAAGTTCTAGAAAGTTACCTGGTAAACCTCTACCTGCCAAGGCTGATACTGCTTCAAAGAGAAAAGTCTTTCGGTGAGTTTGAAGGCGAGTGAAAAGGAAGAATAAGAATATCACACAAAACAAGATAAGCTATTAGCGCATGATTAATTGAGTATTAGTTATTGTAAATTTGAAAAATAGATTTATATAATTTTTTAAAGCAACTTCTATATAGAATTTTTATGAAAAAACACACCGTTTAGCAGTTTGGAAAATGTGCTCACGGAAAACGAGGAGGATTTTCACCTAAACACTCACCTTTGAACTCATCCTTAGAAGTTTCTACTTCTTTAAACCAGGAAATCGATTCAAAAGAAAAAAGCTAGAAAACAGCTTGTAATTGAGAAAGACACCTTGTGAGAACAGCTGTTCAGAAGAACCATATATTATTGGTGGTGTTAGCAGTCTACTCGGCATCTCTCCAGATATTGTGTCATGTATTTCCTATTTTGTTAATCAAATGCATGTTATCTCCGTATCTGTTTGCTTTTAAAAGGTTGTACTGATATGCTATTGCTTGTGGAACTGGAGAAAGTAACTGTCAATAAGTGTATCGATGAAATATCACAATTCCTTCCATCAGAGAATTTGACATTAGTATAAAATTCAAAATTGCAATTCAATTTCTGCTACATACACTGAAATGCAGGTTCTTTCAAAGATACAGCCTTACATGGTATGATAATTCGCCCAACGCAGCCGGCAGCTATTCGCCATCCTCTTCAACCTTCAATCCAAGCTTCATTAAATCGGCCCAAAGTATCAATCCAATGACTTTAGAGTGAAAGTCCATGTGAAAAATAGACACGAAAGGCACTGTAATCATCTGATGCTAATAGTCATATAAAATTTCCGTGTTTAATTGTATAAGAAATGGCACCTCGCTCATCCACGGCTAACAGCCTGTTTGTTTCGGCTTTTGTCGATGGCTTATAAGTCACAATATAAAACAAGAAATATTATTAGCGCATGATTAATTAAGTATTAACTATTAAAAACTTAAAAAATAAATTTATTTAATTTTTTAAGATACTTTCATATAAAAAGTTTTTATAAAAAACACACTATTTTATGTTTTAGAAAACATGCTGACAGAAACCAAGAAAGAAGCTATAAACAATAAGCAGAAACAAATACATAGGACTTAGCCATGCCTGGCCGCCGGTATAGAAGGACCACGCTGCACGGCCCCTGCTTGCCTGCAAGATTCAATATTTTGCCGCTGATCAATCGCATAGCTGATCACTCATTGCTCAGCCCTCAAAACTCATGCTAAACTGGCTCTATAATAGGTAATCCAACCATAGGAACCCATGATCAGGTGCATACAAGTACCATCGAGATAAAACCAAAAGGACTTCATTATGGAGCACATCAACCAAATATCACTCGAAGAAATATAAATATTTAATTTGCAATATAAGATTGTCATATGTCATAAATAACTCAATTGTTCAGATAACTCAAGTCTTTCAATAGGCAGTTATTGTCTAACAATCAAAAGAAAATCACAAAATTACAAGGGAAAACATATTTAAAAATCAAAGCAAGCAATTCCATAACTCAAAGCTCTCAAACTACCCGATCCAATCACCTCCCAGAATAGAAATATCTTGATTATTTCTTTTCTATAAAATAATGATCCCAACAAATATGGCGAGTTTGGCTTCCAATCTTATAGTAATCATTTGGATGAGATCAGGAGACAAAGCAAAAGAGGAGATGCACGATGTATAAAAAAAAAGTAAATTGTACTTTGAACCATCCTTTTTTACCAATGTATCAGCTTGGACCAGGGGTAAAACGATATTTTCACTTTAGACTAGATAAGTTTGTAAAAGGTTTCACCTTGAACCCCTTCTTCTGAACTCCATGCTCTCACTGTATGTCTCTCATCCAGAACTAGCGCCCACGGTGACCGCAATGAGCAACTTGCTGGTGCCCACGGTGGGAACTACTCGAGGACTGTGGCGGTTGACGGTGCTCCATGGCTGTAGCAGCAGGATCCACACAAGGATGGTTGCAGCAACAGCGACAGCCAATGCCATGGCTGTGGTAGGCGGTACTCCAGAAGATTGTGTTCGGGCTTGGCTTGCAGTTCATCAGCTTGCGGAGAGAGAGCCGAGAGGATGGAGAAGAAGTTCCAAATTGAAACATTTTGTAAACTTATCTAGTACAATATGAAAATAATGTCTTGCCCTTAGTCCAAACTGAAACATTGGTAAAAAGAGTTAGCTCAAAGTATAATTTACTTAAAAAATAAACCTGGAATCTGAGGATGGACGACATCTCGGCGAGCACGTGTAAGGTCGAAGGACGTGGCCCACACCCACCTATCCGAAACAAAAAAAATCAAGAAAAAGGAAGCATGGTCAATGCCTCCATAAATCTCCAACATGCAAGTTAATCATCTTTTGTAAATCTCCTCAATTATAGGGTAGATGGAAGAAAAATAGTAAATATTTCTGTGAATGATCAAGCAATTTGCAACCATGTTTTCCTTACATATGTAGCATAACTTGGCGTAGACCATCCACAAGTCTTAGAAAAGCAAGCGAGTAGGCAAACCTGTAATAAAATGGACAATCAACAGGTGCAAATTATACTGAATTAATGTTGAGATAAAGGTAAAAGTGAATTCAGCAGCAATAAATTAGCAACGGACAAACCTCAGGTGCTGCTCTAACAGATATATTTTCAGAAATGTGACATAAGCTGATTTCTCTCTATAAACATATGAATGTCAGATCCTGTTCTTCTATTGAACTTAGCATTAAAACTGACCACTAAGGTTCATTCTTTTTTAGATCTAAACAATTTCGCTATAAAAATTTGACAGTATAAATTCAGCTCCTCTCTTACACAGGACCAGTGCGAGCAAATAATGTCATCAGCAATGACATGCATCAAATTCAACTATTGACATAAGTTTAGCACTTGCCAAACAATGTAATACTTAGGCTTGGCCAAAAAATGACATAGTTGATTGCTTAGTGGTGATTGCAGTCGCAATGGCACTCCAGTTAGCAACCACAGGTCCAGGAGGAACTGAAATGAAACATCATAAAATTTCTTTTACCTTCGTCCTTGCTCTTCTGAGCACTTTCCACCATGCCTCTATTTTTGGCAAGAATATCACCACCTAACATATGTGGCCGGTATTATGTGATTTCATTTTCAACCAGAGCTAGAAAGGGCAGATCACAAATGAAGTAGGCAATGCATTAGAGTGTTCCATCTTTGAAAAGAAGCAAAGAATCATAAGAAATCCCTACATAATTAGAAAACAATTAAATTAGTATAAAGATCAAATGGATTAAAAAAAACATGGCCAGCTGTAGGATCGACTCATATTAAGATAGGCAATCAGAGGGGGGGGTGAATGATTACATAAGTCAAAAATAAAATTTAACACTTTCCCCTAATCACAAAATTTGAAAAATCGTGTTTTCAGAATCTGAACAGAACACTGTTTCGTCACTAAACAGATTGTAGCCATAGATTCGTAACTCCGATCGATCTGAAAATTTGTCAGAATAAACTAGACAAAATTTGCAAACAAACCCAATCGGACTTCTGGATCTCGAGATATTAAAGAAACAAAATTACTGAACAGAAGATTGACGAAAATTAATTAAATCCTAATTAATTGATTAAACGAGATCCGAAAATAATTAACCAACCAAACTTTTCAGAACACTAGAAAATACCCTAGCTAGATTTTAGATCAAAGAAACCAACCCAAATCTTAGAGAAAACAAATCAATCTAAAATCCATTGCTAGACATGCATAAAGATGAACGAGAAAGAGGAATTAATTACCGCACTAATCTTCCATAAACTTTACCTTTATTACCAAGATTGTGCTTACAAGATGTTTCTCCAAAACATCCAAACGATTTCTCCACGAAATCACCAAAACTCTAGATTAAAACTTTAATCTAAAACAAATTCGCTCTCTAAAAATTTCTAAAAAAAATCCCACAAAAAATTAACAGGAAGTCACTATTTATAGAACCAAAATCTCTTCGTGGGCCATTTGGACTGTTGCCTTGCCTGGACCGCGCTAGGCCCGCGCACCTCCCTGCATGCGTGCAGGTCGTGTGCTACAGTACCACCACGGTACTGTAGTACATGTCACGCACTCTTTTCTTTTTCAATTTTTCCAGCATTTATACACTGCCTTGTGAAGCTCGTTCTGAATATCTTCATACGGTTTTCGCCTACCGTGTGTCACCTTGTGTCCCACCTTGTTACCCGGCATCCTCAACCATTCTAGACCGAAACTCCTCCCTGAGTTTAGTCCCGATCCCACCGCTGACCAAGGTTGACTCCAAGTACCTATACACAAATAGACCAAACATACCGTTTTCGGGCACAGATATTTGCAACCTGACCCACGTCAGTCGTACACACGCTTATCACACTTTCCAATGCCAAATTCATAAATCACAAGATAAGCCAATTTTTCAGCACATGATCTTACACCAGCTGTAAAATACATGCATAATTTTGCATATTGCATCTAAAATTAAATCGTATTACAACCGTAGAATACATAACTCCTATTTTTCTCAATTAGAAGGATTCATCTTAACACAGTGCAAATTGGGAGAAAATTAGAATTTCAATGGTACCAAATTCAGAGAGAGGATCCAGGTGTAGCCTGAAAACCAAAGGCAGAATGCAAAAGGTTAGCCAATTTTTCTGCAGCTTTTTATCAAAAAGTTCTGCGGCCTTCTATCAAAAAGTTCTGCAGCAACCTTGTATGATGTATGAGACTATCCAAGTAACATCATCTTGATTGTATCTGTTAGAACTAATGTCATGTAATAATAAACAAGAAGAATTTGCCCTCTGATCAAAAATCTGCACATAAAGGTTACATTGATCTTGAAACTGAACAAGAACATTGTCATGTTCATTCTAAAAGTTTTAATCACACTGGGAACAACGCTAATTAGTTCTTCAATATATTGATCTTAATATATTCCTGAAGTGAAAATTTCCAAACAAAATCTAGAGCTAGGCCTAATGCAGGCATGCAACTGGGTTACGCTGGGCCGGACGAGTCCACGCAGTTGCACTGGAATGTGCGCATGTGGGCTTGCGAAGCTCGTGTGCACACGCACGTGGGCTGCGACCGAGAAGAAAAAGGCCATTTCATGCAAACGCTAGACGATGGCTTAACAAATTGTAGCCCTCTTAAGCCCCAATTTAGAAAGGCCCACTTGAAGCCCAAATAACTTGATTTGTCCGAGCAAATGATCGGCGTCGATCTTGATTGATTTTATTCCATTCGGGAAACGGATTATGTGGCTGTGGTTGAGATAGATTTTTTTAGACTGTTTGATACGGATTATTTTTTATTATCGTGATAAATTAATATTTAAAAAATAAATTTTATAAATAATTTAGAATAGATGGTATAATCAGAAAGTTTTTCAAAAATCGTATTTTTAGAAACGTGGAACGAATAATACATTTTAAAAATCCAAAAAAATTGGAAAAGAAACCATCCCGTAGAGTCGTTACGACTGATGCTATAGATAGTACTGTAGCACACGCGGTGTGGAACTGTGGATGCCTCCACGACGGAAATGCATCTCCTCGGATGTCTCGAGCGTCTTCAAACAACCCTTGAAAATGGAAACCACCATCATGTAACTATCCTCCGACTTTAGATAGTTGGTATATGGGCCATATGAGTATCGAGTTTATTAGTGAAGAATAATAACCTAGAGGAAATTTCTCTTAAAAATGCTACTCTTTTCGTTTCAAAATATAATAATTATATTATTTGACATAACTACGTAGAGAGGTAAAAAGTCTTATTTGTCTCTTCGGAATGAGTAAAGTATAAGACCACACTAATTAAAATAATAATAAAGATATACATAGTATAGCTAGTTTAATAGTAAAGGTTCTAGATTATTTATATTTCAAGAAGAATGAATGACTACTACCAACCTTGCCAAAATCCAAGATGGATGGCTAAGGGTAAAGTGTTTATATGGTAATTTTTTTTGCTAAAATATAGTTATTTTTAGTTTTAAATTTTATTTAAAATAAAATTAGCTAGGACATATAAAATATGATTTTATCCTACTAATTTTTATGCTATTTTTAGTAAACTATGTTATCCCGTTAACTCTTAATACCCGCACTCCATCCATATCTTATCTATCTATCTAAAGTAGGCACATCTGCCGCCATTGCCGGTATTTGATTGGTCCACGTGGTGCAGTAATTTTGAAGCGATGCGAGGAATGTGCGTCTGTCGGACGTCGGCTCTCGCGCCTTCTCGATCGATCTGTATACTCATGCCGCGAAAAAAAGGAAAAAAAAAGACAAATTTGCTACAAATAAATTCGTGTTTCTATCGTGAGACAATGTAATTGACCGTAGATCATTAGAGTGATTATTTTATAATATCGAGATAAAGAGTTAAGAGAGAATTTTTAAAATACCGATTTTGCCCTTGTGTCTTGTCAGCAAGTTGGGAAAGGGGGATGCGCATGGCGGCTCGGATTGAGCGCGCCGGCGGCGAGGGAGGCGGCGGTGGGGTCGGCCGAGGGCTGGGGGAGCTAGAGGGCGGTGGGGTCGGTGAGGAATGTGGCCCTCCTGGCGCTCATGCTCTGCTCCCTCGTCGCGCTCTCCATCATCTGCGCCAGGTTCTCCCCAAGCGGTCAAGCTCGCTGCTGTTCCTTTGTGGTCGGAGCGGAGGCCGTGGTCGTCGGCGGGGTCATCGTGGTCAGAGTCGAGGCCGTGGTCGTCGGCGGGGACCTCGTGGTCGGAGTCGAGGGCGGGGTCGTTGACGGGGACGCCGTGGTCGTCGACGGGGACCTCGTGGTCGGAGTCGAGGTCGAGGTTGTCAACGGGGATCTCATGGTCGGAGTCGAGGCCGAGGTCGTCGACAGGGAGGGGAGGAGGCGAGGGCGCGAGGAATCTCGGCCGTCCAGCGGCGGCAGCAACAGCCGCGGGTACGGCCGCCCGGAGGAGAGCTACCCGGAGGCGTACTTCCGCCGCGGCGTGCACCACGACGCCGAGAAGCTGACGACCACCAACGCGGCGGCAGCCACGGCCGAGCAGGAGAAAGAGGAGGAAGCGGCGCCGGCAGGCGTGACCGGCGACAACGACGCCTGGCTTGGGTACCCCGAGGATGGCAGCGGCAGGGGGCGGCCGCTGTCGTACGCGCGCAAGCACGGTGGACAGCAGCAGCAGCAATACGACTACGGATGAGTGACACGAGGCTGTACCAGAATGGCCGGTACTACTACGACGTGAACACCGGCAAGTACGGCTACGGCGGGAGGAGGTACGCTCCCGCCGCCGCCAATCACTGCCGCCTCGGGTCCCCGTCGACCTACCGACAAGACGCAGGGGCAAAATCGACATTTTGAAAATTCTCTCTCCACCGTTTACTCAAATATTATAAACTAATCACTCAGTGTTTTACAGCCAATTATATGATTTTTCTGTGTTTCACAGCAGAAACATGAATTTATAATGTCCTTTAGTTAATTACATAAATTTTATGTATCTGCAGTAAAATTTGAAAAAAAAAATGCTCCGGGCGTATGCACTGGCTGGCACCTAGCTCGGCCGTAGAGCCGTGCCTGGGCCGTGCCGTCTGTTGCCCCTTGCACGTTCACGCTAGCAGCGCACGTTGCGCGTCGCCACCTCGGCAAATCGCGCGCAGGAGCAGGGGAAAAAGAAAAAAAAGAAAGAGAAGTAGAAAAAAATAAAAAAGTAAGTACGCATAATAATTTTGAAAAAAATATATAAATGAATACAATATACTATGGGTTAAACTGCAAATTCTAAGGAATTATTTTCAAAACTTTCAGGTTTTATCAAATCGCTGCAATTTTCAGAAAACATAGTTTTTTTTCCTTTCTTCCCAAATAGCATATGTAATCATTTGTCAAAGTTAAACAACACATCCACAACCCAACACAATTATTGAAAAGTACTCCCTAAGTTTAAAAATTTAAAACGTATTAGATTTCATTAGGACAAGGTTTAGACCAAAAATTACTCTATTAGGATCTCATTTTTTTGATACAAAAGTATAATCATAAGTAAGTATTTTTGAATAAAAATCTAATAATATTAATTTATGTCGTAAAAGTTATATCCTAATAAAGTAATTATTAGTTAAAGCTCTGTTCTAGGCATTATATTTTTTAAGGGAGGGAGTATTAATTACTATCCTCCTACTTCGATTCTTCTCAACATTTGACAAAAAAAACTAAAATCTATGAATAGGTCCTTTTGAAAGCAAAGCTCCTATAAAAATTAAACTAAATTGTGTAAAAGTTATATATTTTTTATATGTTCTATATGAGCCCTAGATAACATGCACGGCTATAAACTAGCCGGTGTGCCATTATTCTTAATTTCCATCATCATGTCATCTATTAATGATGGTATTTTAGATCTTTCATCTAAATTCTTAATTTCTCTAAAATATTTGTAGATAGTTATATTTTAGGATGGAGGAAGCAGTATAGTTATTTTTAGTGTTTAACATTTATTCTAAAATATAGTTATTTTTCCACTTAGTCTCTCGTCTTAACCTATTACAATGATCTCTTTTTTAATTCTTCACCTATTTTACAATCTTAACCAATCATAACCCTTTCATACTTATTTTTATCCCTCTCTGTAATCACTGGAAAGATCTAAAGGTTGCTATGTTCTACATTTTGGGACGGTGGGAGTAGCTAGCATTTTGTAGGCGTTCACATGTAAACGAGACTGAATCTAGACACATGATTTTTATTTCTTTGATATATTTTACTTACACCTGATACTACTCATCTACAAACTTTGGTTGCTCATCTTTTTCAAAAAAATATATAAATATTTAAAATATATTGTATTATCCAAGTACTAGTTAATTCATCAACACATCGTAATATAAAATTTGTATCGGTACTATAAAAAAATGAAATCATACTGGTCGATCAACAGTATGAATTAAAAGGGAACTGAGGAAGTACATAGACATCGAGACTTTACGATTTCTTTTCATGAAATAGATAGTAGGGATCCTATAACGATGAGTCAGAGAGGTTAAGATGCCTCTGTCAGTTGATTGATTAAGTTGATGCGTCTAAAAGCATGAATAATGATTTAGATGACTGCTATCTAGGAAAAACTTGTAAAAACCCATCTAATTATCACTTTAAGTTTAAGATTCTTCCTATAAGATAATTTATTATAAATATTTCTCTCCTAATTCACTATGATTTGAGCCCTCTCTAAATACTGTTGCTTGCATGTTTCATGGCCGTAGATATATACATACGCTTCTAGAAATACTAATATACGAGAGGAGCCGGGGTTGTCGTTCATAACGGCTAGACCCGATGACATGGCTGTGGCATCTTTACTCATGGCGCCTAGCACATCGTTGAGCGACGGTAGTCATAAATCCCTACTCTTAAACACCGAGGTCACCAGAAAATGACCCGTTGCGTCTACCTCATGGGGTCTGACGACAGTTAGTTTCTTCGGTAAATTCAAGATGGGGGAAGATGAGACTGGTGTGGCACTATGTCACTGAGAAGAAGATCAGTTTGTGCCTCATGTATAGTGGGATGGTGGTATGAAAAGGAGTCACGAGAATGCGCGAGTAGCGATATTGGGAAAGTGTCTTAAACCATGGTAAATTAATAGGAGGTATTTGTAATAAAACATTTTATAGAGAGAATCTCAAACTTAGAGTAAGTGCGTTTTTTAATTTTCTCGCTACCTAATGATCCTTTCATGTTATATATAGACAATATATGGAAAATTCATTTAGGTTTTCTCAAACTTAGATTCACATGATTAATACTCTCTCCGTTTTAAAATATAAGGATTTTTAGAGTTACGTACGTGTATTAAGAAAAATGATAAAATAAAATAAGAAATGGTTGTGATTGGTTGAGATAGAAAAATATGTAGAGAAATTAGATAAAAAATGTTGGGATTGGTTGTGATTTGAGGAGTATATTTTGTGACCCAAGGAGTAGTTTGATTCTATAAATAGTAGATATAATGATTATATGGTACTATTCCATCTACCATGTATTAATTAATTGATGGCATCTTTCTCTTTCTTCCACATTATTGAAAATCCTACGACATTTCTCCTAGATGATAACATTAAACATTCCTAACTTAACCGCAGGCAGCACAAGTCGCAGGTGTCTTCAATTTAGTTTGGCCTTTTCCAGCTAGCGGTGCATTCAATCATGTGACTTTCAAGGGCTCACACTTGTTGCTTAATTTGCTCATCGCCAGCTTGTATGCACGTTGCCTCAAACGGCAACGGTCCATCTTTGCCCCCATTTTCTTGTCTTATGCAAGGAATTGCAGTTGCTGGTCTTAAACCCGAAATTTTCAATTGAACAGAAACTCAGCAACTTCAATTCGGGAATATATCTTTTTCACGTAGATGAAAAACGTTCACTCAAATAGTAAAGTGCCGTTCAGAACGGCATGGAGCTTTAGGCTTTTAGCTCGATTTTTATAAACACGTTTTCTAAAATATAAAATGATTTGTTTTTTAGAAACTTTTTATATAAAAGTATCTATAAAAAATTAAATATTTTTTTTAAATTTATAATAATTAATATTTAATTAATCATGCGGCAGCAGCACAAGCCTTTTCAAACAATACCTTAGAAACTTTCTTAAAAACTTTCCTATCCATCGGTGTCATGCGAGACATGGCTGATGACATGAAGACGAGGCATGATGGCTCCAGTACCAGCCATCTCCTTTTCCAAGGCCGAGATGATCGCAAGAATAGGGAAAATTGGTTTTTTTATGTCATCATATACATCGGGTGGGGAGAGAGCCTCTCCAACTCTTTTAATACTTGTGTTATTTTGTACACTCATACTCTTCAGGAAATCATATACAACAGCACATAGAGCTATTATTACAACAAGGGAGTACTTCTATACCTACATAAACCGGTGTGTTTGCCCCATTTCTAGATCAATCTAACCAAGTAGTTACGCGCCTGATCGCTGATATACCCCAAGTTACTGTCCAGTTAGAGCAAGTACATCAGCAGATTATAAGGATTACCGTATTATATTTTTATAAGTGACAGTTACATAAGTATCAGTTACATAATCTTTTTTAATAAGAGAATGATAAAATATAAGGCTAAAAAACAATGACGTTAAATATTAAAAACTGGAGGGATTACTTATCCATTGAACCTTATGTTATAGCCAGATAGAACAATTCCAAAAGAGTGGCTATTTCTTACTTGCCATTTACTTATTTGGCTAGCTAGCTAAATAGATGGCAAGCCAAATTTCCTGCATATTTCAATAGTCTCTCCATTTCTCTCTCTCCAAATCCTAACAGCTCCGGATCAAGCCAAAAGAAGCAGGAGGGCAGCTGTGGGGGAGCTCCTGCAGGCCCCCCGGCGGCGGCTGCGGGAGGCACGGGCCCTGGCGGCGGCGGCCACCGTAGCGGTGGAGGAGGCCGCGGGGGGCACAGGGCCCGGCGGAGGAGGCGGCCACGGGCGAGGGGGACGGCTCCGACGGCCGCGGGGGAGGGGCCCGGTGGCAGCGGCGGCAGGGGCCCGCGGTGGCGGGCATTGCAAGCGGATGCAATCGACATCAGTAGAGACGAACAATGAATCACATGGGGCACAAATTTTTTTGCTGTGGGTCTCACAGATGGCTAGTGGATTTGGATGGCCACATTTGGCTAGCTAGGGAAGTCTTTTGGCTAGCCAAATTGGTGCTTAGCTAGCCTTCAGGAAAAGTGACTAGCCTTGCACTTTCTTCAAAGCATTGATATCCAAATAAAAGGTAGTACTAGTTCAGATAGATAAACATAGAGTACGACTAACTATTACATAAGCCAACTGGCCAAATTATTTAAATTCAATGGAATGCATGTCTACCCATCCCACACAAGCAAACCGACTAGGGGTAGTCCCCTAGTTAGAACCATCCTGTAAATCGGTGTCACCCGCAAAGCACTCAACACTATCGTACATCTCACCTACATCAAAGTCTACACAAAACATACACAAAACAAAGCAAGACTTAGTACATTATGCACATAATGTACTGCCAATGTCAAACCTATCATACATGCAAGCTTCATTTAAAGGAAGGTTATTTGTAGGCTTATTTTAACGTAAAGCAAATTTTAGTTCGCAAGATTTTGTAATGGCAGTTATTAAAACATTTAAAACATGTACAGAAGTAGATCATTGTGGTCAACATAGTAACAACATATTATCATGCATGCTGCCCTCCATGACATCAAGCTAATAAACTCATCATTATATATTTGTAAATAAAGTAAATCATCCATCCATATCCCATTTTCATAAACAAGTTCATAAATCATAAAACTATACTCCATAGGCACAACTATGTCGCTCATGAACGTGAGCACAGCTAATCGATTAGTTTTAACTCTACAGAGTCTGTACACTTTACCCACACGACGCGATATAGTAATCATGCAATGCATGGCACGCGATACCAAAGGTATCCGATTTACTACTCGCGACATAGCCCTACCATTGCTCAAAACTTAGCCTTGCACCAGCGACAGTAAGTGAGAATCCACCCTAGGAATAATCTAGAGCTGTTAGGTAGCGGGCCCTCGCTTTGAACCTAACGCCGTGGTGGCAAACCAATCCATTTCCCCACGAGACACTACACCATTGTATTGGACAAACTTTGATGCCTAACCATAACAGGTCTCATAGGTAGCTCCTTTGGATTAATATAACAACATAACCTATACTACTCCAGCCTACCAAAATGCAAGGGTAAATAATGAGCAACTTAGTAAGCTATGGCCATCCCATACTAACACATGTGGTCGTTCTGTAAACATAAAAATATGACATTGAGTTCGGTCTTTAATCGACTCAGGTGAACACTCCCCCTATTGGTATACAACTAGCACCATATGTATACCACTTGCCGCCCAAGTCTTAAAACAGTTTTTCATCAGTTTAGTTCACAATTATTCAAATGATACACTTTTGTCCAGAAGTATAAAAATGCCCATTTTGAAGGTGACCATGATGTTATTTAGCAATTCTAGTAGCATGTCTAAGCATATATGAGCATATTAATCATTTTAATACCCTTTTGAGCATTTGGACAATGCTCTAATCCCTTCTATGATTACAAATGGTAGGATAACAAGCATCAAAGGTGGACCATGAAGCAATTAGGTCATATCTACCTTTTAACCACATTCCAAACATTATACGTTATAAATACGCATGTATATTTGCAATCAAAACATTTATCCTCGAAACATAGGATCAAATTGGTGAAAGAAAGTAGGGAAAGGACTTGCCTTGTTCAGCTTCTTCAACCTGGTCGGCAACACAATCACTCTCGTCTACGGCAACGAGTTCGTCCTTTAACAAATATAACGGTATACGAATAAATACCAAATAATGCAAAAATCTCAATATTTACTATCATGGGTGCTTTTCATGCAGTGTGTAGTTTCTGATTTTCGATGACCACTAGTGAAAGAATTTCTATTTTATTGATTTGTATATGTGAGATATAGATTTTATAAGTTTTATACGTGAAATATTGTATTTATATGTTACACAGATTTTTAGAGTATTTTAGGAGGTAGTTTTGTCAGATTCGGCTTCATAGAAAAATAGAGCACAATTTTATGAGTTCACTGCAACTTGATTCACCTCATTTGGAGTTAATATGGATTTTCTATGAATTTTAGAAGTTCCAACATGTTTTTATACCTTAAATAATCCACCTATTCATCATACAAATTTTAGATGCCATTTATGTACTGGTTGAGCCAAGTTTTAGTTCACAGGAATAAAGAACACATTTTTGTGGTTCCAACAAATTTTAGTTTGCTTCATTTGGAGTTGAAATGAATTTATTATGCATTTTTGAGGTTAAACTTATTTTTCAGTTCAGCAGGAATGCATTTAGGTATTTATATTTGATTTTCCAGATTTTAAAAGGCTGAGGTCCACATGTTAGTGACTGGCATTATGTGCAAAGGCCCCTAAGGTTTCGGGAAAAGGAACCTGCAGTCCTCCCACATGGTTAAACACAATTTCTAAAGAGCGCTTGTTGTTTTCTCTATTTATGGTTTGGTTCTTGACCCATATGTCATGCACTGTAGATTTTATAATCTAGTACCTAATCTTCTGATTATTTTGAGAATGAAGTCCCTGTGCCTGGACAGAGCTGCGGCCGTCCCTCCGTTCTTCCCCGTCTTCGGTGGCCCACACCATCGAGACGGCACCACTGCCCCGTCACCTAACTGCCGTAGATCTGACAACCCCATCTCTTATGCCGGCCTACCATCCTCCTCTATCCTTGTGACTCTGACGCCGCCTCTCACCGCCAGGCTTTCACCACCCTAGCCATTCCTCTAATGTCGCCCACACCGCCTCCTTGCCCCCTCCCACCGTCTCCAACTCTAAAACCATAATCTATAGGTTCTCTATCAGAGTTAGAGATCACCAGTCCTGAGACTCGCAATCGCCGGTCAATTTGGCATCTCCCTCCCTATACTCTTTTCCTGCCTTCCTGGTCTAGTGTTGGACTATACTCCCTCTATCCCTAAAAGAGTGTAGTAATATGACTAGTTGGATGGATAAAATGATGAGTGGTATTAAAGAGATCTAGTGGATCCATTATAAAAAAACGTTCTTTGTGGGATAAATTCTTAGGCTAAAACTATACTTTTTTTAGGGACGGAGAGAATACTCTTTTAGGAGACTGAATATCAAAGGTCTTTGAGACAGTGTTTGAATCTGCATGAAGGGATGAAAACCCCCTTATTTTCAGTGAGCATGCTTTCCTAACTGCTAAATGGTACGTTTTTTGCAAAAAAATTTATATATAGAAGTTGTTTAAAAAAATCAAATAAATCCATTTTTAAAGTTTGTAATAATTTAAACTTAATTAATTATATATTAATGGTTTATCTCGTTTTACGTGCGCTAAAAATATCAACCGAAACATGTCCGGCCGAACGCAGCCTTACCTACTAATGAATATGAAATGTGGGGAACGGATGTTGCCTATTTTGCTCTTCTATAGCAATATTGACTTTGCTTGAATGATTCTTTTTTGCCCCCATTTTCCTGTCATTGCAGCTCCTGATATTTCAATGGAATAGTTTCAATTCCATTCGGCAACTTATTCCATTCGGGAATAAAATTTTTATCTATAAATGAAATACTTTCATCCAAATACGAAATACTTTCAAATTGTAGACTTTTTGACAAGAAAAACTGAAACGCTTCGTCTGGAGACTAAAAGAACTTAAACATAATCATCCGTACTCTAAAAATGTTCTAATAGTAATTAAGTCTGAGGAAAAAAATCCATCCCCACCCCCCCCCCCCCCCCCGGGAACTATATTCATTGGAGTAAACAGACAAATAGTTTAAGTGAGTAATATGGTCTTTTTTTTAACAACCATTTTAGAAAGAAAAAATATGAAAGTTTTTATGTCGATTTACATATGTAGGTGGCCACGCCTCACCACGCAAATCTTCAGGCTAGTCGGAAAATGCTCGTATTTCGGGCATGCAATTGGTGAGAAGACAATTGTTTGGATAGGAAAATTAGTAGAGATCGTCAAAGACATGATGCTCTTGTCATTATTTCTTCAGTATCGTTGCAGTAATTTCAGTAGTTTATAGTAATTAGACAATTTAGATGTAGCCGCCATTGACACGAATGACTTGGCCGTTGATCCACCCGGCGGCATCGCTGCAGAGGAACCCCACCACCGGCGCCACGTCCATCGGCTCGCCGATCCGCCCCATGGGGCACTCGCCGGCGACGGCAGCGACGCGCTCCTCGGACTTGCCGGCGTAGAACATCGGCGTGGCGACCGGCCCCGGCGCCACGCTGTTCGCCGTGATCCCCGTCCCGGCGAGCTCCTTGGCGAGCACCTTCGTCATCGCCTCCACGGCCGCCTTCGTCGCCACGTACGCGCCGTACCCCGGCCGGAGAGACCCCACGTTGGACGACGAGAAGGTGACGACGCGCCCGCCGGCGCCGCGCACCAGCCGCCTCGCTGCCTCGCGGCAGCACAGGAACGTGCCGCGCGCGTTCACGGCGAACGCGCGGTCCCACTGCTCCGGCGCCGTGTCCGCGATGCGCGGGTACGACTCGTCCTGCACGCCGGCGGCGGCCACCAGGACGTGCAGGTCCGGGCCGAACGCCGCCTGCGCCTCGTCGAACAGACGCGACACCTGCGCCGGGTCCGACACGTCCGCGGCCACCGCGACGGCGCACGGCCCGGCCTCACCGGCGTCCGAGTTGAGCACCGCGACGAGCTTCTCTGCGGGGGTTGGGTCGCCGACGTAGCCGACCACGACGCGGGCGCCGAGGGACACGAGGTGCTCGGTGACCGCGGCACCGATGCCGCCGGAGCCGCCCGTCACGATGGCGACCCGGCGGTGAAGCGGCCGGTGGCTAATGCCATTGAACGGAGGTGCAGCTCGTGGTACCAGTGAATCTGTCACCGGAGAGCCCATTTCACTTCCCATGGCTTCCACATGCCTAATACACACAAGCCTCTGTCACTTGTTATATAAGAACAAAAATTACACACTGTCGGTGTGAAATTTAGACTTTGAAAATATAACTATATGTTCACTGATTTGCTTATAGTATACTATACTAGCTCCGTTCTTTTTTACTTGATCGTTTTGAACAACATGTTTCATCCCAACATTTTCTAGTTATATATTTATGAAAGCTATTTCAAATATAACTATATGGAAGTGTTTTTCATTATAAATCTACCAATATATCTTTTCACATTAAATCCTAATATTTTTATAATAATTAATCATTTAAGGTTTTGGCATTTGACTATACTCTCTCCACTCCGAAATATAAGAATTTTTAGGATTTAAATCTTATTTCACAATATAAATATTTCTAACACTATTTATAGTACTATTTGTCCTATCAATCACTTTTCATTTAAATTTTTCCCATTTTACCCTACCTACCATCCCACACTTATCTATTCCTTATTTATTATGGGGAACGGAGTCTTTTCTCCTCAAAATTAATATCTGCTAAACAAAATAGAAATACGTCATATATTTTAGGATGACATCTACTCCTGTTTAGAAATGTACATAGTATTCTCTCTGCCCAGCATTCTAACCATTTAAAATTTATCCACGAATATAAGATTAGTAGAGTACAACTTATCACATCAATTATCTCATTCAAATTTATTTTCATCTTACCTCCAACTATTTTTCCATTTCTAACCCGAGACATTATCGTATTTTTTCATTCATATTTAATCTCTCTAATAAAACTAAAATTACTTATATTTATGAACCAAAGAAGTACTAGTTTTCTACATCATCCTCTTCTTCCTCATTATTGACCCATCTCATCTTCAACCTCTACAAATAAAACGAGGAAGTAGCCGCTTTCTGGCTATCTCTCTGCCCTCCTCGTGCCCATTTCATCGTCTCCGGCCGGTGACACGCTTACACGGATCCATCCTCGTCACCAGCACCGTCGCAGTCACCATGAAGTATGGGATGGACGGTCTCGACAGCGTTGATGTGTGATATACCAGCGAAAGGGAGCATGGCTGTTGAGACGAGGACATTAATATATATTATTGGCAAAGATCCAGCGAGAGTACTCCCTCCGTTTAGAAAAACGGTCTCTAAATAAAAATTTAGGTTGGATTCATAACTAGAAATTATTTTTTAAGTTTTTTTTAACAAGAGAGTAGGTGTAATGGCCTAGTGTATTTACAGGAAGAGATGGGGAGGAGGTGGCCCACACCGTGCGGGGACAAGGCTGACACCATGCATGCATCGGATCGAGTGAAGCGGCACAGTGACACCTCATTAAGAAGGTACCTTCTAGGCTTGAATAATTCAAGACAATGATATGTCTCTACACTACTGTTTTCTTCGTCTCAAAATAATAAAATCTAATACTGAATATAATATATATTTTAGCACTATAAATTTGAATAGACTATATTCATATTTATAGTACTAGTATATATTACATTCAGTACTAGATTTTATTATTATAAAATAAAAGAAATAGTCACTTTAGGTATTGTTTCCATGGTGGTATACACTACTCCCTCCATCGCAATCGTAAAATAAGTTAGGAGGTAGTTAGAGAAGTTATATTTTAAAATAAATTTAAATTCTAGAACTAGTTATATTTTAAGATGGATGAAGTAATTTATAAAGTTTAAACTTAGCTAAATTTTAAGATGAATGGAGTAATTTATAAAGTTTAAACTTTGTCTTAAAATGAGATAATTTATATTCTCTTATCTATTTTAGTTCACATCGAGAAATTTTATTTCTTCAATATTTCTTGTACTAATAAGGGACATTTTAGTCTTTTCTTTCTTAACTAATTTTTTTAAGATCAAGTAATATATTTATTTTGAGATTGAGCGAGTATCTAGCACAAGGATTAAACATGGTAGCTTATGGTTTTACAGCTTATTAAGATTATATTTTATTGGAAGAGTAAATTACGTCGGTGGTACACCAATTTATAAGATAGGTGTAATTTAATACATGAACTAACAAAATACATGTTTCAGTATGGTACATGAGCCCATGTGGTCCGTACGGACCAAGACCAAAACAATGTAGCATTGCTAGTCTTGATGAAGTGGACGTTGATTATGATGCCATGAGCACACCGGTCACCGGGAGAGCACATGGCAGGCACGTGTTATATCAAATAACAATCTGTATTTGTTTGCTCGCCCTTCCTCTATTTATAATCCTTGCGCACCTCATTTGTTTCTATACAATGCTTTATTGAGTAATCCTTGTGTCATATTATGTGGTTACCTGAATACTTATTTGTCTATATGTCCTCCTCATGTATGTATACATTCATCACCAACCATAATTACTGTGTCTACCTCCACAAATAAGCCATGGTGTACTGTTTTGGTTTGGATCCATAACGGATTACATATAAATTCATGTAAACGAGCATTTTGTAAATTTGTATATTAGATTGCACTTATCGGGTAAGTTCGTGTACCACAACGTAATTTACTCTAATTTTAAAAATATTCTAAAATCAAAATGCACCTTATAAAAATGAACTGTGGTAGTAACATTTCTTTCTTCTTCTTCTTGTTATAGATGTTATGCTTTATGTTAAAATTTTATTTTTCTTGCAAAAAAAATGTTTCGATGATAAATAGAGTAACTTCATGCACCAAATATTTTTTAATTCATTTCATTGATATTTGCATGAATTTTTCATATCGGCACTGCCAACTAATCCACATATAACATCACTAACATTTGCAAAAAGTACTTTTTTAGCACACCATGTGATTGCCATCTACTCGGCACGTGTATATAGACTACTACTCCTAAGCATCAATAATAAGAGGGATTGAGACCCTCGTGACGTTGCACGCACGTCCTGTCACCGACACGAAAAGTACCAAACCTGTTCGCAAGTCCAGTGGGACGACAGCTTTTTTTTTTTTCTCGTTTTCGCACACATGTTTTCTAAAATAATAAACGGTGTGTTTTTTTATAAAAAAATTCATATATGAAAGCGGCTTAAAAAATAAATAGATTTATTTTTTAAGTTTTTAATAATAAATATTTAATTAATTATGTGGTAATAATATTTTTTATTTTACGTGCGAGCTAGCTTTAAAGAGTGCCGAACGGCACCTTAGGACCAGTAAAGCGTGTCACTTTAAAGAGTGCCGAACGGCACCTTTACCAGTAAAGCGTGGACCACTAAAGCATGACACGTTAACGCTACTGCTTCCTCCAATTTTTAATAAATAAATAATACTATTAACTTTTAAAGTTTTTTAATAATAAACTAAATTACTATAAAATAAATCATAATTATTTAAAATTTTTAAATAAGACAAATGATTAAATATTATGTTAAAAATTAATTAAATTATTTATTAAAAATCAGAGAAAGAGTACATTATTGCTTCAACTGTTCAGTTCGTGATACCGAGCGGCCGCAAATATAAAAAAGCACTTCTCCATTATTGTAAGAAAGGGTGAGGTTGAGCTGAGTACAATCGTGAAAATTATAGAGTTGGAAAATAAAATTATATATGTCATGGACATATGGTCTAGATACTACGTATCATTCTCATATATAATAGTATTTTACAACTCGCGTATCTCAACGATTGTATTTTCCGGGTTATCCCCTTCCATTATTGAAAAAAATGTGATGTTGAGCTAGGAGTAGTAAGACTTGAGCTCGTCGTAGAACACCTCCTTGAACTTGGCTAGGCTCTTGGGCTCCATGGCCACGACGACGTCGAGCCGGCCGTCGCCGTCGGGGCCGGGCACGAGGTAGACGAGGCCGCTGAACTGGAGGCACGCCCTGCCCATGAACGCCGGCCGGCCCCAGGCGAAGTCGGCGTCGTAGAGCGGCAGCCCCTGCCAGCTGATCACCCACAGGTCGGTCTCCGGCATCACCCACTCCCCCTTGCGCAGCCCCGCCGCGCCGCCGCTCGCTGCCGTCTGCTCCAGGTAGTCTAGCAGCGACCGGATGTACTCGTCAACGAGCCGCGCGGTGGCGCCGGAGACCTTGTCGGCGACGGCGTCGAGCGGCCCGGCGGCGATGTCGTCCACCTTGGCCACCGCCGACGCGCGGAAGATGGCGTTGCCGAGGTAGCCGCGCGGGAGCGGCGGGCGCACGCGGGCGCGCGCGTCGGCGGTCATGTACAGCCGCGTCACCTCCGCCCCGGCGAGCCCGCGCGCCTTGCACGCGCACCGCCACAGGTGGGCGACCACCGCCTTGAAGGTGGAGAGCTTCTTGCCTTGGCCGCCGCCGCCGCCGCCGCCCTTGAGCGCGTCGAGCTGGTTCTTGGACATGGGGAGGATGGCCGAGTCGAAGGGGAGTTTTGACCCGCCGCCGCCACGACGGGAGTACTCGGCGTGGTCGAAGCGCACGGCGGGAGGGGAGCGCGCGCGGAGGAGCGTGCGGTCGAGGCACGGCCGCTGCACCGTGGCCTCGCCGCGTCGCCCTCGCTATGGCGGCCCACGTGTTGACGAAGTCGAGAGCCGCGAGGCCGTCCGCCGCCGTGTGGTGGATCGCCGTGCCCAGGCACACCCCTCCGCACCTAAAGAACGTTACCTGGAACATGGCCAAGATCCCGGCGAGGCCGCCGCCGTCGGCCTTGGGGACAAGCATCCGCCGGAGCTCGTCCGACGGGGCGAAGTCTCCAAGTTCGTCGATGGTGCCGCCACTCCGTGCTGTAACAAAGAGCACACCCTCGCCGGTGCAGATGATCTCCGGCCGGCCGGCACTGTCCTGAGAGAGCCTGCCGGCGAGGGGGTAGAAGGGGACGAGCGTCTTGGCCAGGGCGGCCTTGAGGACGTCCGGCGAGAAGAAGGCCGTGTCGGAGCCGGAGCCAGTTGGCCGGTAGACGTAGACGGTGGGGGTGTGGCTCCTGGCCACCAGCAGGTCGAAGTTGGAGAGCCATATCCGGTGCTCCGGCGTCGCCTCACCGGGAGTCACCATGGAGGAGTCGAGGATCTCCACTGCCATTTCTCTCTGATGACGCTGCTACGTACGGCCTAGCTTAGAAAAAGATTGAAAACCAGAGCAGATTATATAGAGGTTTGCAGGATATGCTACACCATATTTCACGTTGTCCCTACTGACGGAGTAGCTACTAAGTAGTATTTTGGGATTAAAAATTAAGATAAAAAGTAAAAAAATGTCACTCGTTAATAAACAGTGAGATGATGAAATTAATGATGGTTGCGTGGGTGTGTGAACCTCAGGGTCAGTGGATGATAAAACTTACTAGGAATAGCACAAGAAGTAATAGAATAAAAGTCACATTTTATATATTCTAGGTATTAGATCTTATAATTACCCTAAACCTTGGTCTATATATAATCAAATTAAAATTTGTGGAATTGGGTGAATTACTGACTGGTGGATGTCGAAGCCATTAGTGTTGTGGAGTTAGAAGTCGGTGTAGATCGCCGTTCACCGTGTGGGTGGCGTCGCTCTTCCGACCGTCACCTGCACTGTGTCCGACGATAGGGGAGGAGATCGGCCTTCAGTCTCCTTCCAGCGCGCTTAGGATTGGTTAGGGTTTTGGGAGTAGCTTAGGCATGCGTAGATCGTCACCCATGTACGTTGGATACAGGCAGATTTTCTTGTTGGATAACCGGCATGGTGACACGGATTTTCTCAAGGTTCAATTGTCTGTCCTGTAAGCTTCCACAGATTTGATCATTCTCTAAAAAGATGGTGTGTCTTGTCTCAATGAATTTATTGACACGGTTTAGATAATAAAAGCGGTACCCCTTAGATTTTTCTAGATATCTAATGAAGTGACAACTCACAGTCTTAGGGTCTAATTTCTTTAGATGTGGATCAAAAGGTCTGGCTTCAGCAGTGCAGCCCCATACTCTTAAATAATTTATAGTCAGTTTCCTACCAGTCCATAACTCATAAGATGTCTTAGGCATGGACTTAGTAGGTACCCGATTTAATATATGAGCGGCTGTTTTTAATGCCTCCATCCACAATTTCACGGACAGACTAGAATGATTGAGCATGCTATGCACCATGTCTATTAGTGTGCGATTGCAACGCTCAGCAACTCCGTTCTGCTGTGATTCACCGGGCATAGAATATTGAGCAACTATACCACTTTCCTGTAGGAATTTGGCAAACGGCCCAGGAATTTGCCCGTATGGAGCACTTTTCTCATAATATTCTCCTCCTCGGTCTAAGCGCATGATTTTAATTTTAACATTATGCTGATTTTCTACCTCAGGCTTAAAAATCTTAGACTTTTCTAGTGCTTCCGACCAGTCATTGATGGGGAAAATATAGCTATAATGGGAAAAGTCATCAGTAAACGTAATGAAGAAATCAAAACTGTCTACTTATGTCACTGGAAAGGTCCACAGATATCTGTGTGGATTAATTCAAGTATACCCGTACTCCTAGTGGCCCCTTTCTTAATTGTTTTAGTGAATTTGCCTTTGATGCAGTATAAGCAGGGATTTTCCTCAGTAAAATCTAATACTTGAACTATCTCGTCCTTAATAAGACGCTCCATCCTCCCCTTCGAAATATGGCCTAAACGACAGTGCCATAGTTTCGATGAGGTCTCATTTATCTTAACATGATTCACAACATCACACAAAGTCATTGCAGATTCATCAAGAGAGAGCAAATAAAGTTTGCCTCGCTTAAAAGCAAGACCCACAACCTCATTATTAAGCTTAATAAAACATTTAATGTCTCCAAAATCAACTCTAAAGCCATGTTCCGTTAAACAAGCAATGGAAATAAGATTTCTTTTGACAGATGGAACATAAAGAACATCATATAATAATAAATTGAAGCCTCCTCCTAGAACTAAGGGAAGATCTCCAATGGCCTCAATATGAAATTCATTGCCATTCGCCACTCTAAGACTTCGCTCCCCCTTTGTGATAGTCCTCACGGAATGCAATTCCTGAAATGAATTGGTGACGTGCACAGTTGCACCTAAGTCAATCCACCAAGAACCAGAGACATAATTCACATAGAGTGCATCATCAACATAAGAGATAATATCAATAATAACGTTACCATGCTTAGTAAGCCACTTCCTAAAGCCATTACACTGTTTCTGCATGTGCCCAGTTTTCTTACAAAACTTGCACATCACGTCACTGGATGTAGATGCACCAGATCCAAATGGAGCACCGTGGGACGGCTTATATTTTCCCTTAGTCTTAGGCTTAGGCTTGCCAGTCTTAGGTCTTTTGCTGGCTTCACCCACACAAGCTTCATCAGCCTTCCTTTTTCCCTTATTAGACTCAGCAAGGAATGCCTGTTTCTTTTGCCTTTCTGTCTTTTGACGCTCCTCCTCCTCCATAGAGTGAGAGATGAGCTCGGCAATGGACCACTTGTCCTTCTGAGCATTGTAGTTTATCTTAAATGGACCGTAGTCCAGTAGCAAGGAACTCATGATGAAATGGACCGAAAACCATCAGAGATAGCCATATCCATGCTCTTCAGTTGTGCTGCTATAGCACCCTAAAATTATCCCTATACAAAATATTGTGAAAAAGGAATTTTTAGAAATTAAATTAAAAGCCTCAAGGAGTGAAAAGAATAAAATCAGGGAAAAATCTAAAGAAAAATGGGCTTGAAAATAATTTTATAAAATTCTTTGCTTAATTACCTAATTTCTAGAATTTTCTGGGAATTAATTGATTAGGGAAAGTATTTTTGGTAAAATAAATAAGCTTCACAGTACTAAAACAAAAGAAAAAGGATTAAAATCCCCTCCACAGTCTCTGGGACGTTTTCGGCCCATTACTGTGCACTAACCCGATCCCCCTCGCGCATGCGCAGCCAACGGCCCGCAGCCGCCCATGTCGTCCTCGGTCGCCAATAGGTGGGGCCCACCTATCGGGTCATCGTCAACTTGTCGCTCGGGAGTACTGTTCACCCGAGCGCCGCCGCTGTAAATCCCGTGGAATCCGATCACCTCGGCCTCGATCTCTCCAAATTAGTTGGGAAAAACGGAGCCCCTATCCTCCTCTACCTAATCCCCAAGAAACCGGAGCCCAATCGCGCATGAAACGGAGACCCGAAGCTTCCCGAGTCGATTTCCTATCCCTAATACATCACTGCCGCAAAATCCATAGAGCCCGAACCGGAGTCCGCTCCCCTCCGTGTTAAATAGCGACCTCGAGACCCCTAGGATTGTTTCCGCGCTTCAGATTGAACTCTAGCTAGCCCTAGCCACCTCCCCGCGTCCCGAGCTTGCTCCGCCGCCGTCGCCAAGCCTCGGTTGCACGCCGCCGTCGCCTTAGTCGCCGTTGGAGCTCACCGCCGCCTCGGTTAGTTTTGCCGTAGCCCACCGAAGCCAGGCCGCCGCCTCTCAACCCTCGGGGACCGCCAGAGCACCACTGTCGACGAAGACCCGAAGTCCTCCGCCGCCTCAAGCTCGCCGCCGGCCGTTCCCGTCGCTGTTCTTCGCGGTTTCGCCCTCGGTAAGGATCGCCACGACCTCCTCTACCCTTTCCTCTCTCCCCGTGCGCCGCCAATTGCCGTCTACCATCGGGTTCAGTGCCGCCGCCGTCGTCGCCGTCGTTGTTGCCAACGTGGCCGCCGATGTGGTTGCCATGTAGGCGCCAGCTCGGCACCACCTCCGCGCCGTTAGCCGATCCGATAGGGCTAAATCTCGACCGTCAGATCTCCTCGGTTATATCCCATCCGTCCGATCACCATGGGATAAAATCTTAGCCTTTCGATCTATCATAAAACATGGCTAAATCTCGGCTATCCGATCAAAACCCTAGAAACCCTAAC
The DNA here is from genome assembly GCA_003991445.1 of Oryza meyeriana var. granulata. Classification (NCBI taxonomy): domain Eukaryota; kingdom Viridiplantae; phylum Streptophyta; class Magnoliopsida; order Poales; family Poaceae; genus Oryza; species Oryza meyeriana. Next base: position 138,527 of record RYFJ01000583.1, read on the forward strand.
CGTCGGATCTCCTCGTGGACCTCAGTGGATCTAGTCCACCATGGACCAGACTTCTCCCTCTCGCTGACAGTGGGCCCCACTGGTCAGCCGAGAGCCTTATCTTTCTAGTGGCATCATAAATCCCTTTTTCTGAATTAAATTAATTCAGTAATGACGCAATAAATCGGATTAATTCTTTTAAATAGGCTATAAAGGATTAAAACTTCTAAAAATCATAACTAATTCATACGAACTCGGATTGAGGTTGTTCAAGTCTCTAATTTCTTTAAAAATCAAGATCTATCCATTAAAAATATAATATTATACTGTTCATGTGTGTTGATGTACTATTTTTGCTCGTTTTGTTTATTGCTTATAGCCACCGACGTTCAGGAAGAGACGCTATTTCTCGAGGAAAATTTTGAGGCTTGTGAGGAGCAGCAAGGCAAGTCATGCAGATTCCTCCATCCCTTTGAGCTATGTTTTTCCTTCAACTTTGCATTTATTTTGGAATGTCATCGGTAAAGGGAAACCCTAATCCTTGTTTATGGCCCTTTTGACTTGATTACTGGACATTGTACCTATGGGATAATTTTGACTAGCTAGCTTTATAGGATTCTGCTTAGCTCTGCCCAGCAAACTATAGAATAACTTCGGGGCTGTAACATTAACTTGATTATAATATTTGGTTCACATGAAATGGTGATTTCATTTTCAACTATGGTCGTGGCAGGACAATTTAATGGTCCACTAAAACTTGAGTAAAAAGGTGGGTTGCGAGCAACAGGGTTGTGAATGTTGCTAGCGGTGCTCATGACAGTTAAGGACCAGTTCGTGGACTACTTGTTGCAAAGCAGCACTCGTGCTAACCACAAGCTAGAATGGGATAGCAGGAGTTTGAAGTGTGCCGAGTTCAATAGGAGGCTCTAGGGTGTGTTTGTGGCTGGTATAAGTCCACACATGACAGTGACAATAAGACCATGCTTCGGGCGTTGGGCCGTCTTGCGGGAAGGTACTTGATCACCCCTACCGGAGACCTGAGGTTCGGCGGGAGGCCCTCCTATTGTGCGAGTTACATGGATAATCCTGTTACAATTGCTTTCCGAGGTACCGTGGTGGTATCAAGGTGCACAGTGATGTGATGTGGAGTTGTGTCTTGTGGGTAAATTGGTACACCTCTGGCCAGAGTAAAACTATTCGAATAGCCGTGCCCACGGTTAAGGGCGAGCCTAGCAATATTTTCTGTGATCAGGCCCACTTTACTTAAACTTGATTGTTAATTAGTGGAATATGTTTAGCTTCAGGTTGGAGTGGTTGGACCTATACCGTTTTGGTGAGCGGTATAGTGTTGATTAATACTGTTTATTAACTACTGTCTTATTTACTCTCTTAAACTTTTCATTAAACGCTTTTATGCAAATTTGAGCCATATTATGCTATCCTTTGTTATCCGGTGCATTTGCATATTTGCTGTGTGGCTTGTGGAGTATTTCATGTACTCACCTTGCAATCAACGATCATCATTCAGAGGAGTACTACAGCGAGGAGGACTGCTTGGAGGATTAAGCGGGAGTCCTGGTCAAGCTCGTGGAGAGGGTTTCGTCATGCTATCTTAGTTTTACCACTGTTAGACATTTTATTATTTTGAGAGGTACCATTCACCTCTGTAATAAATACTTACGCTATGTAAACAATGACTTTGATTATCAATTATGTCATGTGTGCCTCGGTTGATTCCTGGACGAGGATTTACACACAATAAAACTCCAGAATTTTGGATGGAAATTCTGGGTGTGACAGTCCGTGACCTCCCCCATGGGTGGAACTACCCGAGCTGGTACGACGGGAACGGTTGGCTGACTCCCTCTGTGGTATGTACTCAAAGTTTGAGGTATCCAGCAAATCCTTGCTGGACTCGGACTCAGTTTCCTAAACCTGCAACACAGGCGCTGCCCCTCACACCTCTGGTACAAGCCCAGTCTCCTCCACTTGCTGTGCGGGATCAATGCCTGCCTCCTGAATCCCCACCGCCTGGGGCTCTTGTGGCTTACCCGAGACGTGAGGCTCCTCGGAGATGCGGGGCTCCACCTCCTGTGGCTCCTCCTCCTCGGAGGGCACTTGAACTGCGGCAGCAGCGGCCTGCCCAGGAAGGGCAGGGAGGCTGCAAGGCCCACCAATTCCTCTACTGCAGAGATACTAGGTGAGCTAAGAACCTCCACGCAAGCGTTAGCTGGCACGAACGACAACACCACAAAAAGTGTCGTGGCTGAAGAATTTGGCGTTGCGGTGACTGCTGTCCTAGGAGCCGCGGCCACAGAAGCCGTTGCCTGAGCTGCTGGAGCATCGGTGGTGGTTGCAGTCGTGGCTGGTGGGGCGAAGGCCGCTAGGTAGGTGGCCCTCGCAGTGTCCCTGTACACGGTGAAGTCGGCTGCTGAGCTCGGTCCCGCCTTGGTGAATGGGCTCAAGCTCAAGCCCGCTTCGGTCCAGAACCAGATATGTATAGCATCACCGGAATACAGCCTGCCGTCCACACAGGGGCAAAGGCTGTCGTAGAGCCCGGTGTAGTCGGTGCCGCTGTAGTTGTCGTAGCTAGGGGTGGTGCTAAAGCTGGTGGTGGAGCTGCGGCCAGAGGTGAGGTCACAGCGGGCGGCAGCTATCGAGTTGTCGCCAGGAGAGCCTCTAGCTGCTCGATCCGGTGGCCTCGGCCCTCGTAGCCGTTGCGAAAGGTGTCATAGCGATAGCAGAGGTCAGACAAGGCTCCTTCGGACCGGTATAGCTGTCCCCTGAGGAAGTCCGTCTCTAGGAGGTTCTCGTGGTACCAAGTGACCATGTAGAAGCGTTGGTCGCGTAGACGCTGCATGCACAACTGGACTCCTAGAGTGAAGTTCATATACAACAAGTTCTTTTAAAGGTTAGCTATGAAGAATAAAGATTTTCACAAGCTGGAGATAGTTAAGCAGTAGAGTCTTTCAAAGTAGGTTTTTGCCAATTACTCGTTCTAAGTATAGGGCAACTACACATCCTAGGGTATTCAAGTGGTGGGCGCCAGGGTTTTATCCTACAGTCGCCTGCTCTGATACTAGCTCTGTCGGCCCTCGGTTTTAAACATCGGAAACCACTTGTGTTTACAATACCAAATCAGTAGCTTGGTACACACAAATACATAACTGGTACATAGTGCTTGCGTCGATTAAGTCTTACAATACATAATGTTACAAGAGTTGCCCAAGTGGGACCTAAATAGACCGAGCACGGTCGAATTCATCATAGAACTCCCAAAAGAATAAGACGCAGAAGGAGAAGCAAAACTGTGGCGGTACAACGCAACTCCACAGGAAACGATTGGGGATCCAAACCCTAAGGCACCTCCTTAGGTTCATCCTTCTCCGACGAAACACACTCGTATGGGTCGTCCTTGTCACTCACCTCTAAAAAGGGAGAATAAGCAACGGTGAGTACGTACATACTCGCAAGCCACCACTACAAGATGCATTGGTGCATTAACAGGGTCAAGGATGGCCTGGCTCCTTTGTGTAAAGTTGGTTTTCTCAAAACAGTTCACAAAACTATGACCTAGCATTTTGACTCAAAACTTCGTGTGGTTCAAGTTGTTTAATTAGCAAGGGCGCGTCCACCTCCCCAAGCTCCCCTTGGTTCGGTCTGCCCTTGCATACCATTTGATCACCCTTGCTATTCCCTATCCCATCCCTCCGAATGTTTGGATGGTCCATTCCATTAACCCCAACCTAGTCTAAGCAAGATTAAAACTTCTGAAGCTAGTCAAGAGTAGTACAAATCCCGGCTCTCCTTTAACCACGAGCACGGCTATTCGAATAGCTTAATCTTACTAACACTACAGTGGATGTATGCTTTACTCGCAATCCATGATGTGCCCAATGCATGAGCCTAGTCCCAACACATGAGACTTTGTCACGACCCGGTTTTTCAGTTTTCCTCGCATTGTGGCACCCGCTCCAAGGACTATGTACCCTTATGCACCCCCTAGCACCCATACCGCCTTACTAGTGGTGAGAGGAGTCCTGGACACAGAGGTTTCAAGGTAAGGGAAGCAAGTGCTCATTTCATTTGACATGTCATTTATCCCATCCCTTATCCTCTTACTCCACTAACTGTTCCCACCCGCATGATCAGAACCGGTCATGATTGGTGTGCAACCCCACTTGGGTTACTTAATCCACCAGGTCTATGCCCACACAAGAAATATGGTCGTACTCGGTTCGTTTCTCGCATAGCTTCTTGACTTGGTTCTTAATTGATCGGGGTCGGTGCTAACCTTTGCATAGAACCACTCAAATCTCCTGTGCTGCCCTAGTCAAAATCTATTTTGTTTCTTAAGTTTGGTTTTCACAAAAACATTTGAGTGTGGAATGCGGAGTGGTGCTCATGTCTCTACTCCCTCTTTGATAATCACTCACCCCTGAGTAATCATCCCCTTTCCCTTCCATACCCGCTTCATGAGCATGTAATATACAATAAATGACTAGGGACAATTGATCAACCATGGCAACAAGGTACATGATAATACAATTCAGTGTGCGGCCTTTAATCAAGTTTTAGGTTCGCCTTTGTAATTATCATGCAATTTTAGTTGCAATCAACACATTTTGCATTATAGGATCAATATGCTCAAGGATAATGGCATAGTGACTTGCCTTGCTAAGTCAAGGATTCCTCTGTGACTTCTGCGATCTCGTCCTCGCAAACGTACCTAGTTTAAGCGAATACCTAATTAATCTACGTTCCGATATTCTAAACAATTAAGCCATAAATTTTAGGAAATTGGTAAAAATGCCAAACCAGTGCCATTGGGTAGGTCTTGATTTTAGAAGAATTTTGGTAAAAGTTTCATCCAAATCCAATTTAAAACGAGTGAGTTAGAGCCGTTTAAAGATTCAAATTTGAATTAAATCAAATTAATTGCAAAATCTCACTGTGCAGCCATTTTCCCTTTCTATCCAAATTATTTTTCATAAGGAAAATACAGTTTGTTTCACTAACAAGTGGGTCCAGCTCCTTTTATTTATAGAAATAATTATTTTCTAATTGGTAAATCCTTGTCAATGACAGGTGGGGGCCTTGGTCAATCCTTGACCGGTCAATCGACCCTCTCCTGGCCAGGGACCCACATGTTAGCCTCATAGGGGATAGTTAATCCTTAGAAATCGGTTTTAAGTCAATGGGGCCCATCTATCAGTGGGACAATCCTTAAAATAGGTTTTAAATACATTTTCTTAATGGACATGGCCAACATGTCATACGCAAGTATTAATCCTGTCATTAGCTTAATCTCTCATCATTAGCACTAATCATTTTCATTAGCTTTTAAGCCCCGAGAGACCCACATGTCAGCCTCTCACTCCTTTCTTCTTCCTCTCTCCCTCCCTCGCTCTCTTTTCTTCCTCCCGCCACGGAGCACTGGCGAGGTTGGCCCGCGTGGGGTGCCACCGGGCCGGGCCCTAGGTCGGCCGGCGAGGGGAGGTCCGTTGTTACACCCAGAATTTTCATCCAAAATTCTAGTGCTTTATTGTATGTAAATCCTCGTCCAGAAATCAACCGAGGCACACTTGACAAAGTTGATAACAAAGTAATTGTTTACAGAACAAAAGTATTTATTACAGAGGTGAATGGCACCTCTCAAACTATTAAAATTCTAACAGCGGAAAATAAACTATGAATGACGTGACGACACCTACTCTCCGCACTTAACCAGGCTCCCGCTTAATCCTCCAAGAAATCCTCTTCGTTGTAGTACTCTTCTGAATGATGATTGTTGATTGCAAGGTGAGTTCATGAAATACTCCGCAAGCCACACAGCAAATATGCAAGTGCACAAGATAGCAAAGGATGGCATAATATGACTCAATTTGCATAAACAACATTTAATAAAGCATTTAATAGAGTAATAAGACATCAATAATTAAGCAATATTAACCACCGCTCACCAAAATGGTATAGGCCCAACCACTCCAACCCGGAGTTAAACATTCTTCACCATTCAATAGCCAAATTTTAGTAATGTGAGACTAATCACAGAAAACATTGCTAGGCTCGCCCATTAACCGTGGGCACGGCTATTCGAATAGTTTTATTCTGGGCAGAGGTGTACCAATTTACCCATAAGACACAACTCCACAACACATCACTGTGCGCCTTAATACCACCATGGTATCTCGGAAAGGAGTTGTGACAGGATTATCCATGTAACTCACATAATAGGAGAGCCTCCCGCCAAGCCTCCAGTCTCCGGTAGGGGTGATCAAGTGCCTTCCCGCGAGACGGCTCGACGTCTAAATGCATGGACTTATTGACAACTGCCATGTGTGAACTTATACCAGCCACAAACCAAGCCCTGGTGCCTCCTATTGAACTTGGCACACTTCAAATCTTGCTATCACATTCTAGCTTGTGGTTAGTACGAAGGTTGCTTTGTAACAAGTAGTCCGCGAACTGGTCCTTAACTGTCATGAGCACCGCTAGCAACATTCCAACCCTAGTGCTCACAACCCACCATTTAATCATACTTTAGTGGACCATTAAGTTATCCTTGCACGACCTCAGTCGTGAATTGCATCATCATTTCATGTGAACTGAATATTATAATCGAAGTTAAAGTTATAGCCCAGAAGGTGTTTTATAGTTTGCTAAGCATGACTAAGCAGAGTCCTAGAAGTATTCTAGCTAACCTATAAATAAAGCTAGCTGGTCACATTTGTCTCATAGGCACAATAATAGGTAATCAAGTCAATGAGGCAATAAACAAGGATAAGAGTTTCCCATTTCGATGACATTATAAAAATACAATACAAAGTTGAAGGAAAATATAGCTTTAAACATAGGAACAATATGCTCAAATTGGTTGAGGAATCTGTGTGACTTGCCTTACTGCTCTGCACAAGCCTCGGAACTCTCCTCAAGAAAGTGCGGCTCTTCCGAAACGTCGGCGGCTAAAGGTGTCGGAGGATGAAACCTCGACGGCGGGAAGTCGGGAGACCCCCCTTTTGAGATTCGGCCAGGGGAGTAGTTCTCAGGTGAAGCCGGCGTCAGGGTGTAGAAGAAAGATAGGCGAAGAAGACGTAGAAGAGGCAGGGTTCGGACCGTCTGAACCGAGTCCGGACCGTCCGAACCGCGGTGAAGCAGAAGGGTCCGGACCGTCCGATGTGGGTCCGGACCGTCCAAAGCGTAGTAATCGCGCAGGGTGCTGGGGAAGACGATGAACCGAGGCGCACAGAGGAGACGGGAGGATTTATACAGGTTCGGGCCGCCGGAGCGTAAAACCCTACTCCTGTGTGTATGCTATGTGGAGATGATGTGGTTTGCTGTGTACAAGATGAGCTCAGCACGCGGCCGGAGCCGGAGAAGAAGAGCAGTAGGTTGAGAATGAGCTCGAGTGCTGAGAGCTGGGAGCTAGAGGCCCTCCCTTTAGTCTGTGGCTTGGTCCTCCTTTTATAGAGCAAGGGGATTGCACAGTGCCAAGATACATGCTGATAGGGAGAGAGAGCTACATGAGAGAGCAGGTATGGCTTGTCTTATCGCTGTCTTGTCGCCGTCTTGACGAGCGCGTCCGCCTGCTACCGCCTGCTGGACGCATCCGCCTGCCGAACCCATGCCGGAGTTGGTATACAGCGGGCGGTGGAGTCGTGAGGACGCGACGGGATGTGACGGGGCACACTGCCGAAAGTCAAGCATCTCTTGACTGCTTGACTTCGGCGCACACCCCTTGCCACCGAAGTCAAAAGGCCTCTGACAGTAGTCAGGTGTCCACGGGGGGTCGTCCTGAGACACTTACGCGTAGCGGAGCAGACGACAGGGGCAACGTGCCCCATCGCCTCATCATTAATGCTGATATTTGGAGAGCTGGTCCATCGATCCTGCCGGAGGACCGACATGTGGCCCCGGGCAGGGAGTGAGACGATGGCGTCCGGAGGCAAGGTACGGGCCCGAGGCCAACGATGCCTCGGGGCCGAAACCGGTGGGTACGGCGCCCTAGGGTCAGCGCCCCGGGAACGTGCCCGGGGCCAGAGGCGAGGGCGCCCCGGGATCGTGCCCGGGGCCGATAGGCCGCGGCGCCCCGGGGAACGAGCCCGGGGCCAATAGGTCAGTGCCTCGGGGACGTGCCCGGGCCGATAGGGTTCAGCACCCCGGGGAACGTGCCCGGGGCCAGAGGCAAGAGGGCGCCTGGGATCGTGCCCGGGGGATAGGCGCGCGCCCCGGGGACGTCCGGGACCGAAGGCGAGATGGCCCCTCGGGGAACTGACTTGGCCGATGACCCCGCGTCCCCAGGTATGTGGGACCCCCAATCCCATTTCGCCGACATGGCCCCTGGCCCTGTTTGCTCGGCCGGAACCGCTCCGGGCAGGAACGGGGCCACGTCTTTGAAGAAATGGGGGGACGCTGGGTCCGCCTGGTTCATCTTGAGCTGGTGGAGCTTGACGTCTTTGTTGCCTTAGACGGGATACGTGCCCGGGACCCGGGCTGAAAACATGGTGATGCGGCAGCTTGCCGCCTGTACTGTCGCCAGCGAGTTCTTCGCGGCGACCGCTGGCCGGAGACGGCGGCAGGAATGAGGCGCGCCGTCCGCTTGGAGGCCGCCACCAAATCAGCCGCCGATGAGTTCTCCCGTGCCTGGCCCGAGATGGAGGCGCGGGAGAAGGAAGCACTCTCCCGGGGAGAACGCGTCCGGGCCCAAGAGGCTGGGCTCGCGTCCCGGGGGCGTGAGTTCGGCGTGCGCGAGGGAGTCGCGGGAGTAAGTCGCGGCGGTTCGCGAGGAGGTTGCGGTTGTTCGCGAGGAGGTCGCGGTTGTTCGCGAGGAAGTGGTCGAATCCGCTGCCCTGGAGGCAGGGTTCTTCGACCGCGGCGAACATCTTGTAGAGCCGATGCCTGACGAAGAGGTTGATGAAGACGCCGGTTCCCTTCAGACGCCATACGCGGGCGCCTTCGGGGCCCAGGGGCCCTCCATGCCCCCGAGTGCTCCCCATCCGACGTCACCCGGGACCCGGTCAGAAGTACTCCGGTGACGCCCCCCGTACGATAAGGGCCTCGCTCGTGCTTGCGCTCCGGTTTGGCCTGTCTTGTACAAGAGAGGTGTTTGTATAGATATATGATGACGTTTATATTTTCGTACCTTGGTTTATTGTGTTGTCCGGAGGTTGCTGGTGTTTGGGGCCTCGTGTCCGGGAACGCCGTGTACCGGGCGTCGTCCGACAGCGAGATCCGGGAGCTGCGAACAGCCGTCGGGCCCACGGCCCTGTCCGGGCTGCGACGTAGCCGCTTGCTTCGGGAGCCCGGTCCCCGGGGGCAACGGACGCGCCGGTCGCCCGCTCCGGGAATCTGGTTCCCCTGGGCGCGAGCCTTGTGGAGCGATAAAGTTCGCAGGTTCGGCCCCTGCCCGTCTTCTGGATCCGGGGACTCTCCGTACCCCCGGGAACCGTTGGCCCTAGGGGGCATGGCGAGGCCGCGACGACAGGCTCTACATGATGAATTGTGAGAGCACTTGGCTCGTCCCCTTGTCTATTCCATGCTGCAAGCCATTGCGTCTACCACCTCCTAGTGGCCTCTTCGCGGTTGCGACCGAGTGGAGGAAAGGATTGCGCATAAGGAATCTGCCTCCTAACAGCGGAAAAAACCGAGCCCGGAGCCAACCAGTGCGGGACACCGCAAGCCGGGGCTTAGACGATGTCCGGGGTTTAGCAGATGGGATACGGTAGCTCGCTGGTAGGGAACAGATGCTTAGGCGCAATACCCAGCCACCGCGTGGGCGCGACCCGATTATGCCCCTGGGGGGAGATCGCAACGATCGCGACATAAAGAAAGGATAAGGGCACGAGCCCAACGATAATAAAAGTATTACCATGGAAAGCGAATACGCATGGGCCGGCCTCGGTCGGCGCTGAGGTTAGAGGCACTTACAGGACGTGTTTTTAGATAAATTTGTGAAGATGCTCCCAGGCTTACCGAGCCTGGTTGGGAAGTTCCGATCACCAGGGAGGGCCTTCCCACGGGGGGAAGATTTCATTCCGACCCGTACGAAGATACGGCGGAGATTCGAACCCCAAACCTTGAAGTGATCGGCCCAAACCTGACGCCAAAGATAGCGCTTGAGGCCTTGCTGGTAACGAGCGACGCGGAGCGGAGTGCGCCACTTCGTTCCTCGAGGAAGCCGAGGTTGTCGAGCTGCATATTTTGTCGTGGTTGATGTTTGTTGATGTAGCGCTGTACCCGAGAGCCGAAGGAGAGGTTTGGCAACAGAAACGGGTTCGGCACGGTACACCAGGAAGAAACTGGGTCTCCCGGGCGCCCAGCTTGGTGTAGTATGAATCGTCCCCAGGACCGCCGGGGAAAGGTCTACTCTAGGGAACTGTTTATACAAGTAGACATTGTGAAAACTTGTGATGCGAATAGGGATGGAGCTCGGAAGCTTCCCTCGCGAGCCTCGAGGCTGAGGAAAGGCATGTGCTTGACCCGGGGCCCCGACTATCATGCGGAGGATGTGTCCGGGACCCGGGGGCCCCGGACTGGAATCGTTTTTGATATAAGCCGGGTTCCGGGGGCCGGGCTTGAAATATGGAATGTGAGACGGCCTTCCGGATGCATTCTCGCCGGGGCGGTGCTGTCCGGGCTCCGCGCCCTACTTCGGGTGTCGCGTTCCTAGGCTTGCACTCGCCTTGGCGAGGCCGCGCTGGTTCGGCTCCTCGGTGTCGGGCCCGGGGCACAGATTCGGGAATCCGTGCCTCGGCTCAAATATGTGCCCGGGACCCAGGGGGCCCCGGACTGGAATAAGATTCGATATGTATTGTCAACATGTGCCCGGGCACGAGGCCGGGGCAAGGACATGGACCATATCGGGACGACTTCCCCGGACCCGCCCTTGCCGAGGCGACGCGGTCCGGGTACTAGCGCCCTGTGAGGGTCACTCGGGTGCCACGTTCCTAGGTGAGCACTCGCCTTGGCGATGCCGCCCCGGGTCGGCTCCTCAGAGTCGGGCCCGGGAGGTAAGTCCGGCCGTATGTTTGTTGGGCGGGGGGCGCTCTACGACGAGCGCCACGCTCGTGTACCTGCAGAAATGGTACGTGCCCAACCATCAACTCGCGTATCATGACCTGAGGCCAAGGCGCGAGGAAGCGCGGCACGAGCCCCACTGCGAGGGCAGCGAGGACGCTCTCTGGTCCTGGTCTGTCAAGGGCCGTGCTCGGGCTCAGCTTCCCTTGCGAGGGTGCGAGCTCTTCAACCGGGTGACCAAGGAAAGATCCTCTCCGGAAATTTATCGCGGCCTGCCCGGACTCACGCTCGACAGGGCGGCGTGGTCCGGACTATCACGCCGGGACCCGGAGGCCCCGGACTGAGTCGGGACGAACCGCCCGGACTCGCCATCGCGTCCGATGGAGTCTGGGCAGTCGTACCCTATGTGCGCCCTGGGCCCGAAGGTCCCGGACTGAGTCGGGACGAACCGCCCGGACTCACCATCGCTTCCGATGGAGTCCGGGCAGTCGTACCCTATGACAAAGAAAAGGGAAGGCTTCCTCTAATAAAGGGGGAGAGGAGAGATTTTCATTAAACCAAAAGCCAACCAAAGAACCAGAACCGATACAGTTGACGCTTCCCGGGAATGTGGGACGAATCGGGACGATCTCTTCGGGCTTGAAAAGTGTCGGGACGTCCTTCCCGGACACGCACTCGCCCTGGCGAGGCTGTCCGGGTTGTTCGTCCCCATCTGGTTATGAGAATGTTGATGTTGTCCCGAGCGCCGTGTTCCTAGGCCCGCACTCGCCCTGGCGAGGCTGCCCTGTTTCAGGAGCGGGATTCGGACGGTCTGCCTAAGGGCCGGACGGTCCGAGTCGCTACAACCGGACCATCCGTCGACGGTTCGGACCGTCCGAACCGCTTCGAGCGCGCTTGGCCCGCTACTGGTTCGGCCGGGACTCGGGCTCAGCTCCTTGGACTCAGGTCCCTTGAGAGGGAGCGGCTCTCCGTGACCGGACCGGGGGAGATAGGCGCCCGGGACCAGGCTTGACCGGCATTAAGTACGGCACCGGGGAACTAAGCTCCGACCGGGCGAAGTACGAACCCAGGAGCCAAGCTCCGGGGGGAAGTATGCGCCGGGGGCCACGCTCGGACGGGGGGAGTAAGCACGCGAGCCAAGGGCTCTGACCGGGGCTTGAGATGCACCCGAGGAGGGGTCCGACCGGGAAGAAATAGGCACCGGGAGCCAGGGGCTCCGACTAGGGCCAGAGATGCACCCGGGAGCCAGGGCTCCGACCGGGCAAGATCGGCGCCGGGAGCTGGGGGCTCGACGGGGCGAAATAGCACCGGGAGCAGGGGTCGACCGGCGAATAGGCACCGGGAGCCAAGGGGGACCGACCAGGGAAAGATATGCGCCCAGGAGCCAGGGGCTCCAACTGGGGCTATTTGCGCGCGCCGGGAGCTAAGCTCCGACGGGGCTAAGGACGGCCCGGAGCCAGCTCCGACCGGGCTATTTACGCACCGGCAGCTAAGCTTCGACCGGGCTATTTATGAGCCCGGGAGCCAGGGGCTCGACCGCGGCTCAGGTCCCTTGAGAGGGAGCGAGCTCGGGCCCGCTACTGCTCCTGCCGGGACTTTTGACCCGGGCTAACTTGTGGACGGCGCGACACTCCACGAGGTCGTGCGAATCCGTCTCGTGGACGGCGCACCACCTCCGGGTTTTGGCCGCCCGAGGCGTCGGCAAGCGCTGGACGGCACGACACTCCGTGATGTCGTGCCGATCCGTGTCGTGGAAGGCGCACCACCCACGGGCTGCGGCCGGCTTGAGACGCTCGGCCATGCCCTGGACGGCGCGGCACTCCGTGATGTCGTGCCGGTCCGTGTCGTGGAAGGCGCACCATCCCCGAACTAAGGCCGGCTCGGCATGCTCGGGTGAGCGCTGGACGGCGCGGCACTCCGTGATGTCGTGCCAGCCCGTCTGGTGGAGGGGGCACCACTTCTGGGTTGTCGCCGGCGGTGGCGGCGCGCATGCGGCCTTTCGCCGCTTGCCGCGACCATCGCCTCCGCGGGCATCATAGCTCCGGGGGCTGCCCGTAGCCGCCAAGGCGTAGCTCTCGGCTGCCGCCTCGGCCTTCTGGCGCTTCCTCCTGTTCCGCCGTAGCGCGGAACGTGAGAGCCTGCCGTCCTCTCCAGGGCCCCTGTCGGGGGCCACGTTGCCCGGCGGGGTGTAGCCGCCGGACCCCTCGCCGTAGTCTCGACGATGATGGTGGCCTCCTGCCATAGAGCGCGTCGATGTTGGAGGCGTCGGCGTCACACCTGAAAAGGAAACTCCCCCTACCTGGCGCGCCAGCTGTCGGAGGAGTAAACCTCGACGGCGAGAGGTCTGGAGACCCCCCTTTGAGATTCGGCCAGGGGAGTAGTTCTCAGGCGAAGCCGGCATCAGACGGATTAACGCTCAGCAGAACAGAGGGGGCCCGAGCGGAACAGAGGCGTCCGGACCGTCCGATTCCGGCCGGACCGTCCGGCCGTGACTAAGCAGAAGGGTCCGGACCGTCCAAACTGGTCCGGACCGTCCGAATCGTAGTAATCGCGCGGGGAAGACGATGAACAGCGCACACAAAAGGGAGACACGGGGATTATGCAGGTTCGGCCGCCGGAGCGTAATACCCTACTCCTGTGTGTATGCTATCTGGAGGGGAATATGGTTTGAGTGTTTACAGGGTGCTCCGGCGAGCTCAGGAGCTCGGTGCCGAGGAAGGAGAACTAGGCGAGTGTGCGCGACGGCGTGTACTAGCCAGAGGTCCTTGCTAATGCTCCAGTTTTTTCCCCCCTCTCGACGTCGGCTCGGATCCTCCTTTATAGAGCCAGCGGAGTCCACGGTGCCGGTACTCGAGAGAGATATTCTCCGGTGAGTCCTCTTGTGCACCTGTTCGGCCGCAGACGCCCACGCCAGAGTTGGAGACTGTCCATCGCTCACCTCCGCTGCGACGCCTGCGCGGATTGGAGGAGGGTCCAGTCGTCCCTGCCTGCCTGCTGCGTCCAAGCCGGAGTAGGTACTGCACGTCTGGTCACGCTCGGTCGGCCCCTCGCCATGAGTGGATGGAGCGTGGAGACGGGACGGCGCCTGCCTCCGCTGCCTGGCGTGCTTTTAGGGCCTTCTTGGTCAAAAGTGCTCTGCAGTCGCCTCACCATTAAAACGGGTAGTTGGGGAGCCGACCGCTGGAGCCAGCCCTTCACCGCATGAGGCACTGTGACTGTGGGTCTCGGGCCCAGGGCCGCTCCTCGGGACACGAGCCCGAGGAAGACATCCGGGCAAGAGCACTCGGGCGAGGCACACCTGGGCACGGGGTGCCGTACCCGGGGAAGGCGCTCCCGGACCCAGGGAATCCGCTCCCGGGTACCGGGTAGCGCTCCCGGGCCCGGGCACTGCCCGGGCGCTTAGCTGGAGAGCCCATCGTCGTCGGAGAATGTGGCCCCAGAGGAATTAACGTGGCCGATGACCCACGCGTCCCCTGGGGTATGTGGGACCCCCGCTATCCCGGTTCGCCGACAGTATTTTTGTGGCATGATAACAAAACGTTCAAACGCCTCTAAAACTATTTTTGTGCAAATGGGAGTGTTTTGACACCATTTGTTGCGAACTTGTATTTTTCGCGAGTTGTGTGGAACGTTAAGAAAACGCTCCAAACGCCTCTAAAGCTACTTTTGTGCATATGGAAGTGTTTTGACACCATTTGTTCAAACATGTATTTTTAGCGTGTTGTGTGGCACGTTAGTAAAACACTCCAAAGTCCACTAAACGTGCTTTTGTGTATATGGAAGTGATTTAACACCATTTATTATGAACTTGTATTTTTCACGAGTTGTGTGGCATGATAACAAAACGTTCCAAACGCCTTTAAAGCTATTTTTGTGCATATGGAAGTGTTTTGACACCATTTGTTGCTAACTCTTATTTTTCGCGAGTTGTGTGGCATGAAAACAAAATGCTCAAAACGCCTCTAAATCTAATTTTGTTCGTATGGCAGTATTTTGACACCATCTGTTGCGAACTTGTATTTTTCGCGAGTTGTGTGGTATGATAACAAAACGCTGCAAACGCCCCTGATACGGGCAACATAGCACCACTATCATTTTCTTTCCCTACAGTTGATCAAGATACTCAAAATCAATTCCAAGGGCCAATAACGCGTGGCCGTGCTAAACAAATCAACCAACAGGTGAATTCGCTCTTGACTAAGAATAGTATTACCTGTAAGAATCAATTGCTACCTAATGCCCACAATTTAATTGTTCTCAGGTATGAAGACCTTGGAGAATCCCAAAAGGAGCAGCACCAAGTCATTAACCATGCAATAAATGCCAATGATGTCATTTCGGTTTCCAATAATCTGATGGGAGAAAAATGTGCATAGAAGATGTACTTGAGCTCCGATTGCAATGTTTAGCCTCATAAGCTTTCCAATGGATCCTACCCTATTCCTGAATTCAACCCAAGCGCTGAGTTATCAACGAATTAATGTGGCGACCAGAAACTACGAAAAGCTTTATTTGCTTTAATTAGGGTGTTATGCAACATAACTGGCCTTGAGCCATGTAAAACGTCCAGTTCCCATCTCGCCTATATATTAGGATATTCTCATCTGTTAGGGGACACATTTTGTTTTAAGAACCAAATACAATATGCTATATGCATTTTCTTGCATATTCTAGCCACAGGCTTAATCATCTCTAAGATTGTGCATTCCTTCCTGTTGTTCTTGCAAGCTCTTTGTATTGCAGCGAGGATTGTAATCTGCTTGACTTGGTTGAGTGGACAACATGAGATTGGGCGAACTCCATGCTACAGGCTATTGTACATGAAATGGTTGGCCGCACAAGACTCGTCAGGTTACATGAATATCTTTGATTCTACACCATGAAGGTTGAGCGCACCCTCGTATCATTTGGTATCATAGCCTCGGTTGTCACGTTAGAATCTATATCCCTAGTTGTAGTTTTATTTTCATCCTATGTGAAAATTGCCTCACAAAATTATTGAACCTTAGATTACGATTTGTTGTTTTCGTGCGTTTTGTTAAGTTTTAATCCAAGAGATTGTGTTCTTGTTGCTGAACAATTCATTTTTCCTCCTCCAGTTACTTGCATGTTGATCCCCTATGTTCAGTTCAATGTTAGTTTTTTTTTCCCACATGCAAACTCAGATAATTGTTTCTCATCACTGTTGGAAGGTCATAAAATTTTCTTACCATATTGTTGTAGATCATTTTCTCTCAATTTAGTTTACAAAATATTGGGTGGGATCTTGCTACTGTTTATACTGAAAAAAAACCTGAATTCTATTTTGATAGCAATCTTTCCTTTGCGAATACTTTGATCCCATAAATACTAGCTGATCGTTACATAGGCGCATACACTTGGTGATCTTGTTCTCTCAGTTGGCAATAGAAAGAAACTATGAATCATTGTTAAAAAATTCGCAAAAAACAGATGACCCATATTTATAAAAAAACTAAAAGTGCTGGCTTGCTATGTGAAAAAAAGAGTTGTTGAAAATATTTGCAATATTGGGAGAATCGTGTTTGTGCAATCTTGTGCTATTTTGTAATCATTTTCAATCAGCTAGCATCTTTCCATAACCATTGCAATTGAGCTATTTGTATTATCAGTCATATCTTCTGCTAGCTTAACCCTTTGATTGCATTTGGTTCCATTATCCTTGTGTGTGAGTTGCTTTGTTCACCTTTCCGACCTTGTGTTCAACAACTAGATTTTGCGTTCTCATGTGGATAACTACTTAGCGAGACTACATCGAGAATTTAGATTGTGCAGGATTAATATTTTTCCTGCCAAGCTCCACAAATAAAATCGTTATAGGCTTGGATCTTAGCTGTCGAGTTCGCTAAATCTCATATTGTTTTTGCCTCACCACTCAAGTGTGAACTCCTTTATCAATCAGCAAAGAGTAAGTAAGAACTTCGAGGGTAAGGATAAGTGAGGTTGAGAGTATTGTCCATACTGTCGATGTTTTATACCGGTGATATGAATATGGGGCTACTCGCAGATGGAACTCAGTGGACTTGCAAAGGAACACAGGGAGTTTATAACTGGTTCAGGCCTTAATGTGAGTAATACCTATGTCCAGTTGTAGTGTTTATTCTTTGAGGATGTGTGTTCGCTCTATGAGCTCATGCCCTTAGGGGCGCCTGCTTCCTTATATACTGGGGGGATAGGTGTACAAGGTAGGAGTCCCAGCCGGATAACCGACAAGGATCTCCTCTTAGAGAAACAATCTACCTGACTAGGACCGTATATTCCTTATTGTACAAGGCAAAGTCTACCCGGGTCTACTATATCTCTATTTACAAGACTCGGCCCATCCTCTATCCGAGTGGCCCATATGCTTGTGCTGAGGTACCCGGGGCCTATGGCCTCCATAGTAGCCCCTAAGACCTTCATAGTTGAGTCACAGCTGATGCCGAGTGCTCATCCTCCACGGTGAAGATTGCCCGAGTGCATTGCTCCCGAGTACTCTTTGTCCGAGTGCTTCTTCTTCCCGAGTCCTGCTTCATGTCAGCTGGCAGTGAGGCTATGAAGGGCTTCATGTAGATGTATGAACAATGTGCGTCAGATAGGCGCACCTATTAGGGATAGCCCCCGACTTTGTGCTTAATTGTGAAGACAATTAAACATAAAGTCAAAGATTTTTAACCTGGAAATCTTTCCCGAGTAGTATACTACTGGTATATGAGACTCTTCGGTATCATGTCAACCGGAATATGATTTATAGTCTTGCCGAGTAGCATGCTACTCATATATGGGACTCTTTAGCTTCATATCAGCTGGAAAAAGGGGTTTATAGTCTTTCCCGAGTGGCGTCCCACTCGGAAGTTAGACTCCTCAGGGTCATGTCAGCTGGAAAGAATATTTATAGTCTCTCCCGAGTAGTGCACTACTCGGAAGTTAGACTCTTCAGCGTCATGTCGGCTGGAATAATGTTGCTCATGGCAACTGGTGGCCAAACATGTAGGCCGAGTACCACTTTATGAAAATAAATCCATTGCGTGGTTAGGTGTACTCAAGAAAGATACCTGCATCCCTAATTTTGATAAAGACTAGCCTGTGATCCTCATAAGAATATATCCTCGATACCTGGTGGATAAGACAAATACCCCAAACAGCGTGTTTAGCAATTAGGCCTTTATGAAGCATATCTGTTTACCTCATCGGTTCCTGTTGGTAGCACCAGCACCGTAATTTTAACACAGCCCGCAAGCGGCCCATAATGAGCGTGCTACTGTAGAAACTCATTTCTCGGTGGCCTGCTGCCGAATAAGCCGGCCTAAACTGACCCACCCAGCATAGGCGCTATAAGAGTAACATCCATCACATGTTAGGATGAGTACTCCAGTGTCGGTAACCTCAATCAGCCAAAGGAATCCTTGTCCGCAAGCCTTTCTGACTTATATTTTGGACGCAACCTGGTTGCCATAGATGCCTGAGTAGGTATATTGCAGAATCTGCTTGCCCTCCCCAGGTGTGACGCAGTGCATGAAAACTCCGGATGCGCTTTGACGACGTAGATCTTTTCTGACTTTGGTAAAGCGAATAAGGTACCTAACAATTGCATTAGCATAGGATCGGCTGGCAACCCTCATAGGGCGTACCCTATCCAACAAAGTTATGGCCAAATAAGGTACCCGAACCTTGCATTAGCATAGGATTCGGCTGGCGACCCTCATGGGGCATACCGTATACAACCTGGTAAAATTGTAACTGAATAAGGTACCCGAATCTCGTAGGATTTGGCTGGCGACCCTCGGGGGCGTACCCAACTCAGCGAAGTTGTACCCAAGCCCCGACTAGCACCGGAGGTCGGTTGTTAGCCGAATAAGGTACCCGAACCATGCATTAGCATAGGATTCAGCTGGCGACCCTCATGGAGCATACCTTACCCAACCGAGTGGTTACCCGAGCTTAATTAGCACGGAGGTCAGTTATTAGCTTTAATAAGGTACAAACTTGTATTAGCATAGGATTCAGCTAACGACCCTCATGGGGTAACCTTACCTAAGCAGAGTTTTGACCGAATAGGGTACCCGAATCTAGCATTAGCGTAGGATTCGGCTGGCGACCCTTATGGGGCGTACCTCACCCAGCCAAGTGGTGCCCGAGCCTCGACTCATGCCGGAGGTCGGTTGTTAGCTCACATAGAGCGTAGCTGGGGAAGATGACATCCCGACTGGCGCAAGTACCCGGTTAATAGCCCTCATGGAGCGTTCCGAGCATATCTTGGTAGAATGGTCCAGCCCCCGAGCGTAGGAGATAGGCTCATAGCCCTGAATTCCTGTCACGCGTATCCGGAATTGGCCCTGCATTATAAACATATCGGATTAGTAGCATCTGATGATAAAAACAATCATCCAAATAATTATTTATGTATTTTACAATATGTGTACATATGTGTTCTTCCTCTTATTGATATTAATTTCCCCAAGTAGTTGAACCCTTACGTTTAAGCACTCTGCCCAACTAGTTATAGCCCCCTAGCGTCGGGAGTTGGCTCATGGTTCTTTTCCAGACACGCATTTTGGGTGACTTGAGTTCGTCTTTCATGGAGCAAAGTTTCACGGATCAGGATTTATGCTACTCGAGTACTTTTGCAATCATTTAAGAGCAAAAACAGAAAAAAATTGCAGCTTGTACACCAATTAGGTGTAAGCGGCTGCAGCATTGGCGAGGCCAAGTGAGGAAATATTTATCAGAAAGGGACTTAGCTATTCGGTATTAGGGAGTGGGGAAGCCATTCTTGCATTTGAGCTTGTGAGCCTCCGAACACGTCACTTGTTGTTATGATAATCTCCTATTGTTGAAGGTCGAAGACGGTTGTGACCGACTGTCACAATGAAGCCGTCTGACTTGCGTTTGCGGTTCCCAGCTTTAGTCGGGGTCGTATCATCGGTGTCCATCTGCTCCTTCTGTCAAGGGGCCTTCTTGTCATCGAGGGCCTCGGCAACAGTGTTGGCTGAGTCAGCATACTTGTTTGCCATGTCGAACAGAGCCTTGATAGAGTTGGGAGGCTTCCGAGTGAATTTGTCAATGAAAGAGGTGTCTTTGACTCCTTTTCGAAAGGAGGCAATGACGACCTCGTCCTTGATCTTCGGGATTGAATTTTTCTTCTTAGAGAACCTCTTGATGAAGTCACGAAGAGACTCGTTCTTCCTTTGATGCAACTGATACAGATCGTGCTAGGAAGATGGCCTCTCGTATGTTCCCTGGATGTTGGTGATAAAACGTTCCCGGAGTTCTCCCTAGGAGCCGATTGATTGCTTTAGGAGTCCTGTTAGCCATGTCCTCGCCGAGTCGGCTAGAGCGACTGGGAGGTAGTTAGCCATGGCTTTGTGATCTCCTCCAGCTGCTCGGATTGCCAGAGTGTAGACCGTGAGCCAGGACTCGGGGTTGGTCTTCCCATCGTATTTTTCAATTCCTGTAGGCTTGAAGCCCGATGGCCAGTCAACTTGTCAAGGGTGGTTGCAGCGTCTTGTGGGCTGACTGGTGCGGAGTCGGCTGGTTCCTCGGCTGGTTGGATTGGATCTGCGTTGGCCAAAGTGAGATTGCCAAACATGTCGGTGATGAAGTCGAGACTTCTAAACGTCATTGTGTCTCCAGGGGAGAATGTGCCGCCATCGACTCTGGTTGCTGGATCCATCGAGCTTGTAGATGTAAAACTCGCCGGAGCCCCTACCTGGCGCACCAACTGTCGATGTTTTATACCGGCGATATGAATATGGGGCTTCTCGGTGGATGGAAACTCGGTGGATTGCAAGGAACACGGGGAGTTTATACTGGTGGTCAGGCCCTCGATGTGGGTAATACCCTACGTCTAGTTGTGGTGTATTCCTTTGAGGATGTGTGTTCGCTTCTATGAGCTCATGCCCTCAGAGGGTGCCCTGCCTCCCCTTATATACTGGGGGACAAGTGTACAAGGTAGGAGTCCCAACCGGATACGACCAAGGGATCTCCTCTTAGAGATACAATCTACCCGACTAGGACCGTATATTCCTTATTGTACAAGGCAAAGTCTGCCGGGTGCTACTATATCTCTATTTGCAAGACTCGGCCCATCCTCTATCCGAGTGGCCCATATGCTTGTGATGAGATACCCAGGGCCTATGGCCTCCACACATACATTATATTTTTTCTCTTGCTGTTTGCACAACTAACCATGTCAGGTCAAGGTGAAAATACAGAGACTAATAGGCGTGCTTCGGATGCCGTAGTCAACTGGACTGAATATTGTGCATTGAGAGACACACTACGACAAGAGATCACCATTGGAAATGTGCAGCTAAGAGAAGAAGTGAATAACTCCATTCAAGATCTTCATATTGAAGTGAATCAACAACTGAATGTACTCCACAACAACATAGTTGCTGACATTGTACGGCAACTACAACCACAAGCTGAACAAGAACCTTTAGTAGATGAGACGGATGAGGAAGCTGCTGCTCGAAGGGCTCGTGCTGCTAATGCAAACCCTCAACCTGTTAGACCTGTAAAGGGTGATGATAAAAATAATAATAATCTTGGAAGGGGGTGTGGTGGTGGAATGGGTCGTGGAAGAGCTGCATATGAGCCAATTCATGTTAATATGCCGCCGCACAATGAAGCCAATCAACACCATAACCGCAACAACAACAATCATCTGATGAACAAAGCTTGGTAAACTTAAGTTTTCTATGACTAAATTTGCAAGTATAAATAATCCTGAAGACTACCTGACTTAGGAACTAAAAGTTGACAAAATCTTTCGGATGCACAACTACACCGAAGAAAAGAAACTTTCAATTGCCTCGCTTGAATTTGAAGAATATGCACTGATTTGGTGAGAACAAATTTAGAATCAAAGAGAGGATCATGACGAGCCTCCTATAGCATCGTGGGCTGAAATGAAGGTTGAGATGAGAGCAAGGTTTGTCCCTCGTCATTACAAGCATGATTTGTTTGATAAATTGCAGGGCATTAAGCAAGGAGGTCGCACGGTGGATGAATATTACAAGGAGATGCAGATGGCCATGATCCATGCCAATGTGTATGAACATGAAGAGCAAACCATGGCACATTTTCTCGCTGGATTGAACTATCCCATCAAGCGCATCGTTGAATTTCAACCATACAACAATGTGGTCGAATTAGTGCATCAAGCGATCAAAACTAAAAGACAAGTACAACAAGATTCGAAGGTAACAAAGAATTCTTCATTCACTTCCCGTTCAGCTCATAACAATTCAGCACCTACAGCAGGTAAACCTACCCCTCGATTCAATTCTTTCCGCGCTAACAGTTCTAGTACAAGTGTTTCTTCTGGTCCCCATGCAGCTCAAAGTGGAAAGGAGCAATCTACCCCAAATGTGAAGCAAGGTCCAACAACAAGTGCTTCTTCTATAGGTTCTACAGCGAAGAGTGTGGGTGCCATGGGCCCCGGGTACCTCATGACAAGCATATGGGCCACTCGGATAGAGGATAGGTCTAGCCTTGTAATTAGAGATATAGCTAGATTCGGCAGACTTCACCTTGTATAGAAAGGAATATACAGTCCTAGTCGGGTGCGTTATATCTCTAAGGGGAGATCTCCTAGTCGTAATCCGATGGGGACTCCTACCTTGTAACCCTGTCCCCTAGTATATAAGGGGAGGCAGGGCGCCCCATGAGGGCAGGTTGAGTTGGTTCACCAGAATCACCACCACAAATCCTCAAAGGAATAACACCACAACTGGACGTAGGGTATTACCTCACATCGAGGGCCTGAACCAGTATAAAATCTCCCTGTGTTCCTTTGCAATCCACCGAGTTTCCATCCGCCGAGTAGCCCCATATATTTATTGCCGGTGTAAAACATCGACAGTTGGCGCGCCAGGTAGGGGCTTCGGCGCGATCTACATCTACAAGCTCGATGGATCCAGCAACCGAAGTCGTCGGCGGCAAACTCTCCCCCGGAGATACAATCGCATTCAGAAGCCTCGACTTCGTCGCCGACCAGATCGGCAATCTCACCCCGGCCGACACGGACCCGATCCAACCGGCCGAGGAACCAGCTGACTCCGCGCCAGTCGGCCCACACAACGCTGCGGCAATCTTCGACGACATGCTGCGGCGATCTCCAATACGCCCGAGTCCAGGGACAACTCTTCCTTTCAGTGTTCGACTCGGACTCGGTTCTGAGCCGGCCGAGATCGGGCCGAGAAGAGAAGAGATCGTCAACTTCCCGTTCGGACTCAGCGACGCCGCGGATATCTACAATCTACATCCGACGCGGCAAACCCGATCCCCTGGAGTTCGACTCGGATACGGCTCCGAGCCGCTCGAGATCGGATCTAGGGAGGTCGGAGTTGTAATCACCCCCATCAACTATTCCGACTACGACTCTCAGTCGGACTACGACTCCCAGTCGGATTCCGACTCCAAGTCGGATACCAGCTCGGCAAGCTTCACTCCGCCGCGAGAAATTTTCATGGCATCCAGAGGCTCTACTCCTATTCAGGAATCATGCCGACGACACGAGCCACAAGAGGAGGAGGCCTGCCGACTGCAAGAACAACAGGAGGAAGAAGCAAGACGCCTGCACGCCCGCAACGACGATCTACGCAAGGCTGAGCAAACCGCTCAGCAGCAAATCCTCCAAACCCGAGTCGGCGACCACGATGTCTTCGTTACTCCCCAACAGAACATCGTGGCCGCTGCAACCCTACTGGACACAGTCCAGCTTGGGCCTGATCATCAGGCCACCCCGACGATAGTAAGGATAAAAGCCATGCTTACCGCTGCTGCATGTCAGCAGCACCAACAGTCGGGAGATACCCTCATACCGACCAACCGGTCGGCATCCCCAATGGCAGTCTCGTCTACCTCAAAGCGACGCCGAGTGGCCGGCTCTAGTCAGCTGCACACGGAGTCACGCCAAACGTCATTCGGCAACCCAAACAACAACCGGCAATGTCGAAGTGACCGTCGGGACAACCGGGATCTCCGAGGCCAACTATGGCGTGATCTTCGGCAGGACACCAATGCTCGGCGCCGCGAACGAGAGGAGGATGAGCAACGCCAACTGGAAGACAAGAACGAGCGCTTTGGCCTCCACCACGAGCGGTTTCGCCGCCGTAGTCGGGGTCGGAGTCCTCATGAAGACGAAGGCATACCGGCCTTCACCCAGGAGCTACAACAGGTCGACTGGCCGTCGAGTTTCAAGCCTACAAGCATCGACAAATACGATGGCAAGACCAATCCCGAGTCCTGGCTCACGGTCTACACTCTGGCGATCCGAGCAGCTGGGGGAAATCACAAAGTCATGGCTAACTACCTCCCAGTTGCTCTAGCCGACTCAGCGAGGACATGGCTAACAGGACTCCCAAAGCGATCAATTGGCTCTTGGGGAGAACTCCGGGAACGGTTCATCACCAACTTCCAGGGAACATACGAGAGGCCATCTTCCGAGTACGACCTATATCAGTTGCGCCAAAGGAAGAACGAGTCTCTTCGTGACTTCATCAAGAGGTTTTCTGAGAGGAGGAACTCAATCCCGAAGATCAAGGACGAGGTCATCATCGCCGCCTTTCGAAAAGGAGTCAGAGACACCTCGTTCATCGACAAATTCACGCGGAAGCCTCCCAACTCTATCAAGGCCCTATTCGACATGGCAAACAAGTATGCCGACTCGGCCCACGCTGTTGCCGAGGCCTCGATGATAACAAGTCACCCTGACAGAAGAAGCGGGACGACACCGAACGACGCGGTCCCAACTAAAGCTGGGAATCGCAAACGCAAGTCAGACGGCTCAATTGTGGCAGTCGGTCACGACCGCCTTCGACCTTCAACAACTGAGGATTATCAGAACAACAGTGACATGCTCGGGGGCTCACAAGCTCAAACACGAGGATGGCATCCCCACTCCCAAATAACCGAACAGCTAAGTCGCTTTCTGATAAACATCTCCTCACTCGGCCTTGCTAGTGCCACAGCCGCTTACACCTAATAGGTGTATAAGCTGCGCATTTACTTTTTTCAGTTTTTGCTCTTAAATGATTACAAAAGTACTCGAGTAGCATAAATCTCGATCCGTGAAACTCTACTCCATGTAAGACGAACTCAAGTCACCCAAAACGCGTGCCTGGGAAGAGCCATGAGCCAACTCCCGACGCTAGGGGGCTATGACTAGTCGGGCAGAGTGCTTAAACGTAAGGGGTCAACTACTCGAGGAAATTAATATCAAAAGAGGAAGAACACGTATTTACATACATTGTAAAAATACATTTTATTTCGGGTGATTATTTTCATCATCAGATGCTACTCATCCGATATTTTATATTGCAGGCCCAGCTCCGGATATGCGTGACAGGAACTCAGGGCTTCGAGCCTATCTCCTACGCTCGGGGGCTGGACAAGTCTGCCGAAATACACTCGGGATGCTCCATGAGGGCTACTTACGAGTGCTTGCGCCAGTCGGGACGTCATCTTCCCCGACTACGCTCCATGGGAGCTAACAATCGGCCCCCGGCGCCAAGTCCGGGGCTGTGTACCACTCGGCTAGTAGGGTACGCCCCATGAGGGTCGCCAGCCGAATCCTACGCTAATGCTAGGTTCGGGTACCTTATTTGGCCGCAACTCTGTCAGGTTGGGTACGCCCCATGAGGGTGCCAGCCGAATCCTATGCTAATGCAAGGTTCGGGTGCCTAGCTTGGCTATAACTCTGTTGGATAGGGTAGCCCCATGAGGGTCACCAGCCGAACCCTCTGCTAATGCAAGGTTCGGGTACCTTGTTCGGCTTTTCCCAAGTCAGAGAAGACTTACATCGTCAAAGCGCATCCGGAGTTCTCATGCACTGCGTCACACCTGAGGAGGGCAAGCAGATCCTGCAACATACCTACTCGGGTACATGTGGCAACCAGTTTGCATCCAGAACGTAAGTCGGAAAGGCTTGCGAATAAGGATTTCTCTGGCTGATTGCGGTTACCAACACCAAAAAAACTCATCCTGACAATGCGATGGATGATACTTCTCTAGAGCTATGCTGGATAGGTCGGCTCAGGCCGGCTTATTTGGTAGTAGCCACCAAGATATGAGTTCCTACCAGTAGCATGCTCCATGTGGGCCGCCCGCAGGCTGAGTTGAAATTATACGCTGGTGCTACCCACAGGAACGATGAGGTAACAGATATGCTTCATGAGAGCCTTATTGCTACAACATATATGTTTGGGTATCTGTCTTATCCACCAGGTCTCGAGGATACATCCTTACAAGGATCACAAGCTGGTCTTCATTAAAATTGGAGATGCAGGTATCTCTCTCGAGTACACCTAACCACGTAATGGATTTATTTTTCATACAGTGGTACTCGGCCTACATGCGTGGCCACCAGTTGCCATGAGCAGCATTATTCCCGCTGACATGACGCGGATGAGTCTAACTTTCGAGTAGTTCACTACTCGGGAGAGACTATAAAATTCTCATTCCCGCTGACATGACGCGGATGAGTCTAACCTTCGAGTAGTGCACTACTCGGGAAAGACTATAAACAATCTTCCAGCTGACGAGCTGAAGAGTCTAACTTCCGAATGGGACGCCACTCGGGAAAGACTATAAACACCTTTTCCGGCTGACATGATGCCGACGAGTCTAATTTTCGAGTAGTATACTACTCGGGAAAGACTATAAGCACCCCCTTTTCCAGCTGACATGACGCTGAAGAGTCCCATATACGAGTAGCATCCTACTCGGCAAGACTGTAAACACACATTCCGACTGACATGAAGTCGAAGAGTCCTATATACGAGTAGTTCCCTACTCGGCAAGACTATAATCATATTCCGGTTGACATGATACCGAAGAGTCTCATGTACCAGTAGTAATCTACTCGGGAAAGACTACAAGGTTAAAGATCTTTGACTTCATGTTTAATTGTTTTCACAATTAAGCACAAAGTCGGGGGCTACACCTAATAGGTGCGCCTATTCGGCGCACACTATTCCAACATCTACATGGAGCCCTTCATAGCCTCGCTGCCAGCTGACATGAAGCAGGACTCGGGAGAAGCAGCACTCAGACAAAGAGTACTCGGGAGCAATGCACTCGGGAAGACTTCACCGTGGAGGATGAGCACTCGGCATCAGCTGTGACTCAACTATGAAGGTCTCGGGGGCTACTGTGGGTGCCATGGGCCCCGGGTACCTCATGACAAGCATATGGGCCACTCGGATAGAGGATAGGTCTAGCCTTGTAATTAGAGATATAGCTAGATTCGGCAGACTTCACCTTGTATAGAAAGGAATATACAGTCCTAGTCGGGTGCGTTATATCTCTAAGGGGAGATCTCCTAGTCGTAATCCGATGGGGACTCCTACCTTGTAACCCTGTCCCCTAGTATATAAGGGGAGGCAGGGCGCCCCATGAGGGCAGGTTGAGTTGGTTCACCAGAATCACCACCACAAATCCTCAAAGGAATAACACCACAACTGGACGTAGGGTATTACCTCACATCGAGGGCCTGAACCAGTATAAAATCTCCCTGTGTTCCTTTGCAATCCACCGAGTTTCCATCCGCCGAGTAGCCCCATATATTTATTGCCGGTGTAAAACATCGACAAAGAGTAGTGCTATTCAATGCTTCAAGTGTTTGGGGCAAGGACATATCTCAAGGGAGTGCCAAAACAACCGCACAATGCTTATAACCGAGGGAGGTGAATATGAATCTGCAAGTGAAGAAGATGATGATCCAACTACTGATTTTGGTGAGGAGGAAAATGAGATGACTTACTGTGATTTTGAGACTGGTAAATCCCTCATTGTCACAAAGAAAGTGTTGAGTGTACAACTAAAGCAAGATAATGAATAGCGCTGCAGTCTTTTTCACACGAAGGCAAAGGTAAATGATCGTGTGTGTAAGGTAATCATCGATGGTGGAAGCTGTCATAATTTGGCAAGCAAAGAAATGTGTGAAAAACTTGGATTGAAGCAACTGCGACACCCGCATCCATACCATGTGCAATGGTTGAATGATTGTGGAGAAGTGAATATTCAGCATATGGTGAAGGTGCCTTTCAAAATTGGTGAGTATTGTGATACGGTAGAGTGTGACGTTGTTCCAATGACGATATGTCATTTGCTGCTCGGTCGACCATGGCAATTTGATTGTGCAATTCAACATGATGGCTGCACCAAGTGGAACAATAAAGAATTTGTTCTTCGACCAATGTCTCCTACTCAAATTTATGCTAATACAATGCAAAAGAATGAGGTAAATGTTGGAAGTGTTAGGGAGCAAGAGAAGAACAAAACTGAGAAACCCAATTCTGTGAGTGAGTGCCACAAACCAAATGAGAATAGGAATAAAAAGGGTGAGAAACAAAAATTAGTTATGTTAGCCACTAAATCAGAACTGAGAGAAGTGCATGAAAACTCACATTGAGTGCATTTTGTGCTTGTGTACAAAGACGTGTTGCTTTCTACTAATGACATCTCAACTCTTCCGAGTGCTATCACAAATGTTTTGCAGGAGTTTGATGATGTTTTTCTAGAAGAGATATCTGCTGGTCTTCCCCCACTTCGAGGCATTGAACATCAAATCGACCTTATCCTAGGAGTTTCTCTTCCAAACCGACCACCGTATCGAACCAATCTAGAAGAAACAAAGGAAATACAACGACAAGTGCAAGCACTTCTTGAAAAAGGGTATGTACGTGAAAGCCTTAGCCCTTGTGCAGTTCCTATTATTCTCATTCCTAAGAAAGATGGTACATGGCGCATGTGTGTCGACTGTAGAGCAATTAACAGCATCACAATTAGATATTGTCATCCTATTCCTAAGTTAGATGATATGCTTGATGAATTGAGTGGTGCTGTTATTTTCTCTAACATTGACTTACGTAGTGGGTACATCAAATAAGAATGAAAGAGGGCGATGAGTGGAAAACTGCATTCAAAACAAAATTTGGCTTGTAGGAGTGGTTAGTAATGTCTTTTGGTTTAACTAATGCACCTAGTACATTCATGAGACTAATGAACCATGTTTTGAGGGCCTTCATTGGAAAATTTGTTGTGGTATATTTTGATAACATTTTGATATACAATCATACCAAAGAAGAGCATGTTGAGCATATTGTACAAGTACTGCAAGTGTTTAGATCTGAAAAATTGTATGCTAACGTGGAGAAATGCAGATTTTACACAAATAAGATTGTCTTTTTGGGCTTTGTTGTTTCTGCACAGGGAGTAGAAGTGGATGAATCTAAAGTTGAAGCAATCAAGAATTGGCCATACCTGTCAATGTAAGTCAAGTAAGGAGCTTTTATGGGTTTGCTGGGTTCTATCGACGCTTTGTGAAAAATTTCAACACCATCGCTGCTCCTTTAAACGAGCTCACCAAGAAAGATATTGAATTTGTTTGGGGTAAGTCACAAGAAAAAGCGTTTCAAGAATTTAAGGACTGTCTAACTGAAACACCTTTGCTTGTTTTGCCTGATTTTGACAAATCATTTGAAATTGAATGTGATGCTAGTAGTTTGGGCATTAGTGGTGTTTTGATGCAAGAGGGAAAACCAGTAGCATACTTTAGTGAGAAACTTGGTGGTGCTCAATTGAATTATTCTGTTTATGACAAATAATTGTATGCTTTGGTCCGTGTTCTGGAAACTTGGCAACATTATCTTTTGCCCAAAGAATTTATCGTACATTCTGATCATGAACATTAAAATATTTGAGAGAGCAAGCTAAGCTGAACCGTAGGCATGCTAAATGGGTTGAATTTATTGAATCTTTCCCATACATTGTGAAATACAAGAATAGCAAAGAAAATGTGGTTGTTGATGCCTTGTCTCGCAGGATTGTACTTTTATCTCAACTGTCAATTAAGATTCCAGGATTAGAATGTTTGAAAGATTTGTATGCTACAGATAAAGAGTTTACTAAACCATACTCTAAATGCAAAGAAAGGAAAGGTTGGGACAAGTTTCATATTGATGATGGGTTTTTGTTTTGTGCTAACAAGTTATGTGTTCTAGATTCCTCCGTGCGTTTACTATTGATGCAGGAATCACATGCTGGTGGGCTAATGGGACATTTTGGGAGGGAAAAGACATTGGCTATGCTATTTGATCACTTACGAGATGTTTGAAACGATTTGTGCAACGATTGTACACGTCATAAAGCTAAGTCCAAAATTAATCCCCATGGTTTGTATATTCCACTTCCTGTTCCTCCTTGGGAGGATATTAGCATGGATTTTGGTTCTAGCATTGCCTAGGACAAAAAACGTGGGAGAGATACCATATTTGTAATTGTAGATAGACCCGTTATTCTCTAAAATAGCACACTTTATCCTTCTCCCTAGCTCACAAAGAGCGACGATGGCGTCACATGTTGACTGACCTATTTTTCAGGGAAAAAATTGTGCGATTGCATGAAAGTGCCGAGAACGCCATTGTTTCAGATCACGATGTTAAAGTTTATGAGCTACTTATGGAAGACATTGTGGGCCCGCTTGTGGATAAAGTTGTTGTTTTCAGCAACTTGTTCACCCACAACTAATAGGTCAAACCGAGGTGGTGAACCGCACACTCTCCACGTTGTTGCGAACAATGATCAAGAAGAACTTGAAAGAGTGGGAGGATTGTCTTCCACATGTAGAATTTGCATATAACAGGGCAGTTATTTCAACAACACAACTGTGCCCCTTTGAAGGTTTATGGATTTTAAAACCAATCAACCACTTGACTGTGCTAGCCAATCTTCCACTTCAAGAGAAGAAGCAATAATGGAGGCAAACCAAGCGTGGTTGAATTTGTGAAAATCACTACATTCTAAGAACAACACAGAAAGCTAATAGAGAACAATGGCACGGTAATTTTGCTGAAAGGGCAAACAAAACAATTGGAAGAAGATGCTTTTTGAAACCAGGAGATTTAATTGGTGCATCTACGCAAAGAGCGTTTTCCACGAAGAGCACAAGTCCAAGCTTATGCCACATGGCTGATCGAGTCCATTTAAAAGTACTCGAGAAAATCAATGAATGGTGCGTACAAAGATAGAACTTCCTGGAGATGACTACAATGTGATACTACATTCAACGTAGCTGATTTGTCCCGTTCTTTGGATCATATTCCACACAGAGTCGAGACGACTCCTTTTCAACACCAGAGCGGAGGAGACGCTGAAACGTGCAAACATAGCACCATTATCATTTTCTTCCCTAGTTGATCAAGATACTCAAAATCAATTTCAAGGGCCAATAACACGTGCCCGTGCTAAACAAGTCAAAACCAATAGGTGAATTCCTTAAAGTAAGAATAGATATTTTACCTGTGAGAATCAATAATTGCCTACCATAATTGCCCACAATTTAATATTCTCAAGTATGAAGACATTGGAGAATCCAAAAGGAGCACAGCACCATCATTAACCATGCAATAAATACCAATGATGTCATTTCGGTTTCAATGATCTGATGGGAAGAAAAATTGTGCAAACGAAGATGTACTTGAGCTCCGATTGCAATGTTTAGCCACAGCCTGGGAAAGCTTATCTCATAAGCTTTCCAATGGATCTAGCCTCATCCTGAATTCAACCCAAGCACTAAGTTATCAATGAATTAATGTGGCCGACCAGAAACTACAAAAGCTTTTATTGCTTTAAGTAGAAGGTGTTATGCAACATAAATGCCTTAATCTTGTAAAACGTCAGTTCCATCTCGTCTATATTTAGGAGTATTCTTATCTGTTAGGGACTTTTGGTTTACAAGACAATACATATGCCTATATGCATTTTCTTGAGTATTCTAGCCACAGGGCTGAATCATCCTCTTGAGATTGTGCATTCCTTCCCATTTTTCTTCTTTGCAAGCTCTTTGTGATTGCAGCGAGGATTGTAAATCCGCTTGACTTAGTTGAGTGGACAACGTGAGGTTGGGCGAACTTCGCCGTGTGCAGGTTGTTGCACATGCAAGTTGGCCGCAAAGACTCGTTCAGTTCCGAATATATTATTATTCATCCTGTGAAGGTTGGGTCGCCCTTGACACCATGTGTGCAGAAGCATCGTATATTGAACAAAGAGTAAATTTGTCAAAAGCCCATCAGAGTCACCAACTTCAAGACGAAGAACGAATATACAATAACAACCAGGAGGAAAGAACTTTCTTATGTGTGTGGCTTGCCTGGTCACTTGGCCAAGAAGTGTCCACATGCAAGGGAATGAAGGCACCTGTAGGACAGACTCTAAATCTATTCACTGACATTGGCAACACTAGAAATGGGATAGTATGGTAATTTACTCTATCTGTTCTTTCAGTTACTCAATCTACTTAATTTTGGTGGGTGATACGGGGCCCAATTGGTACAATTGTCGGAGCGACGAAACTCGACCGGCGGGCATCGGCGAGACCCCCTTTTGAGATTCGGCCAGGGGAGTGGTTCTCAGGTACGAGGCGTTGGAGAAGACGAGAAAATTGTGGACACAGAGGAGACAGGAGGATTTATACAGGTTCGGCCGCCGGAGTAATACCTACTCCTGTGTGTATGGCTAGGTGGGAGAATGAATGCGGATACAAAGTGAGTTCAGCCGGAGCTGAGGAAGAAGAGACAGTCATCTGAGAACTGAGCTAGAGTCGGAGAGCCGGGTCTAATCCGAGTCCGAGCTCGGGGTTCCTAATGCTAAAGCTTTGCTTGCCCTTTTGGTTCGGTGGCTTGGATCCTCCTTTATAGATTAGGAGAGTCCACAGTGCCAGAATACAGAGAGAGAGCTTTTCCGGCGAGCTCTCCTGTGCACACGTCTGCCTACGACGCCCATGCCGGAGCTGTTGCTGCTATGGGCGGCTGGAGCACGCGCATGCCCGCAGCCGCCTGTTGCGCCCACACACGCCCGGAGGCGGCGCCTCCGGGCACGGGCGACACGCCCCCGGGGCCGGAGGCGGCGCTCCGGGCGGCACTCGCCCGGGGCCGGAGGAGGGCGCTCCCGGGCGGCCCGCTCCGGGCAACACTCGCCCGGGGCCGGAGGCGGCGCTTCCGGGCGGCATTCGCCCGGAAAGGCCGGAGGCGGCGCTCCTGGGCGGCAACTCGCCCGGGGCCGAGGAGGCGCTCCGCTCCCGGGCAACGCTCCCCCGGCCCAGAGCTGACCCGCGCCCTGGGCCGGAGGCGGCGCTCGGGCGACAGGCGGCGCGTCCGAGCGCGGGGACGAGCACCGGGGCCGCGGGCGACGCATCCGGGCACAGACGACTGCGGAGACACGGCTCTCTGCGGCCGCCGGTCGTGCAGGATATGTCCCCGGAGGAGCCGATGTGGCCAGAGAGCCACGCGTCCCCAGAACATGGGACCCCAGTCCCATTTCGCCGACAGTGGCCCCTGGCCCTGTTGCCCGGCCGGGATTAGTCCCGGGCAGGAACAGGGCCACGTCTTGAAGAAAAGAGGGGACGCGGGGTGAACCTGGTTGGCCTTGAACTGGTGTAGCTTGAAGACCTGTTGATTTAGACAGGATACGTGCCCGGGACCCGGGCGTCGCCACTGAGTTCTTCCTGGCAACCCGCGGCTGGAGATCGCGGCAGCAGGGGGGTGCGTCGTCCAATCGAAGGGCGCCACCGAGTCTGCCGCCGACGAGACCTCCCACGCCTGGTCCGAGATGAAGGCGCGGGGGAAGGAAACACTCTCCCGGGAGGGAAACGTCTGGGCCTAAGAGGCCGGGCTCGTGTTTCGGGCGTGTGAATTCGCCGTTCGCGAGGAGGTCGCGGGAGGCCGTGGTCGAGTCGCTGCCCGGAGGCGGGGTTTCCGACCACTGCGAAAATCTTGTAGAGCGATGCCTGACAAAGGGGTTCGAGGAAGATGCCGTTCCCTTTTGACACATCTGCGGTCGCCTTCGGGCGCCGGGGCCTCCATGCCCCCGGGTGCTCCCCTTCCGACGTCGTCCGGCGCCGCCTTCGGGGTCCGGTCAAAAGCACAGCGGTGACCGCGCCCCGTGCGATCCGGGCCTCGCTCGTGCTCGCGCACCGATTCTGCTTGTCTTGTACAAAGAGAGACATTTGTATATGTATATGATTATGTTTATATTTTCGTACCTTGGTTTATTGTGTTGTCCGGAGGTTGCTGGTGTTCGGGGCCTCGTTTCCGGGAACGCCGAGCATCGGACGTCGTCCGACAGCGTGATCCAGCAGCTATGCGAACATCCGTCGGGCCTACGGCCCCTGTCCGGGCCCTGGGGCGGCCGTCATCCCTGGGATCTCGATTCCCGGGGGCATCCAACGCGACGGTCGCCCGCTCCGGGAACCTGGCTCTCCTGGGCCCGAGCCTCTGGACGCAAGCCTTTGACTCGCCGGAAGCCCCCGTCGCCGCAGTGGCGGCCAGAGAGGGGCTGGCCAGGTCGGGCACCGTAGCCCGCCCCGGGAACCTAGGCTGTCCATGCAAATAGAGGAAGAATACGAGTTGAGCGATATGTAGAGTCGGCTAAAGTAACATATCTAGATATTGAGAAGGGCATCTTGGCTCTACGAGCACAATCCCGGGACCGGGAGTGTTGCTCGCCCTCGGGAGCGCCGAGCATCGGGCCGATTTGCCGTGAACCGCCGAAGCGCCCAGGTCCCCAAGTGCCCGGCACCTAGGGGCCGTGGTCGTCCAAACGCCTTGCAGAACGGTCGGGTCTGGAGGCTCGACCCCTTCCGTCCTCCGGCTCCGGGGGTCCTTCGTGCCCCCGGGAGCCGCGAGGACAGGCCGCTCGACCGTCCCCGGGGTCGTCGGCCAGCGTAGTACCCGGCGCCTTGGACTGGTGGTCGGCGAGGGACTGGCTTGGCCGGACACCGCAGCCCGCCCCGGGAATCTAGACTGGCCCGACAGGAGGATATGCCCGAGACCCCGGGGAATCGACGGTGTCCGAGGCACGGTCCGTGACCCGGCCACCAGGCCTTGGCCACAGGGGCTGCGCTGGTCGGCGGCCCCTAGCCTCGGTCGAGATTTGGAGAGCCTGCTTAATCCTGCCGAGAACTGGTCTAATAGGATTCAGATAATATTTGTGAAGATGCTCCCAGGCTTACCGAGGCCCGGTTGGGAAGTTCCAATCACCAGGGGGGCCTTCCCACGGGGGGAAGATTTCATTCCGACCCGTGCGAGGACACGGCGGAGATTCAAGCCCCCAACCTGAAGTGATCGGGCCCGAACCTTACGCTAAAGATAGTGCTTGAGGCCTTGCTGGCAACGAGCGACGCGGAACGGAGCGCGCCACCTTCGTTCCTCGAGGAAGTGGTCGACGCTTGTCGATGTAGCGCTGTACCCGAGAGCCGAAGGAGAGGTCTGGCGACAGAACGGCTTCGGCCCGGTAGACCAGGAAGACACGGGGTCTCTCCGGGCGCCTGGCTTGGTGTAGAATGAATCGTCCCTAGGACCGTCGGGGAAAGGTCTACTCTACACATAGGGAACTGTGAGAGCGTCCGGTTCGTTCCCTTGTCCATCCCATGCTACGAACCCAACACATGGGAAACGACGAAAGGAACGAGACCGGGAAGGATATTAAAAACATTGCGTATGTAAAGTGTATATACATGGGCCCCGGCCAGCGCTGAGTTTCCAGGGAAGTCCGGCGCTGGCCCGGGTTCGTCCAACTTACAGGATGTTTATACGGATAGATTTGTGAAGATACTTGATGTGCTAAGGATGGAGCTCGGGCTCGCTTCCCTCGCGAGCTCGAGTCCGGCATGTGCTCGGGACCCGGGGGCCCCGGACTAGAATACGGTTTTGATATAAGCCGGGTTCCGGAGGCCCGGGCTTGAAATACGGAATGTGAGACGGCCTTCCGGAAGCATTCTCGCCGGGGCGGTGCTATCCGGGCTCCGCGCCCTATTCCGGGTGTCGCGTTCCTAGGCCTGCATTCGCCTTGGCGAGGCCGCCCTGGTTCGGCACCCTGGTGTCGGGCCCGGGACACGGATTCGGGAATCCGTGCCTCGGCTCAAATATGTGCCCGGGACCCAGGGGGCCCCGGACTGAGGCTAAATACGCGCGCCCGGGAGCCAAGGGCTCTCACCGGGGCTAGATACGCACCCGGGAGCCAATGGCTCTGACCGGGAGGAGGTACGTGCCCGGGAGCCAAGGGCTCCGACCGGGGCTAGGTAGGCGCGCTCGGGAGCCAGGCTCAGACCGGGGCCAGATCTGTGCGCAGGAGCGGGATTCGGCCCGTCCGCCAAGGGAAAAGGACCGTCCGAATTAGAGCGATCGGACCGTCCGCCTTCGCGTCGGACCATCCTGTCAGGGCGATCGGACCGTCCACCTTCGGATCGGACCATCCGAATCGCCTTGAACGCGCTTGGCCTACTTTTGGATGGCGCGGCATTCCGAGAGGACGTGCAAGTCCGTCTCGGGGACGGCGCACCACCCCCGGGCCATTGCCGGCGGCGGCAGCGCAGGTGCGGCCCTTTGCCGCTTATCGCCGCCGTCGTCGTCTTCGTGGGCGATGTCGCCTCGGGGGCTGCCCGCAGCAGCCATCGCGGAGCACTCGGCAGCCGTTTTGGCCTGTCAGGGGCTGTGCTCGAGCTCAGCTTTGTCGGGAGGGAGCGACCTCTCGACGCCGGGAGAAGATCCCCAACCGGGAGGGGTCGGTCTATCGAGAGTGGTCGGTCAACCGGGAGCTAATCAACCGTGAGCGGCCGATCAACCGGGGGCAGCCGTTCAACCTGGAACTTATTGACCGGGAGCGGCCTGCCCGGACTCGCGCTCGACGGGGCGGCGCGGTCCGGATTATCACCCCCTATATGTGTCCGGGACCCGGAGGCCCCAGACTTAGTCGGGACAAACCGCCCGGACTTGCCATCGCGTCCGATGAAGTCCGGGTAGTCGTACCCCACGCGTGTCCGGGACCAAGAGGCCCCGGACTGAGTTGGGACGAAAACGCCCGGACTCGCCATCGCGTCCGATGAAGTCCGGGCAGTCGTACCCTAGGTGTATCCGGGAGCCAAGGGCTCCGACCGGGGCTAAATCTGCGCCC
The DNA here is from genome assembly GCA_003991445.1 of Oryza meyeriana var. granulata. Classification (NCBI taxonomy): domain Eukaryota; kingdom Viridiplantae; phylum Streptophyta; class Magnoliopsida; order Poales; family Poaceae; genus Oryza; species Oryza meyeriana. The sequence continues at coordinate 175,478 of RYFJ01000583.1, forward strand.
GGGAGCCAAGGGATCCGACCGGGGCTAAGGACGCACCCGGGAGCCAAAGACTTCGACCGGGGCGATTTATGCGCGCCCGGCAGCCACGCTCTAACCGGGGCGAGATCGGTGCCCGGGAGCGAAGGGCTCCGACCGGGGCCAGATAGGCCCCCGGGAGCCAGGGGCTTGACCGGGGCTAAACATGCTCCCGGGAGCTAAGCTCCGACCGGGGCTAAGTCTGCGCCCGGGAGCCAAGGGCTCCGACCGGGGCTAAGTCTGCGCCCGGGGCTAGACATGCGCGCCCGGGAGCCAGGGGCTCCGACCGGACGGGCTCAGGTCCCTTGAGAGGGAGCGAGCTCGGGCCCGCTACTGCTCCTGCCGGGACTTGCGGACGCGCTCGGCCAACTTGTGGACGGCGCGGCACTCCACGAGGTCGTGCAAATTCGTCTCGTGGACGGCGCACCACCTCCGGGTTTCGGCCGGCTCAAGACGCTCGGCCAAGCGTTGGACGGCACGACACTTCGTGATGTCGTGCCGGTCCGTGTCGTGGAAGGCGCACCAACCTCGGGCTACGGCCGGCTCGGCACGCTCAGGTGAGTGCTGGACAGCGCGGCACTCCGCAATGTCGTGCCAGTCCGTCTGGTGGAGAGGGCACCACTTCTGGGCTGTTGCCGGTGGTGGCGTCGCGCGTGCGGCCTTTCGCCGCTTGCGGCGACCATGGCCCCTGCGGGCATCGGAGCTCCGGGGGCTGCCCGTAGCCGCCAAGGCGCAGCTCTCGGCCGCCGCCTTGGCCTTCTGGCGCTTCCTTCTGTTCCGCCGCAGTGCGGAACGTGAAAGCTTGCCATCCTCTTCAGGATCCTGGTCGGGGGCCCCAGCACTTGCAGCAGCGTTCGCGCGCCGCTCGATCGTGACCCGGGCGTCCTCCTGAACCCGCGTCCGGTCCAGCCAGTCGCGGAGGTCGCCATGGCCATTGTTGGAGTCCCGCGGACGATGGCCTTCCGCCATGGAGCGCGTCGGTGTCAGAGGCGCCAGCGTACCACCTGAAAAGGAAACTCCCCCTACCTGGCGCGCCAGCTGGCGGAGGACGAAACCTCGACGGCGGGAAGTCGGGAGACCCCCCTTTTGAGATTCGGCCAGGGGAGTGGTTCTCAGGTGTACGAGGCGTTGGAGAAGACGAGAAAACAGTGGCACACAGAGGAGACAGGAGGATTTATACAGGTTCGGGCCGCCGGAGCGTAATACCCTACTCCTGTGTGTATGGCTAGGTGGGAGAATGAATGCGGTTACAAAGTGAGTTCAGCCGGAGCTGAGCAAGAAGAACAGTCGTCTGAGAATGAGCTAGAGTCGGAGAGCCCGGGGTCTAATCCGAGTCCGAGCTCGGGGTTCCTAATGCTAAAGCTTTGCTTGCCCTTTTGGTTCGGTGGCTTGGATCCTCCTTTATAGATTAGGAGAGTCCACAGTGCCAGAATACAGAGAGAGAGCTTTTCCGGCGAGCTCTCCTGTGCACACGTCTACCTACGACGCCCATGCCGGAGCTGTTGCTGCTTTGGGCGGCTGGAGCACGCGCATGCCCGCAGCCGCCTGTTGCGCCACGCCTGGAGGAGCCCCTGTCGGGTGCTGCGGGCGGCTGGTCTGGTCGCCTGGTTGCCACACACGCCCGGAGGCGGCGCCTCCTGGCACGGGCGACACGCGCCCAGGGCCGGAGGTGGCGCTCCCGGGCGGCACTCGCCCGGGGCCGGAGGAGGCGCTCCCGGGCGTCCCGCTCCCGGGCAACACTCGCCCGGGGCCGGAGGCGGCGCTTCCGAGCGGCATTCGCCCGGGGCCGGAGGCGGCGCTCCCGGGCGGCACTCGTCCGGGGCCGGAGGAGGTGCTCCCGCTCCCGGGCAACGCTCCCCCGGGCCCGAAGCGACCCGCGCCCTGGGCCGGAGGCGGCGCTCCCGGGCGACAGGCGGCGCGTTCGAGCGCGGGGACGAGCACCCGGGGCCGCGGGCGACGCATCCGGGCACAGACGACTGGCGGGAGACACGGCCTCTCTGCCGGCCGCCGATCGTGCAGGATATGTCCCCCGGAGGAGCCGATGTGGCCAGAGAGCCACGCGTCCCCGCAGAACATGGGACCCCCAGTCCCATTTCGCCGACATACATGTTTGTGCTGACATCTCGTTGTTTTCTTTTTATCAAGTCACTCGGGATTCCTCCGTCCTAATGGAGAATGGATCACATGCTACTGTTCATGGTGTTGGCACGGTTGATCTGAAGTTTACTTCGGGAAAGATCATGCAGCTGAGGAACGTGCAACATGTCCTACTATCAACAAGAATCTCGTTAGTGGTGCCCATTTGTGAAGAGACGGGTTTAAGTTGGTATTTGAGTCTAATAAAGTAGTCGTGTCTAAACATGGATATTTTATTGGTAAAGGCTATGAGTGCGCAGGCTTGTTCCCTTTTTCCTTTCTGATTTCAGTAATAAGTCTGTAAACCATATTTGTGGCGGTGTGGACGATGAGGCCAATGTTTGGCACTCACATTTCTATCATATTAATTTTGGTTTGATGTCTTGGTTTTCCAGTATAAATTTAATTCTATGTGTACCCATTGTCAAAGGTTCTAAGTGCCATAGTTGTGTGCAATCAAAATAATCTCGTAAGTCTCACAAGGCTGCCGAGGAGAGAAACTTGACACCACTAGAGCTCATATATTCAGATCTTTGTGAAATGAATGGGGTGTTGATGAAGGGTGGAAGACGATATTTCATGACTTTGATTGATGATGCTACTAGATTCTACTTGTGTACTTGTTGAAAACGAAAGATAAGGCTCTAGACTATTTTAAGATTTATAAGGCAAAAGTTGAAAACCAACTTGACAAAAAGATAAAAAGACTTAGATCAGATTGTGGTGGAGAGTTTTTTTAAACGAATTTGACTTATTCTATGTGGAATATGGAATTATACATGAGATGACGCCTCCCTATTCTCCTAAGTCTAATGGGATTGTCGAAAGGAAAAACCGCATGCTCACTGACTTGGTGAATACCATATTAAATATTGTGGGATTACCCAAGGCATGGTGGGGGGAGGTCTTGCTAACCTCGAATCATGTATTGAATAGAGTTCCTAACAGAAATAAGGACAAAACTCTATACGAGGTATAGATTAGGAGAAAACCATCACTATCAATGTTTTACACCGGCAATATGATTATAGGGCTACTCAGTAGATCGAAACTCGGTGGATTGCAAAGGAACACGGGAAGGTTTATACTGGTTCAGGCCCTCGATGTGAGGTAATACCCTACGTCCAGTTGTGGTGTATTCCTTTGAGGATGTATGATTCTAATGAATCTCTGTATGCCCTCAGGGGGCGCCCTGCCTCCCCTTATATACTGGGGGACATGGGTACAAGATAGGAGTCCCAGTTGGATTACAGCCAAGGGATCTCCTCTTAGAGATATAACCTACCCGACTAGGACTGTATATTCCTTATCGTACAAGGCAAAGTTTGCCGGGTTCTATCATATCTGTAATTACAAGGCTAGGTCCATCCTCTATCCGAGTGGCCCATATGCTTGCGATGAGGTACCTGGGGCCCATGGCCTCCACAGTAGCCCCTGAGACCTTCATAGTTGAGTCACAGCTGATGCCGAGTGCTCATCCTCCACGGTGAAGATTGCCCGAGTGCATTGCTCCCGAGTACTCTTTGTCTGAGTGCTTCTTCTTCCCGAGTCCTACTTCATGTCAGCTGGCAGCGAGGCTATGAAGGGCTCCATGTAGACGTATGGATAGTGTGTGCCGAATAGGCGCACCTATTAGGTGTAGCCCCCGACTTTGTGCTTAATTGTGAAAACAATTAAACATAAAGTCAAAGATCTTTAACCGTGTAGTCTTTCACGAGTAGTATACTACTGGTATATGATACTCTTGGTATCATGTCAACCGGAAATAATTTATAGTCTTTGCCGAGTAGCATGCCACTCGTATATGAGACTCTTCAGCTTCATATGAGCTAGAAAAGATATTTATAGTCTTTCCCGAGTGGCGTCCCACTCGGAAGTTAGACTCTTCAGTGTCATGTCGGCTGGAAAAATATTTGCACATGGCAACTGTTGGCCAAGCATGTAGGCCGAGTACCACATTATGAAACTTAATCCATTATGTGGTCAGGTGCACTTGAGAGATACCTGCATCCCCAATTTTAATGAAGATTAGCTTATGACCCTTATAAGAGTATATCCTCAATACCTGGTGGATAAGATAGATACCCGAACACATGTGTTCAGCAATTAGGCCTTCATGAAGCATATCTGTTTACCCCATCGGTTCCTGTTGGTAGCACCAGCACTGTGATTTTAACACAGCCAGCGAGCAACCCACATTGAGCATGCTACTGTAGAAACTCATATCTTGGTGGCCCAGTACCGATTTTGTAAGCCCAAGCTCACGAATCAGAACCAGCTCTATAAAAGGCGGGGAGAGAGAGAAAAGATTCATTCATCTTCTCTAATCCACCAATCGTTTCATCTTCCAACCTCCGTGCCGAAATTTCGCCTCCCGTCTCGCTAGGGTTCGCCATTGCTCGCTCTTCCCCATTGAAACTCGGGCGATCCCGCTTCCTTGCGTCCATTCCAAACCTCCAGCAACATTTCTCCCAAATCTTCTTGACCTTAACCATGCCGAGGGCCTCAGATTTCGTGGATGTGTCAGACGAGGTCTGGCCCACTTCAGATTGCGGGTCGGCTAAGCTGAAGCTTCCAAAGAAGCAGCTGAGATTGCAAAGCCATGATGTCATCAATTGGTGTCCGGCTGAAGGTGAATCGGTTCCGGAGCCCCAGACTGGTGAGACTGTTGTTTTCGCCTCTTTTTTCAATCGGGGTCTTTCTCTTCCATCTTCCGAGTTCTGCAGCCAGCTTCTTGCCTTCTACGAACTCGAGTTGGTGAATCTGAATCCCAACTCGATCTTGCAAATTTCTATATTTGTGACTCTTTGTGAGTGTTTCTTGGGTGTGGAACCCCATTTGAATCTGTTCAGACATTTGTTCCACATCAAACCCCAGCCCTCCAAGAGCAAGGTCCAAGTGAGATGAAGAAGATTAATATCCAGGTCCCCTTGAAAACTTCTCTCAAAGGCTGGCATAGGAAGTGGTTTTACTGTTCCAATCTTGAACCAAGCCTCCCCCCTTTTATGGGTTTGCCCCCGGTGGTTGTAGCCAAGTGGTCGTCTGTGCCCACCTTTGAAGAAATGGGCTGAGTTCACATACTGATTGAAAAGATTGACAAGCTGAAGAGCGCCGGGCTGACCGGTCCATGGGTGGCCAGACGATCTTGACTCGGTGCATCAAGCCGCTGAAGTTGAGGTGTCACTTCGGCTGGGACTATAAGGGCAGAGGTGTTCCCAGCCGGGAGTATCCCGACCTGATGGACAAGCACAAGGTGACCAACGTCCTGCTGGATTTCTTCGCCAATGGGGCGGTCAAAACCGAAGACTCAGAACGGTCCGTGGCGGCTTACAGCTTGAAGAGGCCGCGCCCAAAGGTAGCTTTCACTGATGTTGTCTTGTAGTTCATCTGTGATGAGTGCTTGCAGATATATGCCCAGGATTGCTCCGCAATGTGTAACATGTATTGTTGAACGGCTTGTAGTCATGTGAGGAGTTCGATGACAACTCCCGAACTTCATCGGCCATGAAGTCAAAGAAGAAGAGGTCGTTAAGTCCTTCTGCTCGCTAGCCCGACTCCAAGAGAGCAGGGAAGAGACCTATTGAAGATCAGGGCAATAAGAAGATTATCAGGCCGAGTGTCGTAGCTGGGAGTCTGAAGAGAAAAGACACTGCTAGCACAGCTCCCAGGCTGCCGAGTCCTAGACCGGGACCAGCGCAGTCAAGCTCAGCATCATCGAGCCCAAGAAGAGCACCGCCGAGTACAAGGTCGGGTCAAGCGCCGCTGGCTCAGCAACATCGAGCCCAAGGAGGGTACCGCCGAGTACCCGAGCGTCCCAGCCAGCCGCACTAGGAGCGGGGCCAACCAGGACAAAAACGCCGCCGCCGACTGCCATGTCGTCTAGCCCAACAGCCGGCAGCAGTCCACCGCCGACATCAGGAGCCCTCGGGTGCAGGCTCAAATTCTCCAAGAGGTATTGGACTTTGAGTCTTCCAAAAGTCCTATTCAGCATTGCGGTGTGTTGATACTTAGCTCTTCGTGTAGGAAACGGGCCAATATTGATCTCAAGGAGACCGCACTAGCTGCTCTTGTTGTCGAGCCAACCCCAGCCGAACTGTAATAGCCTGCCCTCCAGAACCGCGCAGCCCAGCCCATCCGACGGGCGGGCCCACTTACACATAGCACCCCACTTACACTTTCGTCCTCGCTTCATGTAAAAGGGTTAACCCGGAAGTGCTATGGTTGGAGGGACAAAGCCTTATAAGTTGGTTCAACTCTTGCTCCACTAGCAAGGTGGTACTAATCAAGTGCACACAGCACTCATGGGCCACATAGGCCAAATTCTAATTGGGCCAGGATGTCACACACACCCCCCCTCAAAGGACTTGGCATCCCCGCCAGTACTTACCCGTATAGCCACACAGGCATATAGGCAAATGTCCAGGAACGCGCCCCCTCTTAGCGCACGTCCGTACGTCCAGTGCCGGTGCCATATGCCATGCCATGTGCCTCACACAGAGCCCACATGCGTCATGCGCCATATGCCCGCACATTGACCCGTACGCGCAACCGCGAGGGTTGGCTCTGATACCATTTGTAACAGCCTGCCCTCCAGAACCGCGTAGCCCAGCTCATCCGACGGACAGGCCTACTTACACATAGCACCTCACTTACACTTTCATCCTCGCTTCATGTAAAAGGGTTAACCCGGAAGTGCTATGGTTGGAGGGACAAGGCCTTATAAGTTAGTTCAACTCTTGCTCCACTAGCAAGGTGGTACTAATCAAGTGCACACAGCACTCATGGGCCACATAGACCAAATTCTAATTGGGCCAGGATACCACATGAACCATCGCCAGCGAGCGTATCTGCTGAGCCAGCGGCCGTCTCAGTTGCAGAAACTGAGATCGTCCTGACTGTAGAGCCGCCAACATTGGCCGACCAAGGGGCTAATGTTGGAGCTGTTGCTCCAGCCCCTGAGCTTATCCCTGAAGCCCCAGCAGCCGCCGAGTTGGGGGCCAGGACCCCGTCGCTGTCGCCATCGTCGTCGTCATCTTTGGAAGGGCCGGACCTCCCCAGGCTTGAGGCTTCTCCCCGCAGATACCCAAGGACATTCCGCTGGGTAGCCCTTGATGGAACCGCAAAGAGTTACAAGCATGATGAAGTGGCAACAGAGGGGAAGCGTGAAGTCTTGCTTCGCACCGCGATCGCCGCGTCCCAGGGGGTCCAAGTATGATTTTCGCCTTGTTGAGTTCTTGTCAGTCTTCCTTATATAAGTATGCTGACGCTTGACTCTGCTTTGTTCTGCTTTTACCCCAAGCAGAAGATTGTCGACCGCTCGGAGAAGATGAATGAGGTCCTGACCCAGCTTGCCCCACAACTCCAGCAATTGGGCCAGCTCCAGGCCTCGAAGGCCGAATTGGAGCGGTTGAGCCGGGAGAGGGAGACTTGGCTGAGGGGAGCCGTTGATCAGCTCAGGGATGAGAGCTGGGCTCTGGCCAAGAATATCGGAAGTAAGACTTCCGTATTTGTCTTCCTGACTAAATCCCATGCGAATTTCTCCAACTTCATTGTTTCCCGACTGCCTAGTTGTGTCTTAACTACAATCTCGGTTCTTGACCATTCTGATGTGCAGCCCTCGAAGCTGAGGTGAAGACCCGAACAGAAGGGGAATCCAAGCTGAAGGAGGCCGAGAAGGCCAAAGCTGAGCTCGAGAAGGACAAGGCCGACCTGGAGAAGGCCAATGCCAAGCTCGAGAGAGAGAAGGTTGAACTGAAGAAGGCCAAAGCCAAATGGGAGGCCAACTACGAAAGTAAGTCTCCGCTCTGCCAATGATCTTAACCAATCCATGAAGTACTCTATCTGCAATTTTGCCTAACAAGTTTACTTGTCAATGAACCCGGGTAGCCGCTAGAGCCAATGCCCAAATCTAGTTTCAGGCCTTTGCAGAGGAGATAAGAGTCGTCAAGGAGTCACGGGAGATCCTTGCCGAGTCTGTGAAAGGGCTCCTTGACGTAATGGACCCTCACTACGTGGGAACCAGCTCCAACACGATCTCCTAGGTGTAGGCGCGCCTTAACGAAGCCCTGAGTATCCTGAAGAGGTACTCGGACGAGCGTGTTGTGGTCGGCGTGGCCCAAACCCTGGCGATGACCAAGTCAATCTACCCCAGGCCAGATATTGAAGCCATCAGAGAGGGGTTCGCCGAGGAGACGACACCTGAGGAGGCATTGGGGCTGATAACCTAGGCGAGGCCGACTGCAGAGGTGATCACCCGAGACCTAGGTATGTAAGAATAATCCATCATGCAGTCGGTGTATATAAATTTTAGTAAGGACATGTGTAAACATATATGCAATGCCGCCAAGCTCTGAGTTTTTACTTAGTTGACATTAGCTTTACTTGACTATATAGTCTACGTCGAGTTAGTATATAGGAACTTAATAAAATCGTTCACCGCAGAAAGCTGTACTCGGGCAAACATAACAAAGTCATTGCAAAACTTCATAATTTAAGTAAAACAACCTCGTATATTATTGACAAAGCACAAATAATACATGCAGCTCCCGATTCACTACTCAGTTGGAACAAACGGCGTGGTGAGTCAGAGAAAAACTGTACACATGGGAAAGTATAAAACTCAGATATAGAAAGGACATAGCTGTTGTATATTCCATGAGTTGCTAACGAGGGCACCGTCTTCGGTCTTCAGTCGGTTGGCGCCTGGCCGTGTAACCTTGGCTATAATGAACGGCCCTTCCCATATTGGGGAAAGTTTATGCCTGTCTTTGGTGGTTTGTATTTTTGTCAAGACAAGATCTCCGACCAAAAAGGCGTGGCCACGGACATTGCGATTGTGGTAGCGATGCAGGCTTTGAAGATACCTTGCCGACTGGATTATTGCAATGTCCCTCGCTTCTTCCAACTGATCTAGTTCGACCAATCGGGTATTGTTGGGTTTGTCTTCTGAGTAAGCCCGAACTTGCGGAGAGCCAAACTCTAACTCGGTTGGTAGCACGGCCTCGGCACCATAGACTAGAAAGAAAGGGGATTGCCCTGTTGCCCGACTAATCGTAGTTTTGAGAGACCAGAGAACGGATGGGAGTTATTGTACCCACCGGCCCGCGTATGGTTGTAGTCGATCGAATATCCTTATCTTGATGCCTTGTAAGACCATGACATTGGCATGCTCAACATGCCCGTTGCTCCACAGATGTGCCACAGAAGCATAGCAGATCTTGATGCCGAAGTCGTCACAGAAATCTTGAAAGACGTCGCCCATGAACTGAGTACCGTTGTCCGTTATGATGCTGTTAGGAACCCCAAATCGGTATAATATACTCATGATGAAGTCCTTTGCTCTTGCCGCCGTTATGATAGTAAGGGGTTTTGCCTCAATCCACTTCGTGAATTTATCCACTGCGACGAACAAGTGTGTGAACCCTCCTGGTGCTTTCTTGAAAGGCCCAACCATGTCAAGCCCCCATACTGCAAAGGGCCAAGAGATTGGGATTGTTTGGAGTTTTTGGGCTGGGAGATTTGTTTGTCTTGCATAGAACTGACAATCCTCACATGTGCGAACAATGTCTTTGGCATCTGTTACTGCTGTTAGCCAGAAAAATCCCTACCTGTAAGTCTTTCCGACTAACGTCCTGGATGCGGCGCGGTTGCCACATATGCCTGAGTGGATCGATTACAGGATCTGCTTGCCCTCCTTGGTTGTGATGCAGTGCATGAGGACACCGGATGCACTTCTTCGGTACAGGTCTTCTCCGACTACTAGGAAACTTTTGCTTCGACGTTTGATCTGTTCGGCTTTGCTGCAATCTTCTAGGAGTTCATCGTCTAGGAGGAATTTGAGAACAGGAGTCCGCCAATTGTTGGATATGATTAGTACTTCGTCTATTGCCGGGGTAGGTTCGCCTCCCGACTGCTCTGGCACTGGTTTCTTCTTGACTGACGGCTCCATGAGTTTCTCGATAAAGATCCCAGTCAGGACCACTTCTCGCTTGGATCCCATGTTTGCCAGTTCGTCTGCAGCATCGTTGTATTGTCGTAGGACATGTGTTATCTCCAGCCCGTCGAACTTGTTTTCCAGCTTTTTGACCTCCTGAAAGTATGCCACCATAGTGTCGCCGAGACATGTCCAGTCTTTCATGACTTGGTTGACCACGAGTTGGGAATCTCCACGCACAACCAGTCGACGAATGCCGAGTGATATAGCAATGCAGAGCCCGTGGATGAGTGCCTCGTACTCAGTGACGTTGTGGGAAGCCGGGAAGTGGATCTGGAGAACATACTTGAGTTTTTCACCGGTGGGGGACGTCAGTACGACGCCGGCCCTGGCGCCGCCGATCCTTAGAGAACCGTCGAAGTACATTGTCCAGTACTCTAGCTTCGCTGTTGATGTAGGCATGTTAACTTCTGTCCACTCGGCCACGAAGTCGGCTAGAGCTTGTGATTTGATCGCTATCCGTGGCTGAAAGGTGATGTCGAACGCCATCAACTCGAGCGCCCATTTAGCGATTCGACCGGTGGCCTCGCGGTTATGTAGGACGTCCCCGAGTGGATACGATGTGACCACCGTGACTTGATGCGATTGGAAATAGTGCACCAGCTTCCGACAGTAATAAGTAGGCCGTAGAGCAGCTTCTGGACCTGCGGATATCTCATCTTGGAGTCGGCAAGGACCTCGCTGACAAAGTAGACTGGCCATTGAATCTTCCGTATGTGTCCCGGTTCGGATTGCTCGACCACCAACACCGTGTTGACTACCTGAGTGGTTGCCGCCAGATATAGCATTAATGGCTCTTGGGGCATAGGTGACGACAACATGGGTGGTGATGTAAGAAATTTCTTGAAGTCTTCGAAGGCTTACTGGGCTTCGGGAGTCCATTGGAAATTGTCTGCTTTCTTCAATAGCTTGAAAAAGGGCATGCCCCGTTCGCCTAGTCAGGAAATAAATCGGCTGAGTGCCGCCATGTAGCCTGTCAGCTTCTGGACGTCCTTCTGGCTAGTCGGGAGTGCCATGTTCATGATTGCATTGACTTTCTCCGGGTTGGCCTCGATGCCGCGATGCGATATGATGAAGCCGAGTAACTTGCCGGATGGCACACCGAAGGCGCACTTTTCCGGATTCAACTTCATCTTGAATCTTCGAAGATTTTGGAAGGTTTCTTCCAGGTCAGCGATGAGACCTTCTTTGGACTTGGTCTTGATCACCACGTCATTGACGTAGGCCTCCACGTTGCGCCCGATTTGAGTGTGTAGACACCACTGAATTGCTCATTGATACGTTGCTCCAGCGTTTTTCAGGCCAAACGGCATGGTGATGTAGCAGTATGCGCCAAACGGTGTGATGAAAGACGTCTTGAGGTAGTCCTCCTCCTTCAGGCTGATTTGGTGGTATCCCGAGTAACAGTCAAGAAAGCTGAGAAGTTCGCACCCCGCGGTTGAATCCACCACCTGATCTATTCTCGGTAGACCAAACGGATCCTTGGGGCACACCTTGTTTAGATCGGTGTAGTCGACGCACATGCGCCATTTACCCTGGTTTGCCAGCCAGTCCGGGTGGTAGACCTCTTTGATGAACCCGGCTACGAGGAGCTTGGTGATCTCCTCCCGAATAGCATCTTTTCGATCCTGTGCGAAGCGTCGTAGCCGTTGTTTGATAGGCTTGGCGTCTACCTTGACATTGAGGGCGTGCTCGATCACCTCCCTTGGTACGCCAGGCATGTCGGACAGTTTCCATGCGAAGATATCTTTGTTGGCTTGAAGGAAGGTAACGAGCACTATCGATGTTTTACACCGGCAATATGAATACAGGGCTACCAGGCGGATGGAAACTCGGTGGATTGCAAAGGAACACGGGGAGATTTATACTGGTTTAGGCCCTCGATGTGAGGTAATACCTTACATCCAGTTGTGGTGTTATTCCTTTGAGGATTTGTGTTGATCTATGATCTTCTGCCCTTACGGGGCGCCCTGCCTGTAAGGGCCTGCCCTCCAGAACCGCGCAGCCCAGCCCATCCGACGGGCGGGCCCACTTACACATAGCACCTCACTTACACTTTCGTCCTCGCTTCGTGTAAAAGGGTTAACCCGAAAGTACTATGGTGGAGGGACAAGGCCTTATAAGTTGGTTCAACTCTTGCTCCACTAGCAAGGTGGTACAAATCAAGTGCACACAGCATTCATGGGCCACATAGGCCAAATTCTAATTGGGCCAAGATGTCACACACACACCCCTCAAAGGATCTGGCGTCCCCGCCAGTCCAACTTACCCGTAAAGCCACACAGGCATATAGGCAAATGTCCAGCAACGCGCCCCCGCTTAGCACACGTCCGTACATTCAGTGTCGGCGCCATATGCCATGCCATGTGCCTCACACACTGACCCGTACGCGCAACCGCGAGGGTCGGCTCTGATACCATTTGTAAGGGCCTACCCTCCAGAACCGCGCAGCCCAACCTATCCGACGGGTGGGCCCACTTACACATAGCACCCCACTTACACTTTCGTCCTCACGTCGTGTAAAAGGGTTAACCCGGAAGTACTATGGTGGAGGGACAAGGCCTTATAAGTTAGTTCAACTCTTGCTCCACTAGCAAGGTGGTACTAATCAAGTGCACACAGCATTCATGGGCCACATAGGCCAAATTTTAATTGAGCCAGGATGTCACACTGCCTCCCCTTATATACTAGGGGATAAGGGTACAAGGTAGGAGTCCTAGCCGGATACGGCCAAGGGATCTCCTCTTAGAGATACAATTTACCTAACTAGGACTGTATATTCCTTATCGTACAAGGCAAAGTCTGCCGGGTGCTACTATATCTCTAATTACAAGGCTAGGCCCATCCTCTATCCGAGTGGCCCATATGCTTGTGATGAGGTACCCGGGGCCCATGGCCTCCACAACAGCCCCTGAGACCTTCATAGTTGAGTTACAGCTGATGCCGAGTGCTCATCCTACACGGTGAAGATCGCCCGAGTGCATTACTCCCGAGTACTCTTTGTCCGAGTGCTTCTTCTTCCCGAGTCCTACTTCATGTCAACTGGCAGCGAGGCTATGAAGGGCTCTATGTAGAAGTATAAATAGTGTGCACCGAATAGGCGCACCTATTAGGTGTAGCCCTCGACTTTGTGCTTAATTGTGAGAACAATTAAACATAAAATCAAAGATCTTTAACCTTGTAGTCTTTCCCGAGTAGTATACTACTGGTATATGAGACTCTTCAGTATCATGTCAATCGGAATATAATTTATAGTCTTTGCCAAGTAGCATGCCACTCGTATATGGGACTCTTCAGCTTCAGGTCAACTGAAAAGGGTGTTTATAGTCTTTCCCGAGTGGCGTCCTACTCGGAAGTTAGACTCCTCAGCATCATGTCAGCTAGAAGAAATATTTATAGTCCTTCCCGAGTAGTGCACTACTCAGAAGCTAGACTCTTTAGTGTCATGTCGGCTGGAATAATATTGCTCATGGCAACTGTTGACCAAGCATGTAGGCCGAGTACTACTTTATGAAATTAAATCCATTGTGTGGTCAGGTGTACTTGAGAGATACCTGCATCCCCAATTTTGATGAAAACCAGCTTGTGATACTTATAAGGATATATCCTCAATACCTAGTAGATAATACAGATACCCGAACACATGTGTTCAGCAATTAGGCCTTCACGAAGCATATCTGATTACCTCATCGGTTCCTGTTAGTAGCACCAGCACCGTGATTTTAACACAGTCAGCGAGTGGCCCACATTGAGCGTGCTACTATAGAAACTCATATCTTGGTGGACTGCAACCGAATGACTTGGCCTAAACCGACCTACCCAGCGCAACTCTATAAAAGTAGCATCCATCGCATGTTAGGATGAGTACTCTAGCATCGGTAACCTCAATCAGCCAGAAGGATCCCTGTCTGCAAGCCCTTCTGACTTATGTTCTGGATGCAGCCTGGTAGCCACAGATACCCGAGTAGGTATATCGTAGGATCTGCTTGCCCTCCTCAGGTGTGACGCAGTGCATAAGAACTCCAGATGCGCTTTGACGATATAGGTCTTCTCTGACTTTGGTGAAGCCGAATAAGGTACCCGAACGTTGCATTAGCATAGGATTCGGCTGGCGACCCTCATGGGGCGTACCCTACCCAACAGAATTATAGCCAAATAAGGTACCCGCATCTCGTAGGATTCAGCTGGTGACCCTCATGGGGCGTACCCAACTCAGCGGAGTTGTACCCGAGCCCCGACTGGCGCCGGAGGTCGGTTGTTAGCCGAATAAGGTATCCGAACCTTGCATTAGCATAGGATTCAATTGGAGAACCTCATGGGGCATATCTCCCCCAACCGAGTGATATCTGAACTTCGACTAGTGCCGGAGGTCAGTTATTAGCTAAATAAGGTACTTGAACCTTGCGTTAGTATAGGATTCGACTGGCGACCCTCATGGGGCATACCTTACCCAGCAGAGTCATGACCGAATGAGGTACCCGAATCTAGCATTAGTGTAGGATTCGGCTGGCGACCCTCATGGGGCGTACCTCACCCAGCTGAGTGGTATACGAGCTCTGACTGACGCCGGAGGTCGGTTTTTAGCTCACATGGAGCGTAGCCAGGGAAGATAACGTCCCGACTGGTGCAAGTGCTCGGTTAGTAGCCCTCATGGAGCATTCTGAGTGTATCTTGGCAGACTGGTCCAACCCCCGAGCGTAGGAGATAGGCTCGTAGCCTTGAGTTTCTGTCACGCGTATCCAGAACTGGCCCTGCATTATAAAGGTATCGAATGAGTAGCATCTGATGATGAAAACAATCACCCGAATAAAATGTATTTTATAATATATGTAAATGCGTGTTCTTCCTCTTATTAATATTAATTTCCTTGAGTAGTTGACCCCTTACATTTAAGCACTCTGCCCAACTAGTCATAGCCCCCTAGCATCGGGACTTGACTTATGGCTCTTTCCCAGACATGTGTTTTGGGTGACTTGAGTTCGTCTTTCATGGAGCAAAGTTTCACGGATCGGAAATTATGCTACTCGAGTACTTTTGCAATCATTAAGAGAAAAAACCAAAAATAATGTGCAGCTTGTACACCTATTAGGTGTAAGCGGCTGCGGCATTGGCAATGCCAAGTGAAGAAATATTTATCAGGAAGCGACTTAGCTGTTCGATATTTGGGAGTGGGGATGCCGTCCTTGCGTTCGAGCTTTTGAGCCCCCCAAACATATCACTTGTTGTTCTGATAATCTTCAGTTGTTGAAGGTCGAAGACGGTTGTGACCGACTGCCACAATGAAGCCGTCCGACTTGCATTTGCGATTCCCAGCTTTAGTCAGGACCGCGTCATTGATGTCCTTCCGCTTCTTCTGTCAGGATGCCTTTTCATCATCGAGGGCCTCAGCAACAGCGTGGGTTGAGTCGGCATACTTGTTTGCCATGTCGAACAGAGCCTTGACAGAGTTGGGAGGCTTCCGAGTAAACTTGGCGATGAACGAGGTGTCTTTGACTCCTTTTCGAAAGGCGGTGATGACAACCTCGTCCTTGATCTTCAGGATTGAATTCTTCTTCTCAGAGAACCTCTTAATGAAGTCATGAAGAGACTCGTTCTTCCTTTGATGCAACTAATATAAGTCGTGCTCGGAAGATGGCCCCTCGTATGTTCCCTGGAAGTTGGCGATGAGGCATTCCTGGAGTTCTCCCCAGGAGCTGATTGTTCATTTTGGGAGCCCTGTTAGCCATGTCCTTGCTGAGTTAGCTAGAGCAACTGGTAGGTAGTTAGCCATGGCTTTGTGATCTCCTCCGGTAGCTCGAATTGCCAGAGTGTAGACCGTGAGCCAGGACTCGGGATTGGTCTTGCCATCGTATTTTTCAATGCCTGTAGGCTTGAAACCCGATGGCTAGTCGACCTGTTGTAGTTCCTCGGTGAAGGCCGGTACGCCTTCATTTGCATGAGGGTTCCAGCTCCACCTACGACGGTGAAACCGCTCATGGTGGAGGCCGAAGCGCTTGTTTTCGTCTTCCAGTCGGCATTGCTCGTCTTCCTCTTGTTCACGGCACCGAGCGTTGATGTCCTGCCGAAGGTCATGCCGTAGTTGGCCTCGGAGATCCTGATTGTCCCGACGGTATCACCCGACTGTTGGCGCTGCTGGCATGCAGTAGTGGTGATCATGGCTTTTATCCTTGCTATCGTCGGGGTGGCCTGGTGTTCAGGCCCAAACTGGAGTGTATCCAGTAGAGTTGCAGCGGCCACGATGTTCTGTTGAGGTGTGACGAAGACGTCGTGGTCACCGACTCTAGTTTGGAGGATCTGTTGCTGAGCAGTTCGCCCAGCCCTACGTAGCTCGTCGTTGCGAGCCTCGTGTTCGGCCTCCTCCTGTTGCCGTAGTCGGCGTGCCTCCTCTTCTTGCTCCTCCTGTAGTCGGTGCACTTCCGGTGGAGGGGTTGAAGCCATGAAGATTTCTCGGGACAGAAGGAAGCTTGCCAGACTGGTGTCTGAACTGGTGTTCGAACTATTGTCCGACTTGGAGTTGGAATATGAATAGTTCATCGGGGTGAGGACGACTCCGACTTCCCTAGATCCAATCTGGAATGGCTCTGGGCCATGTCCAAACTGAAGCGTAGAGGATCGGGTCTGCCGTGTGGGATGTAGATTGTAGATGTCCGCGGCGTCGCCGAGCCTGCATGGGAGATTGATGATCTCTCCTCTTCCTAGTCCGACCCGGGCCGGCTCAAGGCTGAGTCCGAGCTGAACGCCAAAGGAGAGAGTTGTCCGGAGGCCCGGCGAAGTAGAAGATGGCCGCAGCAGATTGACAGGGGTTGCTGTGGCGTCGTGTGGGCCGACTAGCGCAGAGTCAGCCGGTTCCTCGGCCGGTTGGATCTGCTCTGACTCGGCCAAGGTAAGGTTGCCGAGCTGGTCGACGATGAAGTTGAGGCTTCCGAATGTAATCGTATCTCCAGGGGAGAATCCGCTGCCGTCGACTCCGGTTGTCGAGTCCATCGAGCTTGAGGTTGATCTCGCCAAAGCCCCTACCTAGCGTGCCAACTGTCGATGTTTAACACTGGCAATATGAATACAGGGCTACCCGGCGGATGGAAACTCGGTGGATTGCAAAGAAACACGAGGAGATTTATACTAGTTCAGGCCCTCGATGTGAGGTAATACCCTACGTCCAGTTGTGGTGTTATTTCTTTGAGGATTTGTGTTGATCTATGATCTTCTGCCCTCAGGGGGTGCCCTGCCTCCCCTTATATACTGGGGGACAGGGGTACAAGGTAGGAGTCCTAGCCGGATACGGCCAAGGGATCTCCTCTTAGAGATACAATTTACCCGACTAGGACTGTATATTCCTTATCATACAAGGCAAAGTCTGTCGGGTGCTACTATATCTCTAATTACAAGGCTAGGCCCATCCTCTATCCGAGTGGCCCATATGCTTGTGATGAGGTACCCGGGGCCCATGGCCTCCACAAACGCGTCTTCCTATCTGGGGTCGAGTCCGGTCTCGACTAGAGCAGTCTTGGAGGGGTCGGAAGGGTCCAGGGGGATCTTCTTCATGTCAGAGTCCGCTGAAATTCCCGACTTCACTGCTTTTTTCGCTGGAACTTGGTCCTCCTCGACTTCAGTTGTGACGGCTTGCCAAATGCTGTTGCGTCTGACTGCCACCTCTTGCGATTGAGCCAACTCGCAACTCTCCTTGTCGCAGGTGAAGGCTTGCTTGACGTCGCTGCAGAGGGAAAGGACTCCGGCTGGCCCAGGCATCTTGAGCACCATGTAGGTATAGTGCGGTATCGCCATGAATTTGGCGAGCGCCGGTCGTCCGAGTATCGCGTGGTACGTGGTCTCAAAGTCGGCGACCTCGAAGCAGATGTTTTCTGTGCGGAAGTTATCCCGCGTGCCGAAGGTGACTGGCAATGTTATCTATCCAAGGGGGGTTGAAGACAGGCCGGGAATTATCCCGTGGAAGGGTGCCATACTTGGCCGCAGTTCTGAATGAGGAATCTTCATCTCATCCACAGTATTGGCGAATAGAATGTTGAGCGCACTGCCTCCATCGAGGACCTTCTTTAGCTTGATATTTTTGACGACCGGGTCTAGAACGAGTGGGTAGCGTCCCGAGTGTGAAACCCGATCGGGATGATCTGCGCGGTTGAATGTGATGGACATCTCTGACCAGCGCAAATACTGGGGGCGTCTGCTGTAGAGACCGCGTTGACGTCGCGTGCCGTTAGCTTTTGCTTCCACTTAGACTCATATGCAGACGGCCCTCCGAAGATGTGGTTGAGCTCAGCCTGGGGATCTTGAAAATCATCGACCGGGCCCGAATATGGCTTGTCTTTGTCCTTGTCGGCACCAGATGATGAAGCCTACTCGGAAGCAAACTTCTTGAGCATGAAGCAGTCCTTGGCCATGTGCTTGCCCTTGGGGTGGAAGGGGCAAGGCCTGTTCATAACTTTCTGGTAGTCGTTGTTCCTTGGGGGCCACGACAGAGTTTGCTCCATGTTGGCTACCTCGTTATCCGACTTCCGCTTGTGGCTGCCGGATTTGTTCTGTGATGGCTCGTTGTCGGCTTTCGCCTTCTGGTCCTTCTGCCGGGGCTCTTTCTTCTCGTCGAGGGCCTCTGCGACCGCTTCAGCCGAGTTGGCGTATTTATTCGCCATATCGAAGAGAGCCCGGACAGAGGCTGGTGGCTTCCGAGTGAACTTCGCAATGAATGGGGCGTCCTTGACTCTCTTGCGGAAGGTAGCGATGACGACCTCGTCCTTGATCATAGGAATAGAATTGTGCTTCTCGGAGAACCTTTTGATGAACTCACGGAGGGACTCGTTCTTCCTCTGGTGCAGCTGGTAGAGATCATGCTCGGAAGACGGTCTCTCGTAAGTCCCTTGAAAGTTGGCTATAAAGCGTTCCTGGAGTTCCCCCCAGAAGTTGATTGATCGCCTCGGGAGCCCTGTTAGCCATGTCCTCGCTGAGTCGGCCAGGGCGACCGGGAGGTAGTCAGCCATGGATTTGTGGTCACCTCCGACAGCTCAGATCGCCAGGGTATATACGGTGAGCCAGGACTTGGGGTTAGTTTTGCTGTCGTATTTCTCGATTCCCGTAGGTTTGAAGCCCGACGGCCAGTCGACGTCTTCTAGTTCTTGGGTGAAAGCGGGTACGCCTTCATCTTCGTGAGGGCTCTGGCTCCTGCCGTGAAGGTTAAACCGCTCATGGTGGAGACCGAAACGCTCGTGCTCGTCCTCCAGTTGGCGGTGCTCGTCCTCTTCGCGTTCGCGGCGCCGGGCGTTGATGTTGTGGTGGAGGTTGCGTTGTCGACATCCTCGGAGATCTTGATTGTCACGGCAATCGTATTGGGGACGCTGCCGGTTGTTGTTGTTAGGGTGGCCGAGGGATGTTTGCCGGGACTCCACATGCGGCTGACTTGAGCCGGCCGCCCGGCGTCGTGCTGATGCAAACGAGCCTGCCGCCGGAGAACCCAACCGATTGGTCGGTACAAGTGTGTTGCCCGACTGCTGGTGCTGCTGACAGGCAGTAGCCGTAATCATCGCCTTGATCTTGGCGATAGTTGGGGTGGCCTGGTGATCAGGCCCAAGCTAGAGTGTGTCAGCAGGGTTGCAGCGGCCACGACATTCTGATGTGGCGTGACGAAGACATCATGGTCGCCAATTCTAGTCTGGAGGATCTGCTGCTGAGCGGTTCGCCTAGCCCTATGTAGCTCATCGTTGTGAGCCTTGCGATCGGCCTCCTCCTGTTGTCATAGTCGGTGTGCCTCCTCTTGTTGCTCCTCTTGTAGTTGGCGCACCTCCGGTGGAGAGGTTGAAGTCATGAAGATCTCTCGAGGCAGAAGGAAACTCACTAGACTGGTGTCCAAACTAGTGTTCGAACTGTTGTCCGACTTGGAGTCGGAATCCCAGTAGTTGATCGGAGTAAGGATGACTCCGACCTCCCTAGATCCAATCTGGAAGGGCTCTAGGCCATGTCCAAACTGAAGCATAGAGGATCGGGTCTGCCGCGTAGGATGTAGATCCGCGGTGTTGCCGGGTCTGCAAGGGAGATTGACGATCTCTCCCCCTCCTAGCCCGACCCGGGCTGGCTCGAGGTCAAGCGCGAGTCAGACGCCGAAGGAGAGAGTTGTCCCGAGACCCGAACAGGTGGTAGATCGCCGCAGCAAATTGACAAGGGTGGCTGCAACGTCTTGCGGGCCGACTAGCGTGGAGTCGGTTAGTTCCTCGGCCAGTTGGATCAGGTCTACGTCGGCCAAGGTGAGATTGCCGATCTGGTCTGCAACGAAGTCAAGGCTTCCGAATGAGATTGTATCACCGGGGGAGAATTTGCCGCCGTCGACTCCTGTTGCTGGATCTATCGAGCTTGTAGATGTAGATCTCGCCGAAGCCCCTATCTGGCGCGCCAACTGTCGATGTTTTACACCGGCAATATGATTATAGGGCTACTCAGCAGATCGAAACTCGGTGGATTGCAAAGGAACAGGGAAAGGTTTATATTGGTTCAGGCCCTCGATGTGAGGTAATACCCTACGTCTAGTTGTAGTGTATTCCTTTGAGGATGTATGATTCTAATAAATCTCTATATGCCCTCAGGGGGCGCCCTGCCTCCCCTTATATACTGAGGGACAGGGTTACAAGGTAGGAGTCCCAGCCGGACTACGGCCAAGGGATCTCCTCTTAGAGATATGTCTTGCCCGACTAGGACTGTATATTCCTTATCGTACATGGCAAAGTCTGCCGAGCTCTATTATATCTTTAATTACAAGGCTAGATCCATCCTCTGTCCGAATAGCCCATATGCTTGTGATGAGGTACCCGGGGCCCATAGCCTCCACAATCACTCTCTTACTTGCGCACATGGGGATGCTTGGCGAAAGTCAATGTACCAATAACGGAGAAGCGCAAGCTTGGGCCTAAGATTGTGGATTGTGTCTTTCTGAGATATGCTCACAATAGCATTGCCTATAGATTTTTAATAGTTAAATCTGAGATACCTGACATGCATGTTGGTACAATTATGGAGTCTCGTGATGCTATATTTTTTGAGAGTATTTTTCCAATGAAGGATACACATAACATTGTACTTAATCTTCTGAAATAACTCCCAGCTCAATCACGCCACCTGAACAATCTGAACACCTACATAAATCTGTCACCAAGGAGGATGATAGTGAAGCTCCTAGGAGGAGCAAGAGACAAAGGATAGCTAAGTCCTTTGGTGATGATTTCACTGTGTACCTCATGGATGACACTCCTAAGTCTATTTCAGAAGGTTATGCATCTCTTGATGCAGACTACTGGAAGGACGTTGTCCGTAGTAAAATAGATTCCATTATCGCTAACAGGACTTGGGAGGTGACAGAGTGACCTTATGGGTGCAAACCTATGGGTTGTAAGTGGGTGTTCAAGAAGAACTTTAGACCTGATGGTACTATTGAAAAGTACAAGACTCGGCTTATAGCCAAAGGCTATATACTCAGACAGAAGGCGAAGATTTCTTGACACTTACTCACCTGTTGCTAGACTGACAACAATTCGAGTACTACTCTCTTTGGCTGCCTCACATAGTCTTCTTCTTCATCAGATGGTCGTTAAGACAACTTTTCTTAATAGAGAGCTGTATGAGTAAATTTACATAGAACAACCTAATAGGTTTGTAATAAAAGGTCAAGAAGGTAAGGTGCTAAAGTTGTTAAAATCTTTGTATGGTCTGAAACAAGCTCCTAAGCAGTGGCATAAGAAATTTGATAGAACACTAATATCTGTAGGCTTTGCACTCAATGAGGTAGATAAATATGTATACTATCGCTATGGTGGGGGTGAGGGAGTTATTGTGTACTTGTATATCAATGACATACTCATTTTGGGACAAATATTGGCGTGATAAATGAGGTCAAATCATTTCTATCTCAGAATTTTGATATGAAGGATTTGGGAGTAGCTGATGTTATCTTGAACATCAAGCTAAAAAGAGGTGAGAATGGGATTACACTCATACAGCACATTATGTGGAAAAGGTCTTAAACCGTTTTGGTTACATTGATAGCAAGTCTTCTCCAACACTTTATGATCCTAGCTTGTTGTTTCACAAAAACAAGAGAATAGTTAGGAATCAATTGGAATACTTCTAGATAATTGGCTCACTTATGCACCTAGCTAGTGTGACTAAGCCTGATATCTCCTTTGCTGTGAGCAAATTGAGCCAGTTTACTTCTAACCCAAGAGATAATTATTGGCGTGCCCTTAAGCGAGTTATGCGCCATCTGAAGGGCAGTTCTAAGGATAACATGAAATTGTTTAGACATGTGAAGAGACAATTGAAATCTGTCAGAAAATTGAGGAATTCTGGAGTTATAACATTGAATTACATTCAAACATCCAGATCCCTTTATTAAGGGACTATCACGGAATGTGATAGATAACGCAACGAAGAAGATGTATATGAGACCTAGGTGAGTTACACTATAGTGGTAATTCAACCTATGTGATCGGAGATCCCGTGAAATAGGACCTGGGAAAAACAAGCCATTAGTTAACTAGAGGAGAGTATCTTTAAGCCTCTCTAAGTGAAGATACATGTACTCTCACAAACTGCAATGTAGGTTGGTTATGTCTTAATGTGTTATGTTGGCTTTAAATAGCGAAGATATTGTCCTGTAGAGTATTCTTGAAAGAGTACACCTATATGAGCCCGATTGTTAGTCGTAGTTTATGGAGATTTTGGGTAAATTTCTTAGGAACCTCATAAAGAGACCAAGGAGTATGACTTATACGCTCCAAATGAGGGGTAGCCTACTGGTGGCCTAGTATTAGTTGAGTTTCTGAGTGAAACTTGTTCGTACAAAACTTGCAATTCAAGGCTTAGCCTATTGTTCAAGTTATGAGTAAGTACAGCTTGGAAATCTAGATGAATGTTCAACCTTAACCGGTCTTTATTGAAACATTGGTATAAAAATAGTACGTTGAAAAAAGGGAGAGAAACCTCTTTAAAAGGGTGAGTGCTCTACTAGCCACTTGAGCAATGTGTGGTGGAGAGAACTAGAGAAACACACGCGCGCACTCGCTCACCTCGCCTCGCCAGGCTCAGACACGGGGCTGGGGGCACGCACATACGACATGCACGTGAATGGTCCCACCAAAATTGGTTCCTCATGTTTGCGTAGACGCGGCTTCTTATGGGTTATGGAAGGCGTCCTCGTGAAGTCTTGTACCAGGAGAAGTTCGTCTTCCTTTATGTTCGGGCGCTGCGCGTCGTTGTCACTGTGCTACGTATTCATCATGTTTTACATGTTCGATCTATTTATGTTATATTTTGTTGCATACATATCTAGATTGCGTGAGATGATTTTGCTAGTTTATGCGGTTAATGTCATGATTTATTTATATAATAAATTAAATCTATATGTGTTTATTTTTCTAACGCTATAAACTGACAGGGGTACTCTATCATTGTCATTTATAAAGGACCCAGCAGCGGTGGGCCAATTTCGAAGGCCCTTTGTACAGTAGTGCTCCGATTAATTACGGACCAAGTTCTTGTGACTATGAAGGGAGCAGCAAATAGTACAAACCACATGACTAGATGCAGTTGTTCTGAATGAGTATTCATAGAGTCCATGTAACTATTCTGCCACATAGTTGATAGGTTATGCCGTTCTTGTCGGTGCAGAGTGGTGATTTTTTAGATAGGGATTTGCTAGTTTTCAGTCACTCAATCGATTTTTGTAACCATCCATCTGTCTTAAAGATTCGTGTGTGATTTTTGGGCTTTGTTTCTTTGTTGGATCCAGGACCAGGTAGCACATGCGGCCCGCAAATCGCGTGGGCTGGTAATTTTGGGCCAACACTATTGAAATATCGGGATCCGCGCCGAAAAAGAGAGACAGAACTAGAGGAGAGGGAACGGAGTTTGTCCCCTCCGATGTCGAGCTGGAGTTAAGAGAGAGAGAGAGGGGGTGGATAGGGAAGCTCGGTGGATCTCTGTACGGCGGTGGGGGAAGAAGGCCTCAAAGCTTGCGGCCCGTGCGGACTCGATCTACGCGATGTGCTCACCGGCGCCCCCCCGCCCGTCGCTGCCGGTCACTGATGTTGCGGCTCTGGCGCACGGCGAGGCGGTGGCTTCCGAGCGGCGTCCCTGTCCGATCTACGCACCGACGCCTCCTCGCCAGTCACCGGTGGTCCTTGAAGATCCATCCTCGTCGATGATGATGGTGTCCGTTCCTGCGAATTTGTGCCGTCGCACGCCTGCTGGTATGCCCCTTGAATTTTGTTGAGTGGTGACCCTGTCTGATTTGCATGTTTGTGGATTCGGTGTGAACTCGTTTCAAATTTCTGTTAGCCTGCTGGTGTGATTTGTTTGCTCGCCTGTGTGTTAAGATGAGAGCTCGATATGGGAGATTGTGGGAGGGAACTGCCTTCTGCCTACTCAGTGACTACACTGTGGCCGTGATCTGCTCTAGAACATGCCTCCAGGCGCTGCCCTGATCTGTATGATTTGAGTTTGTTAGTCATATTGGTTGAGGAAGGCTTTGCAGGTTGGGAATATAATACTGTTTCGGCCAAAGCTAAACAACGCTGCTGCACGCGATGACCGGCCAACCACTTGCCAACCAGTTGAACATTTTTCATTAGGGACTGCAAGCCATAGAATATAGTTTACTCTGGGGCATCACTATAGACAAGTGATTAATTCCTTAAGGCACTGTATGGCGGGGGCAATTATAAACAGAGGAAGGTCAGATTTGATGCAATGTGATGCTTCACGGGAGGTTTTCGTGTGCTTGCGTAGCATCAAATCTGAAATCTGGGATGTGCGATAATGATTTTTGGAGGAATTTTGTAAAACTTGAAGTAATTTTATGTAAAAATCCTATAAATCTTATATGTGCTCTTAAAGATCCCTGAAATGTTGTACTGCAGGGAGCGGTTCGGATCACTGCTCTATGATAGGGACAATAGACACAGATGATAATTCGGATAGCATCATTTAGTTCCATTTGTTTGTGATTAGTTTGCATTATTTGCTGCTGATGCCTGAAAAGGCGACAGGTAATGCCTGTATTTTGATCCGCTTTTGATTGGTTTTAATTCCCCCAAAATCACTATGCACATCTATGCTTGTGCTTATGCAAATAATCGCTTCTGACTTTAGTTATGTAGGTTTCTGTTTTAAGAAATTGGGTGAGACGTAATGCGACAACATCTAATCTACCTGCTGTTGGTTAGTTTATGCTCTTGCTGAGTTCCACTTGCTGTTGTCCTCCTTTCATTTGCCCAGAGGTAGTTCCTATCAGTTTCTGTTCTAGTTGTTCATCTTGACAGATTAGTGTGCCATGTGAGCAGCACAAAAATAAGCAGTATATTTCTACTTTATGCCAATAATGTGCTACATTGCTACAAGCATGTCTTCATACCGTTGTTTGCCCCTAGTTTATGAGTATCACTGACATTTTCACAAGTTAATTTGTCTGCAATACAAAATTCAGAATTCCATGGGCTAACATCTTCGCATTGACCTGAATTGTTGTTTGTTGTGTTTGGGTACTCAAGTTGTGCTGAAATCAAGTAGCCGTTTTGTGTTGCACTGCTAGTATTTTTTCAGGTCCCTACCGAGTAGGTGATTCAAGGATTTTTTAGGTGCATGCATGCACACACTTGTTTTAGGTGCTTATTTGGGTGTTGTATTGGTTGTTGCATGCTCTGGCCATGTGCTTATCTGCTGATTCTGGACAATGTTCAGTTCGGAACTCTGTGTGCTGACTGAGATGGAACTGAGATGCATGGGCTCAATTGGTAACCATGAAATTAGGCTTTTTTGAGGCCCAAACTTCTGACGGATACATGTTATATAATTGCAAAGAATTTTTACTGTTAATAATTTAATTTATTTTTTAATTTACAAAACTAAATTTTAATTTTTTTTGCAGAAATACACTTGCCGCCGTGGGCCAGGGCAGCATTTAAAAACCGCCGTGGCCCAGGGCGGCAAATGGCCGGGGCCCACGGTGGCATCACCAGGCCGTGACGGCGGCCCACGGCGTTAGCGGGCCAGGGGCCACGTGGCATTGCCGCCCTGGGCCACGGCGGCGAATGGCTCCAGGGGGCTGAACGCAAAAATGCATTCGCTGCCGTCCCCTAGGGCGGCGAATGCATTTTTGCGTTCGGGCCCCTGTAGCCATTTGCAAATTACCAAATTTGAAAATTTTCTTGCTAATTTTTAACCCCAAAAATTTTGAAAATTTATTTCTCAAAATTAGATTCTTAAATTCTATTTATTGTGCCATTGCATTTATTGGGTCGATGTTAAAAAAAAACCAAATATCATAGATTGTTCACGTCGTGAAGAAAACTTGTCAAACTGAGGGTATTTCTAGATCACCACTCGCATTCCACTCCTCGTATGTCCAGATCAGCACTCGCAATCCACTCCTCCCCGTCTTTCGCCTACACGCTTCACAAAATTTAGTTTTAATCGTGGTTTAGGGTATGTTTTTTGAAGTTTTTTTTATAATCCGACGATGGTGGGCGTTGGTTTGTAAAATCGTACTGATCATTTTTTCACGTTTATTTTCGGTAATACTTAATTAATGACATGGTAATAGGCCGGTCCGTTTTACGTTAGGGGCTTAGGACCCCCAGGCGAACAGAATGTTAGGGCCTATGAATTTTTTTCCAAATTTTTGCGCAATGTACGTACTGAATGCTTTTTAATTCGACATTGGGAGACGATATATTGTATTATTCGTGATCCACTCGGTCGATACTTAACGCAGTGCACGTACAATAGCATAGTGATATTAGCTAGATGCGAGCCGTTCGCATTGCGGCATGATAAATGCGACACCCATAGTACGAAATATAACAATGGATACAACTTGTTAGCAGTACAATGTATCCGCTCGTTTTAGTCATCGGTTACTAGAAAAGCGGGCGATTCGTTCATGGTACGATCTAGACACGCTGTAGTCGGCTGGGGATTTTGGTTGCATGTTCCAGTGCCGTGATAGATCTGACGGCGTTAAATTGTCAATCCATTGTCTGAATTGACACCTTTTTGGAGGATCCCATGGGACGAGTTTGATTAGTAAATTCGTCACGTTTGGTGAAGGTAAACTATCTGCAGGAAGTAAGGTGCGGCTTGAACTTACATCGATATCGTCGTCAAGAATGTTCAGACAAACAAAGCTTCTGCGTCGCAGAGTTCCTGGCCTTCTCGACCTGACGACCTGGCAACGATCACCACAAGCGCACGTTGGACGGTCCTCCCATCGCGGTAGTCCGAGAGGTCGATTTCTCCAGTCTATCCCTTCTAGCTCTAGATGTTGTTCGTGCTCCACCCTCCTGGCCATGTATTGCGCCATGCTTTCGTCTAACGGGAGGCAGTCATATTCCGGGTTGTCGTTGTCAATCCACTCGATGAAGCCGCAATATCTTCCCTCGGTCTGTTAAGATAAATATCCTGGTGTAAGAGTCGTGGCGTAAAAACGAATATGACAAAGACTTGACTGAAACACGTACCTGGGGACTCCGGTGCACGCACTCGAAGTATCTCCAGCCGTAAGTCTCCTCCTGATGAGATACGCGTAGCCGGCAACGGTCACCACAAAGGCACATCGAGCGTTCAGCCCAAGGTGGCAGTAACAAAGCGAAACCTAAATATCGCCAGTTGCAATCCTCCACGAAAAGAGGTGTAGGAGGCATTGTTCGATGCTGCTACAAGAAGAGAAGGAAATTAGTGAGGCAGGTAGTGGCCGTAGTTCATAAACGGTGCGAAGTTTGCCCGAGGGGTTGGGTGAAGGCCCTCTGCTACTATGATGGTGCTTTTATATAGGTTGTCGTGCGTCTATCAGTGGTGCCTTCCCCAGTTGGCCGTCTTCCATCGGCGCCTGATCCTTCCACAGGAACTTCCGCTGCACTTGGGGCCTCGGCGTCTTTCATGCACTTCTTGAAGATATGTCCCTCCTCTCCACACCTACTGCAATGTTTAGTGCTAACACCGGCCTCGGATTCGTCCATATCATTGCGAATCCTCCGTGTCCGACGGCGGCCTGCCTTGTTCCTTGCCTTCGTCGGGTCACGGATGTAATAAACTAGGCTTGTGTCTTCAGTGAAAGTGCCGATGATGCCGAAATAAAAAATCTCGGTACTCCATGTATGCATGATTGCTTCCTTTTTAAAGTACGGGGACATATTGACGTTTATCAATGCCGCACTCCCCGCAAGCGGCAGTGACATGAGAACAGGGCTTGTGGAACAAGCTTGGTTTCCGGCAGGAGCACTTGCATGTCCCATCTTCCTTTAGGACACACTCTTGCACAGGTTTCCTTGCGAATATGTCACGCCTGGACCTATCGGCACACAATATCTCAAATCTACGCTCTCGTGTGCCCTGCACTCGGACTCGGTGCTCTCTTGCCTTCTTGCATTTCTCCTCAAGGTACTCTGTCATTTTGGTGCCGAACCAAAGGTTTCCATCGGCCATAGATGGGCCATTCTGTTTGCACCTGTCGTAGAAGTACGTCTGTGTTCCATGTAGGATGAACTCCACGATGGCAACAAGGGGGAGTTGCCTCACACCACGCATGACCCAGTTGTAGACCTCTACAAGGTTCGTGGTCCTTATGCCGTACCTTGCTCCACCTTCATCGTACAGCAATGCCCATTTCTCCTTCGGCTCGTGTTCGATCCACTGCGAAAATCTGCTAACGGAGGAACCAGGCCTCCTTCTGAATGTACCGTCATCGGTGGGAAGTGCACCTAGAGCTTCAGGGCCGTCAACACCTCTAGCTGCGGGTCTTGCAGAACTCTCGCCTCTATGTTTAGCTGTCAGCTCATCAAGTCTCCTCCACAGCTCATTGAACTTCTTCTGTTGATTCTGGGCGCACAAACGTTTGAACATGGCCATCAGCTCCTTATTTCTGAACTGCTTATAAAAGTTTGCGCCCATATGACGCATGCACCATCTGCTCTTTACATCTTCCCACACCGGAGGGTATCCCTTGTCTGTGCAACCGTTTCGTAGCTGCTCAATTGCACGCAGCATCCCTACATGACGGCCATGTATGAGATATACCTCTGGCCTCATCCCCACCACCTTTTCCTTAACCATCTTCAGAAACCAGTACCAACTCTCTGTGTTCTCGCTCTCGATGAAGGCAAAGGCCACGGGCAACAGTTGGTTGTTCCCGTCTACTCCGATTGCCGTCAACATTTGCCCTCTGTATTTTCCAGTTAGGAACATGCCGTCGATGCAGAGAATAGGCCTGCAATGAAGAAATGCAAACATGCACGCCTACAGAGAGAGGAAGGCCCGCTGAAGGACGCTCTGCCCAGGATTTGCTAACGATGGGAAAGTTTTGATTTCAGAGTAGCTGTCAGGATTCCTTGCACAGATGGTTTCCAATAGGCGAGGCAAATTATTGTACGAAGCTTCAAAACTGCCGAATCTCCTTTCAATTATCTTCTGTTTGGCCCTCCATGCCTTGGCATATGTAATGGTGTACTTGTACTTCTCCTCGATGCGCCTGATAATTGACTTGGGCTCGAACCGGAGGTTCTCCACAATAGCATAATACAGCTCTGAAGCGATGAATGCAGATGATATGTTCCTGTGGTACCGGCAGAATGAAGTGGTGCAAGGCGCTAGGTACGCCGAAAAAGTACAGTTAGAGGCTGTGAAGATGTGAGCCGTGTCACTTGGGAGGGAGTTCTGGGTATCAAAGTCCACCAGATCAGTGTACGAAGTGAAATGTGCAAGTTCAAGCGATGGATGTCCATGGAGGATGTACGCATCCAGGAAGAAATATGACGACTATTGGTCCGTGTCAATCGTGATGGAGCACAACTGCCATCTTCCGGGTGTTCAGAAGTACCACAGGAACATATCATCTGCATTCATCGCTTCAGAGCTGTATTATGCTGTTGTGGAGAACCTCCGGTTCGAGCCCAAGTCAATTATCAGGCGCATCGAGGAGAAGTACAAGTACACCATTACATATGCCAAGGCATGGAGGGCCAAACAGAAGATAATTGAAAGGAGATTTGGCAGTTTTGAAGCTTCGTACAATAATTTGCCTCGCCTACTGGAAACCATCTATGCGAGGAATCTGGCAGCTACTCTGAAATCAAAACTTTCCCATCGTTAGCAAATCCTGGGCAGAGCGTCCTTCAGCGGGCCTTCCTCTCTCTGTAGGCGTGCATGTTTGCATTTCTTCATTGCAGGCTCATTCTCTGCATCGACGGCATGTTCCTAACTGGAAAATACAGAGGACAAATGTTGACGGCAATCGGAGTAGACGGGAACAACCAAGTGTTGCCCGTGGCCTTTGCCTTCGTCGAGAGCGAGAACACAGAGAGTTGGTACTGGTTTCTGAAGCTGGTTAAGGAAAAGGTGGTGGGGATGAGGCTAGAGGTATATCTCATACATGACCGTCATGCAGGGATGCTGCGTGCAATTGAGGAGCTGCGAAACGGCTGCGCAGACAAGGGATACCCTCCGGTGTGGGAAGATGTAAAGAGCAGATGGTGCATGCGTCATATCGGTGCAAACTTTTATAAGCAGTTCAGAAAGAAGGAGCTGATGGCTATGTTCAAACGTTTGTGCGCCCAGAATCAATAGAAGAAGTTCAATGAGCTGTGGAGGAGACTTGATGAGCTAATAGCCAAACATAGAGGCGAGAGTTCTGCAAGACCCGCAGCTAGAGGTGTTGACGGCCCTGAAGCTCTAGGTGCACTTCCCACCGATGACGGTACATTCAGAAGGAGGCCCGGTTCTTCGGTTAGCAGATTTTCGCAGTGGATCGAGCACGAGCCGAAGGAGAAATAGGCATTGTTGTACGATGAAGGTGGAGCAAGGTACGGCATAAGGACCACGAACCTTGCAGAGGTCTACAACTGGGTCATGCGTGGTGTGAGGCAACTCCCCCTTGTTGTCATCGTGGAGTTCATCCTACATGGAATACAGACATACTTCTACGACAGGTGCAGACAGAATGGCCCATCTATGGCCGATGGAAACCTTTGGTTCGGCACCAAAATGACAGAGTACCTTGAGGAGAAATGCAAGAAGGCAAGAGAGCGCCGAGTCCGAGTGCAGGGCACACGAGAGCATAGATTTGAGATATTGTGTGCCGACGGGTCCAGGCGTGGCATATTCGCAAGGAAACCTGTGCAAGAGTGTGTCCTAAAGGAAGATGAGACATGCAAGTGCTCTTACCGGAAACTAAGCTTGTACCACAAGCCCTGTTCTCATGTCATTGCCGCTTGCGGGGAGTGCAGCATTGATAACGCCAATATGTGTCCCCATACTTTAAAAAGGAAGTAATCATGCATACATGGAGTACCGAGATTTTTGATTTCGGCATCGGCGGCACTTTCACTGAAAACACAAGCCCAGTTTATTACATCCCTGACCTGACGAAGGCAAGGAACAAGGCAGGCCGCCGTCGGACACGGAGGATTCGCAATGATATGGACGAATCCGAGGCCGGCGTTAGCACTAAACATTGCAGTAGGTGTGGAGAGGAGGGACATATCTACAAGAAGTGCATGAAAGACGCCGAGGCCCCAAGTGCAGCGGAAGTTCCTGTGGAAGGATCAGGTGCCGATGGAAGGCGGCCAACTGGGGAAGGCACCACTGATAGACGCATGACAACCTATATAAAAGCACCATCATAGTAGCAGAGGGCCTTCACCCAACCCCTCGGGCAAACTTCGCACCGTTTGTGAACTACGGCCACTACCTGCCTCACTAATTTCCTTTTCTTGTTGTAGCAGCATCGAACAATGCCTCCTACACCTCTTTTCGTGGAGGATTGCAACTGGCGATATTTAGGTTTCGCTTTGGTACTGCCACCTTGGGCTGAACGCTCGATATGCCTTTGTGGTGACCATTGCCGGCTACGCGTATCTCATCAGGAGGAGACTTACGGCTGGAGATACTTCGAGTGCGTGCACCGGAGTCCCCAGGTACGTGTTTCAGTCAAGTCTTTGTCATATTCGTTTTTACGCCACGACTCTTATACCAGGATATTTAACTTAACAGACCGAGGGAAGATACTGCAGCTGCATCGAGTGGATTGACAACGACAACCCGGAATATGACTGCCTTCCGTTAGACGAAAGTATGGCGTAATACATGGCCAGGAGGGTGGAGCACGAACAACGTCTAGAGCTAGAAGGGGCAGACTGGAGAAATCGACCTCTCGGACTACCGCGATGGGAGGACCGTCCAACGTGCGCTTGTGGTGATCGTTGCCAGGTCGTCAGGTCAAGAAGGCTAGGAACTCTGCGATGCAGAAGCTTTGTTTGTCCGAACATTCTTGACGACGATATCGATGTAAGTTCAAGCCGCACCTTACTTCCTGCAGATAGTTTACCTTCACCAAACGTGACGAATTTACTAATCAAACTCGTCCCACAGGATCCTCCAAGGAGGTGTCAATTTAGATAATGGATTGACAATTTCACGCCGTCAGATCTATCACAGCATTGGAACATGCAACCAGAATCACCAGTCGACTATAGCCTGTCTAGATCGTACCATGAACGAATCGCTCGCTTTTCTAGGAACCGGTGACTAGAACGAGCGGATACATTGTACTGCTCACAAGTTGTATCCGTTGTTGTATTTCGTACTATGGGTGTCGCATTCATCATGCCGCAATGCGAACGGCTCGCATCTAGCTAATATCACTATGCTATTGTACATGCACTGCGTTAAGTATCGACTGAGTGGATCATGAATAATACAATATATTGTCTCCCAATGTCGAATTAAAAATCATTCAGTACGTACATTGCGCAAAAAATTGGGAAAAAATTCATAGGCCCTAACATTCTGTTCGCCTGGGGGTCCTAAGCCCCCTAATGTAAAACGGACCGGCCTATTATCATGTCATTAATTAAGTATTACCGAAAATAAACTTGAAAAAATGATCAATACGATTTTACAAACCAACGCCCACCATCGTCGGATTATAAAAAAAAACTTCAAAAAACATACCCTAAACCACGATTAAAACTAAATTTTGTGAAGCATGTAGGCGAAAGACGGGGAGGAGTGGATTGCGAGTGCCGATCCGGACATACGAGGAGTGGAATGCGAGTGGCGATCCGGAAATACCCTTAGTTTGACAAGTTTTCTTCACGACGTGAACAATCTATGATATTTGGTTTTTTTTTTAACATCGACCCAATAAATGCAATGACACAATAAATAGAATTTAAGAATCTAATTTTGAGAAATAAATTTTCAAAATTTTTGGGGTTAAAAATTAGCAAGAAAATGAGGCAGGAAAATTAGCAAGAAAATTTTCAAATTTGGTAATTTGCAATCCCCCAGGGCGGCGAATGCATTTTTGCGTTCGGCCCCTTGGAGCCATTCGCCGCCGTGGCCCAGGGCGGCAATGCCACGTGGCCCCTGGCCCGCTGACGTCGTGGGCCACCGTCACGGCTTGGTGACGCCGCCGTGGGCCCCGGCCATTTGCCGCCCTGGGCCACGGCGGTTTTTAAATGCCGCCCTGGCCCACGGCGGCAAGAGTGTATTTCTGCAAAAAAAAATTAAAATTTAGTTTTGTAAATTAAATTATTAACAGTAAAAATTCTAATTGCAAAATGCCTTAAGAGTTAGTACATAAGCTAGTAGCTGTCCTGAATTTCCTGCTGGCTGCTGACATTTTTGCTGGTTATCTACTACATATATGCTTGAGATGAACTAACATTTTTGCTTGATCTATGCTTTAAGAAGCCTTCTTAGTTGGGAATAATAGCTCTTAGCTAGTTTGGATGCAACTATCTGAACTGTTTATCCTTTTTTATGTGGAGTGCTCGATAGTTATGTAGTCTTGTTTATATTAGGCTTGACTCCAGGTGTAATCAGAACCTCAGATTGCGATTTTTAACACCAATAGAAGATTGTTTTTTAATCTGAAATCCTGAATAGAAAGATCCATGGAGACCCCTGACTGAGCCATTGCACAAACATTAGTTTTTTACCACTGATTTTTTTTGAGAAATCAAAAATCAACTGTCATATGAGATTTATTAACAAGTAAATCTGTCATTAACTGGTTGTTCATAGTGTAGTCTAGGCGATGAAGCACCTCTATACTAGTTTCAGGGACCTGATAATTCTCGTCCTCATCTGTTGCTTCATTCTCTATATTATTTTTATACCAACGGCGTTTATTCTTATGCATACATTATATCAGATAAGTTCAGTTCTTACTCTGATGTTGAAAGCCAACACACTTTACAAGGTGGAGGGCAGTCGTCAGATGATTACATGGAAGAATCAGACCCCTCCATCAATGTCTGTATTGAGGTTCAAAAACCACACCTGTGACAATAACTTTGTTCTTTTTTCACATATGCTGATTTTATATGGTACAATGCTACACACGTGGTTTCCTCATTTTTTTATTTTTTTAATCTTAAGGATGCATCATCATGTGACAACTCCAAAACTGATAAAGTGTTTTTCACCAGTTTAAAAAATAAGGTGAATACCTTTATTATTTTTCTTTGATTCTGACAATCTAAACTGAGACATGTAAAGAAAAAGGTAACAGCAAGCATGTGTTTCATACAAATATCAATGTATGTAAAGGAAAAGTTTGCTCTCAAGGGTTTTCAACGTGAAAAGGGAAAGGTATGTATATACACATTTTTTAGCGATGTCTATAGTTATATCATTTTTATAATTCTTCATACTGGAATTAACCTAGTGCTGAGTGAAAACTCCCTTTTAATTTTTCACCTGATCAGAGTCACCTTAGACGAGAAAAGAGCTAAAATAGCTAAACTAAACTGTATTGGAGAATGCAGTATAATCAAACATTTGTTTGTGATTCTTTTTACTTGACCCAATTTCTAGGCAATTTGAGAATTTCATCATCATTTATGCTTACCGTTTTACAAACAACTTCTGAATTATTCATCTTCATGCTGGAATTTATTTCTGATATATATATATATATATATATATATATTTTGTAAAGGGTTTATAATTCTATAAAACCAAGGAAATTTGTAAGGAAGGCATCCAGCAGGTGCAATTTGTCATTTTTTGCTGATGTTATTACCGGCCTAACTGAAGATCAAAAAGGCATTGTGAAATACCACAAGTTTGATAGCCTTCTGGCCTTGGATAAATGTTCTGTTCCTAGATCATTTGTGCAATGGATCGCTGACAATGTTGATACAAAAAGCTCAGACATAGTTGTCAATGGTAGAGCTATACCGATAAGCCCACAATCAGTCCACATGGTATTAGGTATCCCTTTAGGTGGTAGGGAACTGACCCCTGATCCTGAAGCAGCAAAGGGTGTTATCCTAAACAATTTTGGCCAATTGAGCATGCCTTTGATAAAGTTTTTTGGTGCTCAGCTACTCAGTGACAACCTCTCTGATGACAAGTTCTTTTTGTGTTTTATGATCATTGCTTTGTCCACATTCCTTTGTCCCAACTCCAGCACATATCCAAGCCCCAAATATTTTGCTCCTTTTATTGATATCGCATCTGTCAAGGATTGGAACTGGTCAAAATTTGTGTATGACTGGTTGATACACCATATCAAATATTATATAAAATGCAGGAACAGTACGTCTATTACATCAGGAACTCTTGGGGGATGCATATTTTCCTGGCTGTGAGTATTTGCATCTATATTGTGTATTTTTGTTTTAAATAGGTTTTGATATTTATTAGAGTTATCAATTCTTTTTTGAAACCAGGTCAATTACCTTGACTTCCTTAATTTTGGGTTTCACCAAATTCCCACTGGATTGCCAAGGATTTTTGTTTGGAAAGGTGATATGGTCAAGAAATTCTTAAAAAGGACTGCGTTAATGGCACTAATTTTGGTAGACGTCCGGTATGTGTCTAATCTCATATTTCTTTTGGGAGTACTGCTAGTTTTATTCCTTGTATTATCATTATAATTGTCCTTTTTCTTTCTGTATGTGTAGATAAAAGATTTTACTTCCACTTGCTACGCTAGTTGGCCCTCAGTATTTTTAGATGAAACCAACGATGTGCCAACAAAAGTTATGCACTTTAGAAATTATTTGGAAAAAGTTGTAGGGAGCACAATATCGGAGAAGAGAAAAGACGACATTGTCCAGCTCTTTTATGATTCTCAAAAATTTCAATCTGAAGATTCCAGTAGGAATGCTTAAAGCTTTGCTATGGATTTGCTCAGATATATTATGGTTGCAAGCCAGGAAGCCAACTCTCAAGAACATGAAAACATCGATGCTTCTGAGGTTGACCAAGCTGATGATTGTGTCAATGTCGTTGCTGATGAGACCCTGACAACCTTGTGGACACTCATGTTGAGGTTGATCAGGCTAACAACTCTATCAACGGCGATACTGATGATAATCAAGGAAACACTATGGACACTTATGTTGCACAGAACAACGGCACCAATGCTGCAAACCGTGATGATGAGCAATACAACAAAGGCGACAACTGTAATTCTACCTCCACACTTAAGATGCCGCCAGATGAGTATGATCAACAACAGGACAATGATTGCGACAATATGCATTCCCAAAGTACAGAAAAGATCCCTTCCACTCAAACTTCTTGTGGTACTTATCTTGAGAATATGAATTTTGTTTCTATGCCATCTTTATGTTCTGATTTCAATTGGTGCTTATGTTTTTTCACTTTGTTTTGATTTGTGGTAGGTGCAAAGCAGCAAGAAAAGGAAATTCAATTGTGATATTGACCACTCAATCTAGGTCTAGGAGCAAGATTGACAATATCTGTCTAAATTCTCCCATTAGCTATGTAAAAACATCTCAACCTGGCGATGTATCAATTCCTGCTGTTCAGGTATTTTACATTCCTCCTATGTTTGTTTGATGTTGCCTGCTCCTACTATATGCTATCACCAAGAATAACAAAGTCCACCAATGTTGCCTGCACCGATGTATCAATTTCATTTTTTCAATATAATGATCAGTATTCATGTCAAAGAATTGATACTCTTAATCATTTGTTTTCTCACAAGAACAACTCTAATACTGCTGTCATCAAGTATGCACAAGATGACCTGCTTGATCATTCTGTTAAACATTTGAAAGGTTAGTCAGTTCTATATTAT
This sequence comes from Oryza meyeriana var. granulata, assembly GCA_003991445.1. Taxonomy (NCBI): domain Eukaryota; kingdom Viridiplantae; phylum Streptophyta; class Magnoliopsida; order Poales; family Poaceae; genus Oryza; species Oryza meyeriana. The sequence goes on from RYFJ01000583.1 coordinate 212,725, forward strand.
TCACCGTATGTACTCATTATCGTTTTAAATTTGTGGGATTTTGATCCGTCTTCTTTTCCATTTTTTTGCTTGATTCAGACGATGACAATGAGATGCAGAACAAAATTAAAGATTGTGCCCAAGGATAATTTCACGTTATTTGCACTCAAACAAAACTTCTTAACACCACCGAGGACTCTATCATTCAACAAAACGCTCCTTGTGGTGAGGATTTGATCAATATTGTAAGTTCATGTCTTTAACATGAAATTTGTTTGAAATTTCTTCTATATTTTAATCATTGAAACATTTTGCAACCAGAGCTCTAAAGTGCTTGTGTGCTCTAGGTATAGTTTTTAGTTTTTCAGAATATAACCCTGGTAGTTGGATGGTCAAAAACATGTCATCCTGTTTTTAATGGGATTGATGATAAAATTGCAGGTTATATATTCAAAACTTGCAATACATTTTCGTATGCATTTTTTATATAGATGGTGTGCAAGAATGCATTTATGCATATAATTTTTGTTGCATCTGTTGTATCTGTTGCCTTTCTCAAAGTACAATAGGTACAACAGATACATTTTCTGCCTTTTTTGTCAATAACAAATTGTTTAATACAATACTGATATCTAAAATTGCATTTCCCATTATGTTTCAGCATGAAAGTAAAGGGACTAGTAGCAGTCACCATTCTCGTCAAAAAAGTGCTAGTCTAAGTCATTTGCTGCCTGACAACCACAATTCAAATGTCATGATGATAAATTATTCGCAAGGTGGTTGCTTTGATCATTCTGTTGATCAATTGAAAGGTTACTAACTTCTGTCCATTTTTCATATTTTTTCCTTATTTTCATTTAGTTTTAACATCACTCTTTTTTCTTCTTTAGTTTTGAAGTTGTCCTCTCCAACAGCCCCTATGAAGCCACCAACTTGTCGTATGCTGGGAATTAAAACCACTAACTTGCCAACTCCAAAAAAGCACATTAAAAGTCTGAAAGCATCTAAACTGATAGTCAATACTTGGGATATTGAGCCACCATCCTTCAGTTTGCTCACTTCGAGTTCAGACGATGACAATGATAGTGACAATGGCACTTATAATGAAGATAACACTGCTAAAAAAGATCCACCTGTCATTGGCACTGATGATCATAAATATGACAATGTGATCATTATTGTAAGTTTCTGTGCCCATTTTTCCTTATCTAAGTTCTTTGTATGAAATTACCCCTTATCTTCCTACACTATCATTCTTTGCTAATAACGAGCAGAGCTCTCAAGACTCTCCTGAAGTGGAAATCTGTCTCGAACGCAATTTCAGATCAAGAAACAAAGCTATGTGTAACATATCTGATCAGCTGTATGACAGGTTTATTCTCTTTTATAACTTTATTTATTATAAAATTATGGTTATGTGTAACATATCATGACAGCTCCTAATTCATTTGCTAGATTAAATGGCCCCAAAATATCAAATGTACACAGTGGTAGCCCATATGGTGGTAAAGATAGGAGACATGGACCAAGCAGATTTATTTGTGCTAGCAAGTATAAGGAATCTCCATACAATGAACTCCCAAAGAAAATTTTTGCTTCTGAAATTGAACTGCAACTGTTTAATTCCATTGTCAAAATCTCCAATGTTGAAAAATTCAGATAGTAAGTTTCCTTTGTGCACTTTTCTCTTATATTCCCTTTTTGGTTTAATTCATTGTTTTTTAACTCTAATGAATATTTTTGTTGCTCTAGCCAATGGCTATGGAGTATACGACCAATGCTCATGTGGCTTTTACATCCCTTGCTGCACTTCAACATGGCAGTTTCTTTGATAACTATGTCATCAATGCGTTTTGCCGGAAACTTTTTCTGGACAATCATCCTGATAAATCAAAGAAGCACTTCTTCTTCCACACATGTAGTGTAAAGTTTGTTTAATATAATGCAGTTCGTTTTTATCTCTTTTTTTGCTACCTCAATATATCAATATTCTGTATCATGTACTCACAATTATTTGATTTTTCCATTCAGGAGTACTTTCTAGAGAAATGGAGCAACCAGTACAGGAAGAATCAGCTGGAAACATAAAGAAATCTTTTGATGGTGAAAATTATGCAAGGAAGATCAACACTTGTGACTACGTTAGTCTTTTTGTCCTTTTCAAGTATAATTTTTTCATATGTGTTTATGTTTTGATTTCATATAGTGCACTAATTTTATTTTTGTTTGCTCCTTCTCAATGCTAGTTGTTTTTTCCATCACTCTACAGCAATCATTGGTTCCTTTTCGTTGTCGACATAAAAAATGGGTTGTGGATTTTCTTAGATTCATTATTTTTTGAGGATGACCAGTTTCATAAAGATGTCAGGAAAGTACTGGTAAGATCCACTACTATACAAAAAATTTTGCATTTGTCAATTTCATATTTTCTTCTTTTTCATATAAGTATACTGCAATTTTTTTTTCATCTTTTGCTAGATTCCAAATTTTGTCAAATCTTGGGATCATTTGGGCACATCAAGGATTGATTTCTCAAAATTCAGGACCATTTATCCTAGTGTCCCCAAGCAAGGCAACAAGTAAGTTTTTTTTGATAACTTTAATACTTGCACCTAAATCCCTCCTTAAAATGTACATGCATTTTTTTCTGTAGGCATGATTGTGGTTTCTTTGTTATGAAGTTTATGGAAATATGGGAACCCAGAGTACTCCTTACCGATAAATTTTCAAAGGCTGACATCACTGCCATTCGTGTAAAATATGCAAATAGCATGATGTTTAGTCAACATAACATTGCTATTTCATCTCAACAACTTGTTTACAGGTTTAAATGACAAGGTTAGTCATATATTTTTTTCAAATGTCAACATCATCCTTACGTTTCTTTTTTTCGTCTATTCACTGTTGTATTTTTTATCCACCCCAGATTGGAGAGGATGCGGACAAAGGCGATACAATGTGCTGAAGACTTTCAATTTGAAGATATTTTTCTTTTAGTAGTGTTTTTGATACTTCATTTCTGTTAGTGACATTACGAGTTAGATGTAGCATTATCTCTTTCTGTAAGGCACTGTGTTTGAAAGTCTCTGAATAATATTTTTTTGATCACAGATGCTATTTTGTGCACTTGTCCTGTTAAAATAGTTTCTTTTATTTTTTTCCATCTACTTGTTTTGCACTCCTTTTTCTATAAAGAGAATAAGGCTGAAGTGTTGTTAATCAAGACACAAGGCTGACTCAACATAAGGTCATCTATGATGCCATCCAGCTAGTAGGACCCATACATTCTTCTAGGTAAAATATTCTAACATTTTTAACTAAGGTTGTTTTATTTTTTCTAAAGTATCCCTTACCCTGTTTTTCCCTAATATTTTTTCAGGGAAGCAAACAATATGAAGGGGTGGAGCTTGTGACTATATCCAAAATTGTAAGTTATTCCTCTCTTTTTGGTTGTTGCAGAATGCAGAGATTGTGCTAGCTCTGTTTCAGTAGCTCTGAATGCTTTGATAAATATTATAAATGTCTAAACATAGATGATGAATGTTCAGTATAGTTTAATTTTCAGTATGGTTAGTCCACTTGGTTGAAAAGTTCTGTATATATTTGTCAGTTTCTAGTCATACTTGCAAAGTTGATATGATTGCTTGGGGTGTTGGGTTTACTTGTCCTACTAGCACTTGAATTTATTTGTGTTGCATTGAGATTAGTATGCTTATGTGGAAGACAAATTTTTGGATTACACTATGTTTTGGTACTGCAGCTTCTCTGAATTTGGCTTAACATTTGCTTACTAACTGAACACAGCAACCTAATTACAACCTTCAGAATTCAGAACGCATAAGCTGGTAACAACTTTTAGAACTTTTTGATACATAGGGAAAATCGCACATCAAATATGTCATGTGCGGCCGCACATACACAAGGCGCAGGCGCGCCCGCGACATACGCCGCGCGGCTGAGCGCGCAGAGCGCGCGGTCCAGCAGCCCGAAGGGGCAACTTCCAGTGGCTAGAAATCAGGGATTAGATTAGAGGCTGTTTTGGTTAGTCCTATAATTAGGGGAGTACCTTCCTTAGAATTGTTGGGCCATTGGCTATATAATCCTGTAAGCAGGAATGAATAAGGTAAGCAAGTTTAATCACCAATTCCCTTCTCCCTCGTCTGTTCCTAAGCCCAGGTGGCCGAGAGGGGTATAACCTCCGTCCTGGACGACATAGCCGGAGACTACGAGCTTCGTAGTCGGGGGCCAGCTACCCTAGACCACTGTGCTCTTGACAAAATATGTTAAAGTTGCACTGCGCAAAATGCTGCAAGATATATGTAAATTTTGTGCAATTTTTCCTATATTCTGTCCTTAGCCATTCATTTTGTTGTTTGTATATGTTTTATAATTTAGAGCTCTTAGTGCTTAGGTTTTCAACTTTTTGCCGTGTAAGAATATGAGATTTGCTAGATTGAATTCACAGCAGACTTGTTTACTTTCAGGCTTCCGACTAACATTTGTTTACTTTTTCCATCACTAGAATCTATGTCGAAAAAATGCCCTCACTGAGCCAAACTGGAACCTGAAGACTCGCTCAATTTCCTTAAAATCAAGGGTGAGTCATTTGAACACAATCTGTACTTTGGTTACTCCAATATTATCGACCATCAATCAAGATCAAGATCACAATAGAGACAAAAGAGTAAATTATATAGTATCCTGAAATATATGTTCTTTTTGATTCCTCAACACATCTTAAACAACTAATATAAATAGGCCTTTAACACATGGTAAACACATATTTTTCATCATCCACATTTTGTAATTATATATAATATACAAGTTTTTGATCCACCACTGAGAATACATGATCAAATCCATATCATTGTATTGAGTTGTGCTTTGTGTAGATGCACCAAGACAACTTTTTTTTCTGCATTTCTTCTGATAGATCAGTGCCTACATTCATAACAAGATTTTGTTAAGACCAGTAGACATAACAAATCCATATTAATGTTGGTTCTGCTGCAATGTTCCACTAGTAGACATAAATTACAACATATGACCATTTTCATTTTGTCAGTTCTAGATTTTTTACAGATTTTTTTAGAATCTAATAGCATGTAATTCATGTTAATTATAGTGCAATTTTTCAGATATTATCTTTTTACTGGTGTCTGAGTACCTAAAACAACTCCTTTTGTGAAGCACCATTACAAGCATATGCCTTTAACAAAACTTAGTTGTCCATTTTTTGAACTATTTTTGTCTAGAACTGCTATATGAACACGTAAACAAGTAGAAACATAAACTTTGCGAATCATATTTCTTACAACCATCCTGTCGATGTTGCAATGTCCATCGATGGCATCCCAGTGTTCTCATATTGCCCTGTTGTTGCTACCACACTTCTTTGTTTTCTAGCCGGTTCACTGCCTGCATGCATAACAAGTTGTGTTAGGTTTCAAAAAAACTTCTTTGTTTTCAAAAATTCGCAGAGACTATGGTATAAGCAGCCCACCTGTTGTTTTCTTACACGGTGCCCGTTTCTTGTTCTTTGCAGCAGGGGAATTCGTTTCACAAGCTGTTTTTTTCTTGGTTTTAGCCCTCTGACTCAGTGGTTTCATTCTTTGTTGGTTTGGTGGTCTTCCTCTAAAAGTTGCTGCCACTGGGTCATGTAGGATAACTTCATTAATATCATCTGTTAGTTCTGTATTCACATTGTTACTTTCCAGTGACATATTTTCATTTCTTGTCATAGGTGTTGTGCCAGTTGTGTGCATCACAGCCAGATGATCTTGAATTCTTTCTGTCTCAGCCATAAGGTAATTATACATGTTTTCATCCTTTGAAGCATCTGAAGCCAAATGAATTAACTTCCTAGACAAGATATTAAACTTGAGCTGGCTATTATCTGTTTTTGACCCTTTAGAAAGCATTGTGCCTTTGTTTTTTACTTCTTTCTTCTCTTTAGGTCTCCATCTATCAATGAAGTATTTCTCTGGCAGCTCTTCAATGTTTAGATATATCACAACTCTGAGGATGTGCTCACAAAGTATGCCGTCCTTGTGGAACTTTCCACTTATGCAGCTGAAATCTTTGAGAGGTATGTTGACTATCACCACATATTTCCTTGTTCTGAAATCTTGCTGGGCATGCTGTGGAGACTTCCAAACCTCATAAACTTGACTTGGGCTTATCTCTTTCACCATTAGTTTAGTTGTGGCCCTCGCAGCCCCTTGAAACTTGAAATAAATCTTCCTGTTGTAGAAACGCGCAGCTTGTCCCTCAAAATAATACTCTGCCCAATAGACAGGTTTAGTGTTCCTTGTTTGCGAATCTTGTCGGCAATGATTCTCTTCCAAGTTATCAGATATCCTCTCAATTGCTTGTACAAAACTTATTGCACTGAATGATTGTTCAACGTTGTCTTTAATTACTGAATTTGTGCCTTCACTTCGTGCAGTGGAATTAATGAATGGGCAGAAATCTTGCTTGAAGTACACAGGTATAAATCTTTTCCTCGTCTCCCACATGTCTTGGAAGTACTTGATGTGCCCTACTTTGTATTCTGTTATCATCCATGTCCACATGTGCTCAAACTCAGACTCTGTCAGTGAATTGTTTATGATATCATTGAATTCCTTGTATAAATTTGGCACTGTGTCGAAACATTTTCCTGATCTCTGTTTAGCTTTCATCTTGATGTGAAAAAGATAGTTCTGGTGTACAGTATTAGGCAACACTTTTGTAATAGCACCTCTCATATCTAAGTCTTGATCTGTTATCATCAGTGTAGGGGCTTTACCATCCATGCATAACAAAAAGTACTCAAACAGCCACTCAAAGCTTCCAGTAGTTTCATCTTGTAAGAACGCACATGCAAATATGCAGTTGTCCCCATGACCATTAATGCCAATAAATGGTGCAGCCTTGAGATTGTATCTGTTAGTTTTGTAAGTGGTATCGAAACTGACAATCACCGCATTGCTGATAGTGTCTCCTCCATCGACCTTCTGCCCAGAACACATTCCTTACCCTTCCTTGCTCATCTGCGTCAAATGTATAAAAGAACACTGGGTCTTCTGCTTGCTTTTTTGAAAAATATTGCATGACTTGCATCATATCATTTGTCGATTCTTTCCTTCTAATACCTGTTCTGAAGTTGCTTATATCCTTCTTGGTGTAAGGCATAGATGATTGACCACCTCTTATATATGAAAGAATTGCCATGATCATCCTGTTTGGTATTTTAACATGATTGAAAGTTCGTATCAGCATCTTCTCTTGATCTGTCATATGTTTGTGTGACCTTAGGAATTTAGTTTCTGTTATTGGTGCCAACTCATGGTTGTGCTCAAGATTTAGTCTAGTCACAACCCACTGCTCACCTTTCAAAGTCACAACCATCTCCGCTGGACATGTCTTCTCAATTGTGCTTATTTTTCTAGTCGACACAACCCCTTTCTCTTTTTGATTGCTACTAGCTTTTGCACATTGTTGATCTGCCTCGAGCCTTTTCTCTTCTGCTTTCCCTGTTTTGTTGCACTTGTAAATGTATCTGGTAACTTCATTCAGTTTCTTTTTACTTCTTGAATGGTAATTCCCAGCTTTTGTTACTGAAAAGCCTGTTTTGAATGCATAGTCATTATAAAATGTGTACGCTTCCTCATTTGTTGCAAAAGACTTGTCCAGGTGAGGCAAATTGTTGCTTTCAACATCTTGGCTGTCATTATGTATGAAATTTTCTATGTCCTCTTCTGTTATGAGCACCCCTTCCGCATCATCTTTACTTCTACTTTCTGTAACTGTTTCTGATTTATTTCCAATGCTACCAGATTCTTCAAATATTTCTTCTATTTGTGCCTCTCCAATCCCCATAACATCTTCTAACACACTCAGTCTCAACTTCTGAATTAATTGACTGTACATATTCCTCTGTTATCCCCACGTGTGAGCTGTTTTGTGCCTGCAAAGTCATTTTTTCACTCATTATGTTCCATCCTTTTATTTTCAAAAATGTAATTGGAATCACAAATAATCCATCCACATATTTTTAGGGAGCATAAATAATGTACCTCATTTTCACTTGAAGGAGGTTGATATGGCACTTGCAGCAAGTGTTCAATACCGCCCAACGACATCTGTATTATTTAATCAACAACAATGTATCAGAATCGCATGCCATGTACTTGTTTAATTATTTTTATACAACATTGTATACAAACTAAAAATATAACAGTCAATTGTTGTTTTTGTTTGCATACCGGCCAAATTGATGCATGACCATAGGAAGTTGCATGCTGTAGAAAGCTTGTATATGATGAGCTGTCCTGTTGAGTCTGCACATTCAATAATTCCAGAAAAAAAATTAGAGATCTAAATACCTTACTTTATATATCACTTTATCTGCAAAATACGTACCATAAACCCTTGTGGATCAGTGTCTTCTGAAATATAGCTTGCATACATCCCAATGTCATTCACAAATTTGTCATTCTGCAAATATAACTGTGATCTGTCAAAATGTACATGCTTCTTTGTTTTTGTTAAAGAATGCAGAAACAAGTGTACTACACTATCACTTTTTTCTCAGGGGGAAGCAACATGTGTCCATCACAACAAAATTTGTCTCTTTTTATGACATGCATCTAATGGCCTTACAGATTCTTTTATATTTTGATATATCTAGATTGATTTCCAAGGAGCTCCTATAGCTACTTGAAGGGAAGGGAAGAAGAAGAGAATCATCAAACAAAAAAAGAGCCCTTGATGAAATAAATCTGTGATTTGTCAAGACTCATGGAAGGTAATAATCAATTTAACCGCCGTAGTCGGAGTCGGAATTCTCACACAGATGAAGGTGCACCGGCCTTCATCCACGAGCCGTAACAAATCGACTGGCCGTCAAGCTTTAAACTGACTGGAATTAAAAAATATGATGGGAAGATCAATCCCGAGTCCTGGCTTAAAGTTTATACTCTGACAATTTGAGCAGAGATTATAAGCCCATGGCTAACTAGCTCCTAGTCGCTCTAGCCGAGTCGGCGAGAACATGGCTAACAAGACTTCTAAAGAGATCAATTGGCTCTTGGGGAGAACTTTGGAAACGTTTCATCACCAATTTCTAAGGGACGTACGAGAGGCCATCTTCCGAGTATGATCTGTATCAGTACCATCAAAGGAAGAACGAATTTCTTCGTGGTTTCATCAAGAGAGTTTCTTTGTGATTTCATCAAGAGGTTTTTAAAGAAAAGGAATTTAATCTCGAAGATGAAGGATGAGGTCGTCATCGTCGTCTTCCGTAAGAGAGTCAAGGATACCCTATTCATTACCAAGTTTACTCGGAAGCCTCCAAATTCTGTCAAGATCCTATTCGACATGGTCAACAAATATGCCGATTCGGCCGACGCAGTTACCGAGGCCCTAGACGACAAGGAGCCTTGACAGAAGGAAAAAAAACAACGATAAGTCGGTACAGAACAACTCCGACAACCGTAAGCGCAAGTCGGACAACGTGGTGGCTGCTATGGAGTGTACTCGGCCGCGACCCCAAGAACAAATGAGTACCAAAAAGTGATGAACAGGACATGTCCTTTCCACCTAAAGGGCAAGCACGCGGCTATGGACTGTTTTATGCTCAAGAAGTTTGCTTCCGAGCAGACTTCAACATCTAACAGCAATAAAGACAAGGACAAGCCTGATTCGGACGCAGCCGACGACTACCAAGATCTCTAGGCTGAGCTCAACCACATCTTTTGAGGGCTGACGGCATACGAGTTCAAAAAGAAGCAGAAGCTAACAGCACGCGAAGTTAACTCGGTCTCTGCAGGTGCCCCCTAGTACTTGCGTTAGTCAGAAACGCCAATCACGTTGGACTACGCAGATCACCCTGATCAGGTCACTCATCTAGGATGCTATCCACTTGTCCTGGACCCGATCATCAGGAGCATCAAATTGAAGAAGGTTCTCATCGACGGAGGAAGCACTCTCAACATCCTGTTCGTCAAGACGCTCGACAAGATGAGGATCCCTCATTCCGAGTTACGGCCGAGTACAGCGCCCTTCCACGGAGTAATCCCTAACCTGTCTTCTACTTCACTCGGACAGATAACTTTGCCAGTTACATTTGGCACATGGGAGAACTTCCGTATAGAGAACATCTGCTTCGAAATTGCTGACTTCGAGGCCACGTATCATGCCATACTTAGATGGCCAATACTAGCCAAATTCATGCCAGTGCCACATTATAATTACATGATACTCAAGATGCCAGGACCAGATGGAGTACTATCCCTGCGCAGCGATGTTAAGCAAGCCTTTACCTGCGACAAGGAGAGCTGCGAGCTAGTCCAGTCACATGAAGCGGCAATCGGGCAACATCCGACTCGCCGCTGTAACTACAAACGAGGATGATTAAGTTCCGGCGAAAAAAGCAGCCAAGTCGGGAATCTCAGCGGATTCTGAAACAAAAAAGATCCCCCTAACACTTCCGACCCCTCAAAAACTGCACTTGTCTGGACCAAACTCGACCCTAAATAGGAAGACGAGCTCGTTACCTTTCTCCAGGTGAACAGGGATATATTTGCTTGGAAACCTTCCGACATGCCTGGTGTACCAAGGGAGGTGATCGAGCATTCCCTCAACGTCAAACCGGACGCCAAACTAGTCAAACAATAACTATGGCGCTTCGCACAAAACCGCAAAGATGCTATTCGGGAGGAGATAGCCAAACTCCTCGCTGCCAGGTTCATCAAAGAGGTCTATCACCCGGATTGGCTGGCAAATCCAGTCCTAGTCCGGAAGAAGAACGGTAAATGGCATATGTGCGTCGTTACACCGACTTAAACAAGGCGTGCCCCAAAGATCTGTTTGGTCTACCCAGGATTGACCAGGTGGTCGACTCAACTGCAGGGTGTGAGCTACTTAGCTTTCTCGACTGTTACTCGGGATGTCACCAGATCAGCCTGAAGGAGAAAGACTGTCTAAAGACTTCTTTTATCATGCCGTTTGGAGCATACTGCTATGTTACTATGCCGTTCGGGTTGAAAAACGCTAGAGCAATGTATCAACGAGTAATCCAGCGGTGTTTACACACTCAACTCGGGAGCAACGTGGAGGCATATGTCGACGATTGGTGATCAAGACAAGCCAAGGAAAGCCTCATCGCCGACTTAGAGAAAACTTTACAAAGCTTTCGGAGATTCAAGATGAAGTTGAACTCTGAAAAGTGTCTTCGGAATACTTTCGGGAACATTACTCGGCTTCATCATATCACACCGAGGAATCAAGACCAATCTAGAGAAAATCAACGCTATCATGAACACGGCACCCCCGACTAGCCAGAAGGACGTTCAAAAAACTGACAGGATGCATGGTGGCACAACTGATTTATCTCCCGACTTAGTGAACGGGGCATGTCCTTTTTCAAGCTATTGAAGAAAGTGGATAATTTTCAATGGACACCCGAAGCCTAGTAAGCCTTCGAGGACTTTAAGAAGTTCCTCACATCACCACCAGTGTTGGCATCATCCATGCCCCAGGAGCCACTAATGTTGTATCTGGCAGAAACTACTCAGGTAATCAGTACGGTGCTGGTAGTTGAGCGAGCAGAGCAAGGCATATATAGAAAATATAGAGGCCAGTCTACTTCATCAGCGAGGTCCTAGCCGACTCCAAGATGAGATATCCTCAAGTTCAAAAGCTGTTGTATGGCCTACTCATCACTATCTAGAAGTTGGTGCACTACTTTCAGTCGCATCACATCGTATCCACTCGGGGACGTCCTACACAACCGTGAAGCCACTGGCATAATTGCTAAATGGCCACTCGACTTGATGCCGTTTGGCATCATCTTTCAATCCCGGACAGCAATCAAGTCTCAAGTTCTAGCCGACTTCATGGCCGAGTGGACAGAAGTCTAGATGGCTACAAACACGAACAAGCTAGAGTACTGGACGATGTACTTCGACGGTTCTCTATGGATCGGCAGTGCAGGGGCTAGCATCGTGCTGACGTCACTTACTGGCAGAAACTAAAGTACGTTCTCCAGATTCACTTTACGGTTTCCCTTAATGTTGTCGAGTACGAGACACTTATCCACGGGCTACGTATCGCCATATCACTTGGAATTCGCCGACTGGTAGGACGGATTCTCAACTCGTGGTCAACCAAGTCATGAAAGATTGTACATGTCTTGATGATAACATGGCGGCATATTGTCAGCAGGTGTGAAAACTAGAAGACAAGTTCGACGGGCTGGAAATAACACATGTGCTGCGCCAATACAATGAAGCTGCAGATGAATTGGCTAACATGGGATCCAAATGAGAAGTGGTCCCGACTGGGGGTTTTCGTCGAACAACTGTTGAAGCCATCAGTTAAGAAGAAACTAGTGGACGAGTAGTCAGGCTGAACCTACCCCGCAACAAACGAAGTACTACTATCTCTTAAGATTGGTAGACTCCAATTTTCAAATTTATCTTGGACGACGAACTCTCAGAAGATCGCAACGAATCTGAGCGGATTAAACATCAAAGCAAATATTTTTTTTAGTTGAAAAAGACCTTTACCGTCGAAGTGCATCCGGAGTCCTCATGTGCTGCGTCACATCCGAGAAGGGTAAACAAATTCTGCAGTCGATCCACTTAGGCATCTGTGGTAACTATGCTGTATCCAGGACATTAGTCGGAAAGGCTTACAGACATGGTTTTTTCTAGCCAACTACGGTAATAGACGCTAAAGACATAGTTCGCATATGCGAGAGATGCCAATTCTTTGCAAGGCAAACACATCTTCTAGCTCAAGAACTTCAAACAATTCCAATCTTTTAGCCCTTTACAGTTTGGGCTTGACATGTCGGCTGTTCAAGAAAGCGCCATAAGAGTTCACACACTTGTTCGTTGCAGTGGATAAATTCACAAAGTGGATCAAGGCAAAACCTGTTGCTACCATAACAGCGACACGAGCAAAGGACTTCATCATGATATTTTATACCGATTTGGAGTTCCCAACCGTATCATAACGGACAACGGTACTTAGTTCACTGGTGGCTTTTTCAAGATTTCTGTGATGATTCGGCGATCTGTTATGCTTCTGTGGCATACCCGTGTAGTAATGGACAGTCGAGCGTGCAATTCATGGTTTTACAAGGTATCAGGCTAGCGTATTCGACGACTACAACCATATGTAGGCAGTAGTACAAGAACTCCCATCTGTACTTTGGTCTCTAAGAACCACGGTTAGTCGGGCAATAGGGCAATCTCCTTTCTTCCTAGTCTATGGTGCTGAGGCTATGTTAACAATCAAGTTAGAGTTCGGCTCACCGTGAGTTCTAGCCTACTCAGAAGATAAATCAAACGAAGACCGACTGGTCGAACTCGATCAGTTGGAAGAAGCAAGGGACATCGCAACTATCCAGTTGGCACGGTATCTCCAAGGCCTACGTCATTATCACAGTTGAAATGTTCATGGCTGCGCCTTTTTGGTTGGAGATCTCGTCCTGAGAAAAATACAAACCACAAAAAACAGGCATAAACTATCTCCTTTATGAGAAGGGCTGTTCATTATCGCTAAGGTAACATGTCCGGGCACCTATTGAAGATAGAAGACGGTGCCCTAGTCAACAACTCATGGAATATAGAACAGCTACGTCCTTTCTATACTTGAGTCTTGTATTATATTTATGCATGAATAAAGTTCTTTACTCTGATTCACTACATCGCTTGTCCTAACCTAATAGTGAGTCAGGGGCGGCATATTACATGCCTTGTTAATAAAATCCGAGCTTGTTTTATCTAAATCACAAAGTTCTACAAAGACTATCCTAAGTTTGCCCGAGTATTGCTCTGTAAGGTGAACGTTTTTTTCTAAATTTATCTCGATCTACTCAGCGCAAACTATGTAGTCAGGTAAAGCTAATGACGACTCAGAATAAGCAAGTACTCGACAGCATTTTACAGACATTCATAAAAGTCTTTACAAAAGTTATACATGTTCATCAGTGGACACCGACTACATAATTGTTCTGTTTTTACATGCCCAGGTCGCCTCTGCGGTTGCCCTCACCTGACTGATTAGCTCCAGCGCCTCCTTAGGAGTTTTCCCCTCGCAAAAACCCTCACCAATTGCCTCATGTCTACCCTAGGTAGATCGATTTGGTCATTGCGAGACTTGGGCGACGCCGACAGCTACACGCTCATCCGAAATACTACTCAAGATACTCAGGGCTTCGCTGAGGCGTTCGGCCACTTGGGTGACAGAACTGGAGCTGGTCCTAAGATAATGAGGCTACATGATGTCCAGGAGCGCCTTCACGAATTCAACAATGACTTCCCGCGATCTTTTGATCATCTTAATCTTTTCCGTAAAAGTGCCAAATTGAACCTGGGCGTTGGCTTTCGAAGCTATTCAGATGCATCGACAAGAATATTGGTTAACCAAGATAAGTAGTCAGAGCAACAAGAAGTCGAGGCAAGGTCATGGTCAAGCAGGAGACTCACTGGCATAGTTGGCCTCCACCTTGGCTTTGGCCTTCTCCACCTTCTTCAGCTCTTTGTCCAGTTTTTCCCTCTCCTTTGTCTAGGCTTTCAGCTCGGCTTCGAGGGCTGCAATGCAAAACAGTCAAGAACTCAAGATTGCAGTTAAAACTCAACAGTCGGGAATCAATAATCTGGGGAAATCTACTTGGGATTCACTTGGGAGACAACACAGAAGACTTACTTCTGATTTTTTCAGCTTGGGCCTAGTTTTCATCCCTGAGCTTGTCTACCGACCCCTTCAGCCACGTCCCTCTCTCTTGGCTGGTTCGCTCCAGATCATCTTTGGCTACCTAGAGCTAGCGCAGTTGTTGTAGCTAAGGGGCGAGCTCAGTCAGGACTTTGCTCATCTTTTCCGAGCGATCGACGATCTTCTGCTCAGCACCAACTAGGGGTAATCAGGGTCAGTAGGCAGAATATCAGATCTGCAGAAGTTGTCAAGCATTCGACATGGCAAGATTCGCAGTATACCTAGACTCCCTTCGACGCGATGATTGCAGCATACATTAGGTTCCTTTGCTCTCTCAGTGCTACCTGCTCGTCATGCTCGAAGCTCTCTGCTACCCCTTCGGGGTTGACCTAGTAAAATGTTTTTAGGAAATTGCACAGAGGGGCTTCGAGCCTGGGGAGATTTCCTTCATCAGAAGACATTGACACCGCTGGCGATGGGGTCCTGGCCCTGAGCTTGATAGCTGCAGGGATTTCGGGGATTAGCTTGGGGGCTGGAGCTACAACTTCAGCATCCATTCCGTGGTTGGCCAGCGCTGGTAGCTCTGCTGTCAGGACTGCTTCAGCTTCAGCAGCTAGGGCAGCCTCTGGCTCGGTAGGTAACATTATTAGCTCTGGCTCGGCTGGGATGGGCTTGATGGCAGGAGTTAGTGCCATAGTCCCCTTGGGATCTATATCAATTCGCTTCCTGCACAACATATCAAATATCAAGACACTACCCCATCATTCAAGATTCTTAGAAGATTGAAGATTTTTTATTACCTCTTGGAAGTCTTGAATTTCCATAGAGGTGCTCCTGAGGACGTCGGTGAGGGGCTCGAGAGCCTGCTCGGCGGCGAGCGGCCAACTGTTGGCTAGTCGGCGTGGTAGTCGACGGTGGCGAGTTGGCTGTGGCTGGCTCGGTGCCCAAAGCAGCCGACTGCGGAGCCGGGGCACTTGGTGGCGCTGGTCTTGGGCTTGGTGGCCTTGGGGCTAAACTGACAGGATCTTTGATCTTTAGGCTCCCCGGCGCTGCACTCCGCATGCTTTTCTTTTTGCTGAGGTCTTCAATTGGCCTTTCCTAGCCCTCTTGGGGCTGGGCTGAGCGGCAGAAGGGTTGGCTGGCCGCTTCTTCGATTTTGTGGCCGGCTGATCTTGAGAGTCACTATCGAACTCCTCACAGTCCTGCAAGTATTTCAGCAATATATGTGTCACACATTGCAGAACAAGCCAGGATAGATATGAACAAATATTCATCACAGGTGAATAACAAGCTAGCATCAATATCTTCAAGGTTATCTTTGGCTGGGGCCTGCCCTTGCAGTAGGGCTTCGGTGTGCGCTCCTCGTCCTCGGTCTCCACAACCCCATTGACAAAGAAGCCGAGTAAGGTATCAGTAACCTTATTCTTGTCGGCTACATCGGGGTATTCTCGGCTGGGGTCATCTTTACCCTAGTAGTCCCCGCCGAAATGGCTCCTGGTCTTCAATGGTCTGGTGCGGCGATTGAGGAAGCACCTTGCCACCCAGGGACTAGTCAGCCCCATACTCTTCGAATGGTCAATCCTGTCCATCAGCTGGTATACCTACCCTATTTTTTCATAGGTTGGCACTGATGACTAGCTTGGTAGGACGGTTGGTGGAGCACTAAAGAAAGAGGTAGAGAGGGTTCAAGGTTTGAGTAGTAAAACTACTCTTTGTGCCAACCCTTGAGTGATGTCTTCAGAGAAACATTGAGATAGGCCTTCTTCATTTCGTTCCTAAGCTGAAGTCCGCCCGATTTTATTTTTGGATAGCTGAGGCTTGATGTGGAATAGGTAACGGAAGAGATTGAAGTGGGGCTTGACCCCCAGAAAAGCTTCGCACAAGGTAGCGAAGATCAAAATATGGAGACTAGAGTGGGATTCAAATTCACCAACTCTATTTGGTAGAAAGACAAGAGCTGGCGAAGGAAATCTGAGGAGGGGAGGGCAAGACCGCAGTCGAAAAGCGAAGTGAAGACAACGGTCTCACTAGATTTGGGCGCCGGCATAGACTCCCCTTCCGCGGTGCGCCAGTGGATGACGTCTTGTTGTTGCAGAATCATCCGCTTCTCCAGCAGCTTTAGCTTCACTGGGCTGCAATCTGACATCGGCCAGACTCTGGCAGGCATATCGAGGATCTCAAATGGAGCCCTCGGCATTGTCGGAGGGGAGAAATTTAGGGAAATGGCCTATGGAGATTGGGAACAAATGCGGCGGAGCAGATTCTGGCAAGTCTCGAGCGGAATCAATGGTGAAAATACAAAATAACTATCTATCATGGCTGGGACTATTTTTCTTGTATTCCTCTTGCCAAAATACACTAGCAGGATTTTTATTGGAATTTTTAGAGTACTGGAAGTATTTTTAATAAATAAAAATGCATTATCAGAATTAAAAACCTCATGGAAATTCCCTTTTCCTTTTTCCCTTCTTTTTTCTCCTTTTCTTTTCTTGTTTCCCTCCTGGGTTGCAGCCTGCTGCTATTCCCGGCTTGCCCACGCGCCCGCGTGCCTCTTCTCTCTCTCTCGCTGCCAATGGGGCCTGCCCGTCAGTGCCCCCATGCCTCTCTACCTACTTCCCTCCTGCTGACATGTGGGACCAAGGCCCCACATGTCAGCCACATCTTCAACCTCCGGTTGAATAGGCTGGAGGGGATCGAATCTCCCTGCTGTGCGATTCCGCCTCGCCCCTTGTGGGTGCGCCCTTGCCCTTGATTCAAACGCCATAGACCAGGTCGCCTAGCCGTTCCCCCACGCCTCCCGCTCCTCACGCCCACGAACTCGAGGGGATTTCGCCACACACCGCCATGGCTGCCGTCCACAATCTCACAAAATTCGGCTGCCTTGGCCACGATCTCGGGCCCCTGTGCCTATTTAAACTCTCCTCGTGCTCTTCCGCTTCTTTTCCCTCAAACGCCCAAGCTCCCAGTGCCCTCTAGCCTCGCCGCTTCGTGTCCCGAAGCGCTGCCGCTTTCCTCCGTCTCCAACTGCTCGCCATCGCCGCTGTAGCCACCGCCAGGCCGTGCTCTCACCTCCGTTGGCATCGCCGCGTGCTAGGGAACCTAGGCCGCCACTCCCATAGGACCCTATGCCGTTAGAGTCCCTCTCCCACTATCATCCCCTTCGGTGAGTGCCGTCGCCGGCCTTCGGCCGTGGAATTCCACCGATTCGTTCAATCATTTCCTCCCCTAACCCACTCTACACCGTCGCCAGGGCCTCCGGACCTCGTCCACGCCTCGATCACCGCCTTGCGCCGCCAGAACCTCGTCGACGTCCTCGTCCTGAAGCATCCTGCCACTAACTCCTCCTTCCTGCCGCCGTTCGCCGTCCACCGGTAGTTGCGAGCCCTCGGTGAGGACCCCCCCTCAGTTCCCCCTTCTCCTCCGCCACTCTCCGGGCGCCGGATGGTCGCCGGTGGCGACCATCGGGCCGCTCGCCCCGCTGCACCTTGGTCGCGCTGACAGGGCTGAGCCTCATTTGTCCCGGGCCGTCCGATCTGCGGGCCGTTCATGTGGTGCCGCTGCAGGCGCCTGCTCCGTTGCCACGTTGATGCCACCTCGGCACCGCGTCGGCCCATCTGTCCGTCAAGGCTGCCACGTCGACAGCCACGTGGCGTGGTCATGCCGGGCCGTGTTGGACTGCGTCCACCGTGCGCCGCCGACCCGTGGGTCTCGCCTGTTGGCGCCAGTCCCCAGGTCAGCTGACACCATAAACCCTAATTAATGCGCAACAATTCATTTAGGATCTATTTATGTATAGTAAAAATACTGTAAAACTTTGAAAATCATAACTAATTCATACGAGCTCCGATTAATTCCATTAAAATTTAATTAAATCCATAAAAATATCAAGAATCCATTAAAAATAGTTTTAGCTTATGTTTCAGTGCTCTTATGTACTATTTTTATTTGTTTGTGCTTTGAGTGATATAGAACCCGACGTTTCCGACCCTCCCATGTACTACGAAGTGGTCGCAGAGTTTGCAAAGCCAGAGCAAGGCAAGTTACATCATTTTTCTTGATCATATTGTGCCTACTTTATGCAAATTATTATATTTGAATAAATAAATATGCATGTTTTCATTATTTAATGTGGGAAGGTTTAACTTATGTGAATAGTTCGACGACCCTAGCTTGATAACCATTTATTCCTTTGTAACCTAGGTAACAATATGAGTAGAGTATGACTTAGATCTGCTTAGCCATGCCTAGAATTAACTAGCTCACCTCGGGAATAATAATTGCTCTTAATCATATTCCTTCATGGTTCGACTTGGTGTCGAAATAATGGGACTTTGGTCATGGATAGTTACTTAAATAAAATATGACCTTAATGGTGGACTGTGGGTGCATGGTTTTGATGGTCGCACCATGGCAATTAAGGACCAGTTTACGGGAACCCCTTAAGCAGTTATTCGTACATACCACAAGCCAGCGTAGGCAACGGCTAGGCTTGTAGCATAGCTTCTCCCCCTCCTAGGCACTATTAGTGAGGATGGGCGTGATGGAGTTGGGTCAGCTCGGGGTCAGGTTGATCGGCTTCCGGATCCACTATGGTGCAATAGGGTAGCCTAGTCGATATGGTGTGCTCTGTCGACAAGTGCAAGCTTAGCGTGGTATGGATGGTTGGGGAGGAGTTGCTTGAACGGTCCTGTCATAGCCTCTCGTGGGGTCTCGTAGTGATACGCCAGCACACGGGAACGTGTGTGGGGCTATGTCTTATGAGTATAGTACACCTCTGGCTAGAGTTAAAAACTATTCGAATAGCCGTGCCTGTGGTTATAGGCATTTGGTCAAGACTCACCGTGATTATTCTCACCTTAATAAACTAACTTAAAATATGTTGTAGAGATAGGATGGCTGGTTGGGCCTAGTCAACGTGGCGTAACGTTGATCAGAGGTGATTTAATACTGCTTAATTAAATAACCTTTTAGTCGTTTACGAACTACTATTGTTTGCAACTGCTTTTACGCAAATGAATCCAAATCCTATCTTTGTCTCCCGTATATTGTGCATAATTGCAGGTGTGACTTGTTGGTACTATGAGTGGTACTCATCCTTCCTCCCATTTCCCTCCTCTCAGAGATGGAGTTCTTCTTCGACAAAGATCGTCAAGAGGAGTAGGCTGGATCTGCCGTCAAGCTGCTTGTGGAGTGGAAGCCTCTGCGTAGCTAGTTGTTTATAGGTTTATTTATTTTTTTCGCTGCATTTATGTATGACAGTTTGATTTGGTTTGTAAGACGTACTCTGTATGACAACTTGGTATTTGTGTACACTGGCTTTCCTGGACAAGAATTTAATACATAAGAATGTTCAGAATTCTGGTTGAGAATTTCTAGGCATTACACTTAATGAAACAATATCTTGAATTTAGAATTACTAGGACAAATACTAAACCCTCCAAGCTCCACATATTTACTACTTATGCAATTGCTCCAGAACCATGAATTCGCTTAACCATCACCTTGAGTTGTCTACTACCAGTAGGATTGATCAACCCCTCATGTCAAAAAGGAAGGGTAAGAACTTTTGATTGGTAAGAATGTGAGAGTTGAGTGATTTCCACATACATACATACTATAGGATATTTTGCTATCTTCCCTAACCATGGCAGGTGGAGAGTTGATAGAATTTCAATTCCATGGTGGCAATGACCCGGAGAAGTATATTGTGACGACAACGGGGTGCCCGATCTTCCGTTAGGTAAGGATAACTCTCGATTTGGTGGAGAATTGACACTCACGATCCGGCTTCTGATCACCAAGACCCGAACCCTGCAATCGCAGCACTACGACTCCTCTTGTTATCAATCGTGCGTTGCCCGGTTGACCTCGCCACGAAGGCTAATTCCTACGTGCGAATCAAAGAACACAAGTAAGAATAAGAAAGATTGCAACTCAACTTGCAGATGAATGATTATACTCTCGAAGTTGGGGTCTCATAAACTAATAAACGGCGAAACTGTTCAAAGACAGAATAATCTAAGCAAAACCCATCTAAACAGTGATGGCTACTGAATATATATAAGTTAGGACATCCTAGGGTGAGGGGCGTACTCCTCATGGATTTAGCCCACGACACAAATACAAAGCCCAAAGGCCCAAACTGACTCGGATGGGAAAAATGACGCAACTTGTTTCGGCGATTCTGGATAGCTTAGGACGAATTTTGGTGTGAAACCAAAACCATCTAAAAGTAGACTTATAAGCTTTCCAACAAGTACTTGTAGGCCCTGTAACTCCTTTTGGATCAAAAGTTATAGCCGTTTGAAGTTGACGCTGTCTCCCAACCCGAAACTGAATCGGCCTCGGGAATAAGAATTTACTTGTACTTGTTGTCTCCACTTTAATATTTGGCTTCTTG
The DNA here is from genome assembly GCA_003991445.1 of Oryza meyeriana var. granulata. NCBI lineage: Eukaryota > Viridiplantae > Streptophyta > Magnoliopsida > Poales > Poaceae > Oryza > Oryza meyeriana. Next base: position 233,813 of record RYFJ01000583.1, read on the forward strand.
AGTTATCTCCATGGTCTTCTCCCAGGTTCCTAATAACAATAAAATCATCACAAGAATTAAATAGCATGCCATTCATAGAAAAATTTTCATGTAAACTTAGGAACGCATTCACCTGACAATTAAGTTAACGGGCACATGCGCGAGTAATTGGTCCTTGGACCTGTGGAGGTTATAAGTGTGTATCGAAAGAAGTGATGTCCTCATCATCCTCCCCCTCTTGATTTGGAGTCGTCCTCGACTCAAGGTCATCTTCTTCACCCAAGAAAGGCTTCAAATCAACAACATTGAACACATCACTCACACCATAATTTGTAGACAAATCAATCTTGTATGTATTATCATTGATCTTCGCAAGAACTTTAAAAGGACCAGCAGCTCGAGACATTAATTTTGACTTGCGCAAAGTAGGAAACCTATCCTTTCTTAAGTGTAACCAAACAAGATCACCAGGTTCAAAAATAAGCTCCTTTCTACCTTGACTACCAGCAAATTTATACTTTGCATTCATACGCTCAATATTGTTCTTAGTGGTCCCATGTAACTTAAGCACAAATTCAGCCCGTGTTTTAGCATCAAAATTCACTTTTTCTGAAAATGGTAAAGGCAATAAATCAATTGGAGCGCAAGGGTTAAAGCCATATACCACCTGGAATGGGCTCATCTATGTGGTGGAGTGCAAAGAACGATTGTAGGCGAACTCCACATGTGGAAAACATTCTTCCTACATTTTCAAATTATTCTTCAAAACAGCCCGCAATATCGTTGACAAAGTATAATTCACCACCTCGGTTTGTCCATCGGTTTGGGGGTGGCAAGTTAAAGAAAATAGTAACTTCATCACTAATTTTCTTCACAACGTCATCCAAAAATGACTCAAAAACTTGGTATCTCGATCTGAAACAATTGTATTGGGCACACCATGTAAACGAACGACATCCCTGAAAAACAAATCAGCAACTATGGTAGCATCGTCGCTCTTATGATAAGGAATGAAATGTGCCATTTTAGAAAATCCATCAACAATAACAAAGACACTATCCCTCCCCCTCTATGTCCTAGGCAATCCTAAAATAAAATCCATAGAAATATCTTCCCAAGAAACACTAGGGATGGGTAGAGGCATATAAAGACCATGTGGATTAAGACAGGACTTAGCTTTGTTACAAGTGCTGCATCGTGCAACGTATCGTTCAACGTCACGCCGCATTTTCGGCCAAAAGAAGTGAGTAGCCAGCACATCCTCTGTCTTCTTCACTCTAAAATGTCCCATCAATCCACCTCCATGCGCTTCCTGCAAAAACAAAAGACAAACAGAGCTTGCAGGAACACATAATTTATTAGCTCGATACAACAATCCTTCATTCAACACATATTTATTACAAGTTCTCTCCTCTCGACAGTGATCATAAGCTTCTTCAAAGTCCAAATCAGTAGCATATAATTCTTTTATTGTCTCCAATCCAAAAATTTTATGATCAAGTTGAAATAACATAGTGTAGCGCCTAGATAAAGCATCAGCAATCACATTGTCTTTGTCTTTCTTATGCTTAATGATATATGGAAACGACTAAATAAATTCTACCCATTTAGCATGTCGTTTATTCAATTTAGCGTGACTTCGAATATGTTTCAAAGACTCATGATTAGAATGTATGATAAATTCTTTTGGCCATAGATAATGTTGCCAAGTCTCTAATGTTTGAACCAAAGCATACAATTCTTTATCATAGGTGGAATAATTCAAACTAGGTCCTAACAACTTCCTACTAAAATATGCAACTGGCTTACCTTCTTGAATAAGCACACCTTCAATCCCAATACTACTTGCATCACATTCAAGGTCAAAAACCTTACCAAAGTCAGGGAGTTGGAGTAGTAGGGCATGAGTCAACTTCTCTTTAAGCAAATTAAAGACGTCTTCATGTGCTTGTCCCCATTGAAAGGGAATGTCTTTCTTAGTGAGCTCATTCATGGGAGCGGCAATGGTGCTGAAATCTCTCACAAAACGACGATAGAATCCACCTAGCCCAAGAAAGCTCCGCACCTGTTAACCGATGTAGGAGTCGGCCAATTCTTAATCGCTTCAATCTTGGTCTCATCAACTTCAATTCCCTGTGGAGTCACAACATAACCAAGAAAAGAAACTCGTTCCATACAAAATGTGCACTTCGCGAGGTTACCGAACAAACGTGCATCTCTCAAAGCATTAAAAACAGCACGTAAGTGTTCCTTATGTTCATCTAAAGACTTGCTGTAAATAAATATGTCATCAAAGTAAACCACCACAAATCTACCAATGAAAGTGCGTAAACTTCATGCATGAGTTGCATAAAAGTACTAGGAGCATTAGCCAAACCAAAAGACATTACTAACCACTCATACAAACCAAATTTAGTTTTAAACACGGTCTTCCATTCATCACCCAATTTCATTCTAATTTGGTGGTATCCACTACGCAAGTCTACTTTAGAGAACACAACAGAGATACTCAATTCATCAAGCATATTATCTAACCTAGGAATAGGATGACGATACCTAATAGTTATATTATTGATGGCTCTACAATCAACACACATATGCCATGTTCCATCTTTCTTAGGTACCAAAATAACAGGAACAGCACAAGGACTAAGGCTTTCACGTACATACCCTTTGTCAAGCAAATCTTGCACTTGACGCTGAATTTCCTTAGTCTCTTCGGGGTTGGTCCTATATGGTACGCGGTTTAGCAAAGCGGCTCCCGGGATTAAATCAATTTGATGCTCAATTCCTCTCATAGGAGGCAGCTCCGAGGGTATCTCACTTGGAAACACATCAGCAAAATCCTGCAAAAGGTTAATAATAGCACGTGGCAAAAAAGGAGGCAAGTCCTCAAGTGTAAAGAATGTTTCCTTGCAAACTAAAGCATAGCAAACAGATTCATTAACATTTAACTCAGAAATCTCAGATTTAGTAGCTAACATGGAAGCTCCTTTCAACTTAAGTGTGTCTTTCCTAGCATGTGGTTCTTTTTTTCTCCTTTTTAGGTGGAAAAACATTTTTAGCTACTTGTTGATTTTTAGACTTAGAATTTTCAGCACGTGCTATATCGTCCTTCAAAATTTCAGCAGGGGCATTGGTAGCAACTCCATCTTCTTACCATTGTGTGTGAAGGTGTAAGTGTTAGTTCTACCACGGTGCAACACATCTCTATCATATTCCCAAGGCCTACCCAACAGCAAAGAGCATGCTTGCATAGGCACAACGTCAAAGTTTGCACTATCATGGTAATTTCCAACGGAAAATTGCACTCTCACAACTTTACTTACCTTCAACTTACCACAAGAGTTAAACCATTGGATGTAGTAAGGCCGTGGATGTGGTTGTGTATGCAAACCTAGCTTGTCAACCAAATCTGAACTAGCAAGGTTGCTACAACTTCCGCTATCAATGACAACACGGCATGCTCTATTGTGAACCATGAACCTTGATTGGAACAAATTATGACGCTGATTTTGCTCCGCCTTCTCCATTTGAGCACTTAGCACCCATTGTGCTACAATGCTCAAGTACTTGCTTGTATCTACCGCACCTATGTGCTCCACATCCTTATCACTCTCGTCTTCATCGCCTACATTGTTAGTGCCATGTGCTAATTCATCATCAATATCACTAGCACTAGTGTACTCACCATCCTCTGTAGCAATGAGAACTCTCTAATTTGGGCAATCACGTTGCACATGGCCCATCCCTTTGCACTTGAAGCATTGGATATCTCTCGTTCTTCTCGTAGAAGCAACCGATGATGCGCTTTTTGCGGGTGCCTGTACGCGAACAGATTTGCTCACCTCGGTAGCTTGTGAAGATGGCGCTGCTGGTGCCCTATTGATGGAGGGCATAGAACTTCGAATAGGGGCACTTTTTCCTTGCCCAATGGAAGGCCTCGGTGTAGACGTGCTTCCCCAATTGTTCCTTCTCAATGGCGGCCTTCCCTGCAATTCCTGTTCAACTAATATAGCTAGATGGAACAATCGGTTAAAAGAATTGTATTCCTTATATTGAATAATGTCCTAAATTTCACATCTCAACCCCCCATAAAATTGAGCCATCTTATCCTCCTCATCCTCCTCTACCTCACAATGCAACATTCCTATTTGTAGCTCCTACAGATTTTTCTCCTTGGTCTAAGCGTTGCAACTTATTTCTAAAATCACGTTTGAAAAATGGAGGAATAAACCTACTCCGCATAGCTTGCTTCAACCTTTCCCATGTGTCAGGTTCTACGCCAGTTTTAACTAGTTCATTCCACCAGATAATAGCAAAGTCTTTGAACTCACTAGTTGCTTGCCTGACTCTATGATTTTCAGGAACTAAATGGAAATTAAATTTCTGCTCTACGGTCATCTCCCAATCCAAATAAGCTTCAGGGTCATATTTTCCCGAAAATGAAGGCAAGGTAAATTTAACTTTAGCAAAAGGATCATCGTTACCTCGCCCTTGGTGGTTTCCTCCCCTACCTTGACGATTTTGGCGAAGACGTTGACGTAGTCGTGCCTCTTCTGTTGCTCGCTGGTCAACCTCTCCATCATCTCCATCGTCATCATACATCATGGCATCATCTCCGGAGGGTGGCCGATGGGTCTCCAATTCATCAATCCTCCCAACCAGCATGGCTACTCGTCTGTCCAGACTCTCAAGCATGTGGTTTATGTTCTGCTTGGCAAGAGCAGCGTTGGCCCCCTTCAGAATGGTTTCATTCAGCCCCTTCATCATCTGGTCCATGTAGCCTTGCATCTCGCCATGAAGAACGCACTCTGTCATTTTGTCGCTCCCTGGCATTGTTAGCAAGAAAACAGAGAAAACACAAAGAAATTATCCCTATCAACTACTACTATGCAAAGATAGTGGACACTCGTAAATGGAAGCACCTTACCGAGCTCTTACAAGGTTCTGAGACTAGCGAGCAAAGGATGGTACAACCAGTGGCTGGTTCGTGATACCTTGAGGGTGTGATCCAGCGATTGCAAGGGTTGAGACCGTGCTAACCAGAAGTATATATATGGAGCTTGGGAGGCCAAAATATGTTAGTAGCACACAATTCAATAAGAGATAGTAATACTGAATAAATGTCCAAAGCACTTGTCCTACTTGCTGGCCTAACCGCGTTCTAAACTAGATGTGATAAAACAAGGGACAAACAAGTATGAAAGGACAGCATCAAGGAAATAAGGACAAGGAAAAAATAAAGCACAAAACAACCACAGATGGCTCCCTGGTGTGTCCTATGTGCTCCTCTTCTTTTTTTTTCTTTTTTTTATTCTTTCACCCCTTTTTTATTTTTCTTTTATTTTTCTGATATTTTTTTCTCAACTAGGAGCATAGGAACAACAACCTCAGGAGGTGACAGCTCAATTTGATATAAGGTGTGATCTGTAGAAATACACGAGCGTGCTTTAAAAAGCATGCTAGTACTTTGAAGTGCGGAAACCCAATTTTTCGGGCTGAATTTCGCAAAAAATTTTCAGACAAACCCGATGAAGTGGGGGAGTAGCGGATGGGAAATTTTCTGTAGATGTTCGTAGACTATTTATTTGCCTGATTTCGAGTTCGTATGCGAAAATTATGGCAGTTTTAAGGAAGGTCCTTCGTATCAGTGTTTTGGTGGAGACTGATTCGGGATCAGGTGGTGGTGTCTAGGGGGGTGCGGCGGATGGATCACGAACTGGACTCAAACACAATCTAAGCCAGCAACCGAACTCGACCTAGGACACAAACTCAACACTACGGACTCTGAAATAGAATTATGCAAAAGATTAAACATGGTTGTAGGACAGAGAAAAAAACCTATGATTACCAATTTTGTTTCTGTGGCTTTTCTGGACTCTAGGTATAGGAAACAAAGATTGAAACAGGACGGAAAAGATAATATCTAATGGGCAACCTTCGCTCTGATACCACTTGATAGCAACGGGGTGCCCGATCTTCCATTAGGTAAGGATAACTCTCGATTTGGTGGAAAATTGACACTCACGATCCGGCTTCTGATCACCAAGACCCGAACCCTGCAATCGTAGCACCATAACTCCTCTTGTTATCAACCGTGCGCTGCCCAGTTGACCTCGCCACAAAGGCTAATCCCTACATGCGAATCGAAGAACACAAGCATTAACAAGGAAGATTGCAACTCAACTTGCAGATGAATGATTATACTCTCGAAGTTGGGGTCTCACAAATCGATAAACGGCAAAACTGTTCAAAGACAGAATAATCTAAATAAAACCCATCTAAACAGTGACGGCTACTGAATATATATGAGTTAGGACGTCCTAGGGTGAGGGTTTTCCCTGTGAGGGGCGCACTCCTCATGCGTTTAGCCCACGACACAAATACAAAGCCCAAAGACCCAAACTGACTTGATGGAAAAAATAACACAACTTGTTTTGGCGATTCTGGACAGCTTAGGAAGAATTTTGGTGTGAAACTAAAAACATCTGAAAGTAGAATTTATAAGCTTTCCAACAAGTACTTGTAGGCCCTGTAACTCCTTCTGGATCAAAAGTTATGGCCGTTTGAAGTTGACGCTATCTCCCAGCCCGAAACTGAATCGGTCTCGGGAATAAAAATTTACTTGCACTTGTTATCTCCACTTTAATATTTGGCTTCTTGAGCTATTCTCCATGCTCTTCTCCCAGGTTCCTAATAACAATAAAATCATCACAAGAATTAAATAGCATGTCATTCGTAGAAATATTTCCATGTAAGTTTAGAAACACATTCACTTGGCAATTAAGTTGACGGGCACATGCACGAGTAATTGGTCCTTGGATCTGTGGAGGTTGTAAGTGCGTATCGAAAGAAGTGATATCCTCATCATATTGAGTGGGACCACAGAATTGGAAAAGTTATCAAGTTTGAGATGCTTTCAAGAGAAAAACAAGTGATACGAGCCACAAAAGAGTTTCAGGACTACTCTTACGATTATTGGCAAAGGTTTTGTTTGAAACAACTTATTACTTCATGGGAAGATTTGAGGGCTACTATGTGACGTGAGTTCGCTCCACCCTACTATGAAGAAGAGTTACTTCGCCATGTTGAGAGTATCAAACAAGGGTGCAAGTCTATGCATGATTACTATGTTGAGCTGAGTTGTGCAATGCGATGTTCCGGTATCACAAGCGCGTATAAAATAAAGGTGTACTTTAAAGGACGTTTGAATTCTGATATTTATACTCCACTTGAAGATAAATATTTTCTTAGAGCTCATGATCTTGTGGATTGCGCCATTGATGAGGAGAGGAGAATTGAGAAGCAGCAACAACAATTCAGATTAAGCCAAGATCACTCTCTTCATGGCAAGGAAGATGCCTTTGCTGATCCGTTGCCCATAAATTGCATGTTTTCAGTTTAGCACAATGAAGAACAAGCTCCAAGGCATAGAAGGTTGAATGGGCAGCCTGTCGAGCATGGACCTTTCCCTTCGATCAATGCCTTAGGTAGTGCTGCAATGCTTCATATAGCACAACAGATCATGGTTGATGACAAATGTGCCATTGCTGGCCCACGGTTTATGGAGGATGAGATGAAAAAAACTATGTGAGGAAAAGAGCCACATAGCCAAATTGAGTGAGAGAGCTGAAAATAATAAGTTGTGTAATTCCACGAAATGTGAGGTTGAGTGTATCCAATTTCTGAGTGTGCAAGATACACCAAACAAAAAGAAAAAAGTAGATGATAGGCCATGTGAGGTTATTTTTGAAACTAACGAGCCAATCTCTATTTTTAGTGTTGTTTCTCACAATATGAAGGTTGAGAAAGACGAGGAGATAGCCACGGTTTAAGATATGATGCTTGTTGTCCCGTGATTACAAATTCAAGACAAATGTGGTAAAGATTAGGAAGTACCTTCCACAGCACCCAAATTGTATAAACATGTTGTAAAAGTTAAATTTGATGGTGCTGATTTGTTGATGCAACAACTATCGGTGAGTAAATTTGAACTTACAAGTGATGCAATTGAGCGAAGTTTGTTCTTTGGTTATAAGTTCATGGTTCCATATTCTGAATTTTATTTGCTTAATTTAGATGATGTAGAATTAGTTACTCACAAGGAAATGTTAGCTAGAATACCCCCTAATAATTCTTTGTATGATAGCATGTTGAACAAATCTGTTGAGCTACTTTACTTGGTTGGGAAAGTTTGTGGTCTTTTATGTTACATATCACTAGTTAGAACATGCTCATGTACTTGCACTATGCTTTTGATTGGTGATTATGAAATAGACAATAGATTTTGTGTATATGGATCATGCATAAATTGTGACAAGCTTGTTGGTTTGAGATTGAATATAATGGAACACCAATCTATTGTTCAAAGTTTTGAATATGTTGACATGAATGATGAGCATGGTTAAATTGATTGCTTGAATCAAATTTTTTTACGTGATACTTCTACTACATGCTATGAAAATCAGAGTAGCGCAGCTGAAGCACGAAAGGCTATGACTATGCTTTCACTAAATTGCAATACTTTATAAATGTCATTTTTCTTTGGTATAATCTTGCAAAAATTGGGGACGACTTTTATTCAGGGGAGGGGAATGACATGAGCAGGTACGATGTGAACAACTGAAAATAAATTGCTATGAACATTGATACGAGATACAAGTGTTATGATTGCTATATATATTGTATTGTGTGTAAACAAGAGAATTTTGAAACTCATGACATATGCATATATCTTGCATACATGTTGTTCTCTTTGTGTAGTGTAATTTCATATTACCAAAAGCCAAGGATGGTTTTTCTTGTAGAAAGGAAGGATGATGCAGATATATCCGGCTTTTAAATATTCTCTTACGCATGCAAATCAAACTATAAGGTGAACTCGTTTCTCTCCAAATATATATATAGAATACATAAGAATTTGATGCTACATAATATTTGTCACTCCATTATTTTCAGATGTGAGAGAAGTGAACAATTGTCATGCACAAACATGTGGGCCAAGCGAGAGGTGAGAGAGGTAGCGGCGCACATGGAGAAGATTGGTTGCTGTTCTGTTCATGAAGTTTACGGTGAATTCTGGTTTGACTCGAAGATGTTCGGCATGCACGTCTTACATATATGGAAAGCTTGTCAAGTGTACTTCCCAAGCGATTTAACGGTACATGATTCGGAATTCCCTACACCAAGGTACATCTATCTAAAAACTCGTTGTATGAACAAACCAGGTGACTCGTGAGTAGCAGCATGGATGATAAATGCAGGCTTTGCATGACTTGTTTGGATAGGTTCTACTATTTTAAGGCCCATATATGGATAGCAAGGAGTCCATTTACAATCCCCCCACGGATTCAAGTCTTCTAAAATAAGGAGTTTGAAAATAAGAAGGAAAAGATCTAAATCGGATTCAGTTTGGCTGTCAGAGTAGCCCATACTAAAACAGTCCAAACTCTCTCGTCCGAAGTCCATTTTGGACATATGAGTACTCGTTGGAAATCTAACTTCATGGCTCATGTGATGGATAGGGCCCAAGACACCAATTCCTTCTGGTTTCACCGCAAAGGCCGAAACAAACCGTTGGCGATCTTGACAGGTTTCTATATTTTGTTGTATATAATTTCTAGTTAGTTTCTAACCTATGTAATGGCTATATGAGCCTTTGTACACGACTAAGGAGGGTAGACCACATTTATTCTAAATACAATTTGCAGCAAAATTGTTCTTGGTTTTCTCCTAAGATTTGTGTCGCCGCCACCAAAACTAGAGAGGGGAATTGGAAGTTTCTGCCATAGATTGTTCTTGCCTTTTCTTGCAAGGAATTGAGGGAGCAGTAGATCCACTTTTGCATGTAAGAGTGGATCATCTCTTGCGTGTGGTTTTGCAAATTCGTGGTAAAAGGTGCGTTGCACGGGCAACATATTGTTCATCAGTTCGTTGAGTTGCACGATGTATCCACATCCTATGTTGAGAAGGTCGGGCATCTTCTGAATCACACACCCTTCTTATTTACTCTTTCCGTTCGAAAATAAGTGCTTGTTCTAGCATTCAAAAGCCAAATTATGAGGGGAGAGAAAAATGACCTAGATGCTCCTTATTAAATGGGAGTGGGAGGGAATTGGTGTTGACTTAGAAAAAAATAAATTATAGGTGATTGATGGGACAAGTAATATTTTTATAGGGGAACTTATTTGGGATAAATTTTGAATTCTAGAGTGGGATTTATTTTTTGGACATGTGAAGTATTAAAAAGCACAGAGTTTCTCTCTCAAATTCTCATCCCCATCCCACCAAAAACTTTGTGGCCCCTAACCAAACAAAGCATTTAATAGCCCCATCAGCTAAACTCTCAATCACTCCTTAAAAACTCCACTCAACCAAACGCACCCTGGTGGAAGCCTTGATCACCTCTTACAGGAAGCAAGAGTGTTATGGTTATGTTGGTACCTGGAACCAACTTTATATGAAGGTATAAAGCTGATGTATTTAAAATATTTTACTAAATCGTGAATATGAAATTAATATATGTATTCCAAAGAAATCATGCAAAATAACCTGCATCATTCTAGATTGACTTGCTGAGTAACGGTGAAGTACACACTCTTGGTTTGTTCAATTTAGTTGGAAATGAAGGAAACAATTTGGAGCATAATGATTTTGTAGACTTCGACAGCAGAGACCAATTATCCGGATCATGTATCTTGTCAATTGGCCATGGAAAATTGTGGGCCTAGTATTTATCTTCGCAATTTGGCGATTTATCACTCGTCTGGTTTTTAATTACCCGTCAGTCACGTAAACTTTTAGTTAAAAAAAACAAAGCAAATAAAAAGTTGCAACACATTTGTACTAAAGTCGCAATTTTTAATATCATAAAAGTTTACTTAATACACCATACAAGTTTAGATTGAGCTTTGTGCGCCTTTAACGCAGCGGCTGGCCGGGCTATCCATTATCTTAAAAACTACAAGATACCAAGTGTGTTGGAAATGAAAAGTATTGATATGTAACCTTTATTTGATTAAGATAGGTATCAAATCAGAACTTTTTTTTAACGAAAAAGGAGAACTCAAATTTAAATGCTTAAAGTCTAAATTGTTACGGGAAAAAGTTGACAAAAAAAATTCAGTTCCGTCAAAGTATGGATATAAAACCTTTATTTGATTAAGGTAGGTATCATATCAGAATGAGGTCATTTTTTTAACAAAATATCAGAACTCAAATTAAAATGCTTCTAAAGTCTAAATTGTTATGTGAAAAGGTTGACACAAAAAAATACAGTTCCGTCAAAAGAATATTTTCTTGGACAACAAAGCTTCTATATATATCATGCTGATTCTATGGAGGAAAAATCGAGCAGTAAAACTTGTATTAGGACAATCGTACCACATATAAAATATAAAGAGAAAAGCAGGATCATGAATACATGATTGAGCATGGAACCGTAGGCATTAAGCTTAAGTTATCTTTGATAAATCTAACATCTTATAGAAAAAAAAGATGCATCAGACATGGATAAATATAGGATGAAAGACTGAATTCCTGAAAGGCTGGAAGAACATGGGAAAATATTTTTAGACATCTATCTGGAGCGGAATTATATTTACATGCAAAAGAATATGAGATAAACCATCTTCAAAATTGTGATATTAAACTTGGACATTGGAAAATTTTAATGTTCCACAGCTAATGTAATTGATTTTACTTTTAGTTTCTTAAAGAAAAAGATTACATTGAACGACGGTACATGCGTTTTTACCTTCATACATGAGCATATAAGATCTCCTTGGCTCCTTGCTAGAAATCTTGCGCTGCATGCATCACTTGCTTGTCATTACAGGTTGCTCTTGAGTTCCATGCATGGCTATATCATCGATCAAGTCAAAACATGAACACGAAAGCAACACACGAAAATAGGCAGACTTTAACGTAACAGAAAAATTATTGTCGAAACAAAATACAATTCTGATTATTGATGAATAAGAACAACAAAAATGATCATATAAGAAAGACATGATAAATCAGATGGGGGAAGTGCATTTACAGATTTTAGTATACAACTCCTTGAAGAATTGACGTGAGCAAAGCAGGATGGACTGGAGGAAGCACCTAGATACTTAATCAAGCTAAAAACAAAAAGCCTTCACAGCCAAATCATGTGAGGTGACCTCCCGTAGCCGTGGATTGAAGTTGCTTGCTAACAGTAGTTTATAGGCTTGATGGACTCAGATAACAATTTCTGTTTCCTGATTCCACGGCCAATGGAAGAAGCAATCGGTCCGGCAACAAATGGGAGGCGAGCAGCCCAGCAAGCGGTAGGAGAGGAAGCGACATGGCTCCGGGGTGCCCTGGCACTCGGGGAAGTGGAGCGGCATGGGGCGCGATGGACCAACACAAGGAAGCGGAAGCGGAAGAGGGGCGTTGTCCCTGGCGGCGTGGGGAGGAGGTGGGAACGGGGCAGCAGTGCGAGTCGGGACGGGACAGGATGGGGCTGGGTTTTTCCTGTGTGACAAGACTAGGTTGTGATGAGGACGATAGAGAGGGACAGCCTATCGAGCCATTGAGATTTGATCCAATGGCTCTCCGAATTTGTGGTGACGTGGATCAATCTCAATGCAGGAAATTGCTATTAATTAACTACACTAAGTGGGGATAAATTATATAGGTATATAGGATACTATATAAGTTTAGAATGATTGACATATAATTAGGAAAAAAATTAGACGATTGATAAATAGCAAAGTTGTATTTGTTACATACCTAACGGAGATCGATTGGATTTCATTAGTTCTCATGACGATAGACGCGATCTACATTAGGTTACATAGATTACATAAATTGGATGACCAAAATGTTTTCTTTTTTTCAATTAATGTGAGAATTTGTATTTTTTTTTCTCCAATTAACGTGCGAAGTTCTACCCTTCTTATCTCTAAGAATTAATGCAGTGGCTTCTAATTGTAAAAAATTGGATTTAATATGTAACTCTTACTGCTGTATCTATAAATAAAATTGCATTTTGTATATAACTACCAAAATTTAATGTTTCCGATAAAACAAATAGCAGATAGATAGGACAGCACAATACAGATGAAATGACATATTGTTTAGTATCTATTTATATAATCACATTGTGCGTATAGCCGGAGCAACCATTCGCATGTTCCTCACCCAGTGGTAGTCATGGACAAGCTCGCCCAATAAATCCAGAAACGTTCAAATGTGAAGAAAGAAATGGAAACGATGAAGGTGTTCGACTTGTGTAGGCAACAGTCCGCGTGCTTAGGCGCCGCCGGACTCCTCGCAACCCGGGGGCTTGTAGGCGATGAAGCTGATGCACTGCACCTGCCTGACGTTGTCGAAGCCGATGATCCGCACGAAGGCGTCTGGGTATGCCTTTTTGGCCTCCTCCAGCTCCTTGAGCACCTGGGTGGCGTCGGTGCATCCGAACATGGGCAGCTTCCACATGGTCCAGTACCTGCCGTCGTAGTATCCAGGCGACCTGTGGTTCTCACGGTAGACGAAGCCGACCTTGCTGAACTCGAGGCAAGGCACCCACTTTGACCGGAGCAGGTACTCGATCTGCTTCAGGAGGTCCTCCACGGTGAGCGGCGGCAGGTAGGACAGGGTCTCGAACTTCTTGATGCCCTCGATCGGCCACACCTGAACAAATGATGACATTATTGAATCAGGTCATGGTGATCAATGACAATTTGATCTCATATATACAGAATGGAACGACTGTAACTGGCCTGCATGCACTTGATCCTTCCGCCGTTGCTGACGTTGCCGAAGGTGGAGGTGCTGGAGCGGCGGCTGACGGGCATGCCGGCGGTGGACTTCAGCCCCTGGAAGGGAGCCACGGAGGTGGCCGACGAGGCCATCACTGTGGGTGCTATTGCGTGCTTAGTCGCTGAGTCTGGCTAGCTAGGAAATTAACGTACGAATCTGCTCTGCTGCGCCACCGGGCCTGAGACTCCTCTGTGCTTGGTAGCAGCGGCTGATATAACCAAACCCGGAGGGGAAATGCAAGGCAGCGCTTCGTTGATGCCCGGATGTGGAAGGAGTGGTTGCCATTGGACGGTCCACGCGTGTGTGGCTGATTCGGCGGCAGTTAGCCGCTTGTGACTGAGCCGTGACCGAGCAGCCACACACCGGCGTGGGGCGCGGGAAGGGATGAGATGGCATCCGAAGCAAATCCGGCACGAAATTTACCAGCCTCACGCGGCACGGCAGGGACCCACGCAGAGCATTGCATGCGCCGGCGGTGCGTAACAGGAGCGATATTGGATTGGATGCCGGACGGCCTGACCCCGAGTGACCGTGCACAGGTAGATTTTCAGCCTACTTGTTTCGTCCTCTCGTGGATGGTTTGTTATTTTCAGCCATCCAGTCACAAAAACACAAGTAATTGTCTGCGTCACAAAAAGACGTAGACATGTAACTGTATACCCTATTTATTTTAAAATAAATTAATTCCTGGCTCTAGATTTAATTGATTCTTTTTGTAACAGAAGGTGTATGCAGTAACGACCGAAAGAGAAAAAATTACCGTAGTAATTAGTTGCTCCGGAAATGTCTCTGCATGCTAGGTGTTAAGGTCTGTTAATTACACAACTGTTGGAATATCTTATCCTACTAGCAATCGTGTAGTGCATAACACATTTTGTGTACGTGCATAACACGTTTCGCAATATTTATAGTTATATAACATTTAAGGTTTATAAGACCAATATTATAATTATATATAGTTAAAACCACACGTTTTATATCTGCACGTGAAACCCACGTTGCTAATATAATATTGGAAAAAAGTTGTTCCAATGGTAGATTACTTATTGATTCTATTTTTCTTTTTCAAATTGATTTGCCATTCTCTTGTTCCTAGGTTCTATATATAATCATAAAGCTAAAATAAGTGTATCACAATTGAAATCTTGAATTTTGAGGCTAAAATACATTGTTTTGAGTCAAGAATTCACAAAATTGTTCGCCGTGGATACACAAATGCACTTGTATATGTAGCATGCTGATAACTCCACAGTACTACCTAGAGATTATCTTACCAACGGAAATTAAAATTTCATGCAAATAGTGCCCGCCTAGTGTCAAGAAGATATCTGTGATATACAGGACTTCGCAACTCCACAATGGGCTGGCACAACGGTGATGCAACAGCAGCGATATGCATGAGATGGTTTACATGTCATTAATATATTTTATCCTTAGTTTGTTACTTGTTTCTTATCCGATGCAATCTGTTTTGGAGATAATGATCTCCAGATCTGTATGGCCACGGTAGGGGCTTTTCCTACCCTATATTAACATGCATGCAGATCTAGAGAAAGGGCTACCACTTCAAACAAACTTACAGGGTATCAGAGCATTGATCTACAAATATGAATCCCATCTTTGTAGCGGCGATCACCATGTCGGTGTCATCCACCACAGCGGGAGCCGTCAATCCTCTTCAAGGCCATACAATCTCTGAGAAGCTGGGAAAGGGCAATCATGCGCTTTGGAAGGCCCAGATCAGTGCTGCAAATTGTGGCGCTTAGTTCCAAGGCCATCTCACTGGCACAGTCAAGGCGCTAGACACTGAACTGACTGTCACCACTGAAGGCAAGATGGAGAAAAAAGCGAAACCTGGCTTATGAAAACTGGGAGGTATCATACCCTAAAAATTGCCTAATTAAAAATTATTATAAGTTTGTGAAAGTGTTTGAATAAAATCCTTAATTTTCAACATTAAAAATAGTCAAGTTAAAATTTTAATTAATGCTTGGCATGCTTTTGTATTTCATGGGGTTTTGGTTGGAATATTTTAAGCTTTCAAGTATTTATATTAATGGATTTTCTTTTTGTTTCATGGTGGGGTTTGCTTTTGGTAAAATCCCCATGATTTAATAAACTCTCTGAAATTTTCTCGGATTTTTCAAAGCTGTAGAATTAATTTTAATATTACAAACATCATTTAGAAATTAATTAAATGAAAAACAAATTCCACATGTTCTCCTAATCTTGGGTCGTTCATGGTCTAATCCTTTTTAATCTCTCTTTTCAGCCCGGACTCGAGTTTCCCTCCTCTTCGATTGTTTGGTGCAATTTCTAAATCCTAGAAAATTCTCTTAAATCCCGAATCCAGAGTCCTTGGATATCTGAAGTCCAAATCCCTAAAGTTCAATAAATTCCCAAAATTTCTTTTAAATAAGTCCCTGATTTTCCTTAAAAAATCAGATTCCGAAAAATCCCCTATATTTCTTCAAATCCAAATTCCCAGATATTCCAAAACCTTTTCTCCATAAAATATCCCCAAATTTCCAACTCCTAAAAATATTCCCAATATTCTGAATATCCCTAATATTCCAATTTTCAATTCCCACAAAATATTCTCCATTTTCTAAAATCCCAAAATATTCTAATATTTTGAATATTCAAATATTCCCTATATTCAATAAATACCATAAAATATCCACGAGCTTCTAATTCTCGAAAATATCCCAATATCCGAAATGTTCTAAATTCCTAATATTTCCTCCATTCCCAAAATATTCTCATATTTTGAATGTTCTAATAAATTCCTTGTTATTTTTCTAAATTTTCCTAAAAATTCCAATTTTCCAAATTTGGAATTTTTCTTGAAAATCCCTAATTTTCCTTTTTCCCTTTTTCTCTTTCTTTCTTTTCCTCCTTTTCCCCTTCATCTTCCTCCTCCTTCTTCCTCCTTCCTGTCTCTCCTTCGACCACCCCGGCCCGGCCTGCCACCGCCACTGCTTCGGCCTAGACCGACCCACCGCCACACTGCGCCATCTCCCTATGCTTCGGGCACCAATAAAATCGCCACCCCGCTGCCATAGCCACCTGCCCTGGCCTTCCCCTCCTCCCCTATAAATACTAGCCACCGCCGCTCTCTAGCCCATCTCCCTCTCTATGCGCTAGTGCCACCCTCACCCGAGCGCCGCCTCCTCTCCTTTCCCAATGCCGTTGTCCACCGCTTGCATACGAAGCCAAGCCGTCGCCCGAAGATTGCTCCACCGCCGAAGGTTGCCGCCGTCACCATCGCCCTCACGAGCTTCAATCGCCGCTGGTCAGCGCCGCCGTCGCAATCCCTCCTTCGTCGCCTTCATCTCCTTTGCCCGGACCTGCTTTTGTCGTTGTCACCGTCCCCGTCTTCCCATTCCGGTGTCATCATCCTCATCTCGGTGCCGTGACACTCCACCCCCACTCTGCCACCGATTGTCGTCGCTGTCGAACGTCGTCGCCGATGCCGTCCTAGAGCCATGCAGTGCCATGGCCATGGGCGCGGTGACCACGCCCATGTCATGCCGTGCACACGAGTGCCGCCCCAGGCCACTGACCGGTGGTCCCCATTGGTCGGTTTCTCTTTATGACGCATGGGCTCGGTGAACACTAATCCGATCCATCACAGCCGTCCAATCCCTAGATCCATCCGGAGCCTTCCAATACTCTTAAGCCTCGTTTAATCTCAACCGTCCAATCTCCCGATTACCGTGCCACGTTAGCCCTAGTTGCCACCTCAGCCACCACTCAGCCTCCTCTGCCCATGTGGCATCCTTATCACTCGGTCCACCTCTCCTCCGTTCTCCTTAGCCCATAGACCCAGTTCATGCGGACCCCTTGCTGACAGTGGACCCACATGTCAGTCCTTATCCAAAAATAGTTATTTTAATTCGAAATTCTAAGGGAATATTCCTAAGTATATTCCTTTTCTATTTCTTTTTGGATTTTCTTTGAATTCTAACTTCCGAAGGCCATAACATTTCCGTCCGAACTCCGATTCGACCTGTTCTTTTTCCTAAATTCATCTAAAATCATGATCTATATGTTTGTGTACTTTTATATACTATTTATTTAGATTTTCTTAGTGTTTTTCCTCATTTGTCGTGTAGTCGTGTAGTTTCACCATTTCGGAGGAGCGCGAAGTTCGAGGAAGAGTTTCGGAAGATCAACTGAAGACTTTTCTACTGCAAGGCAAGTCACACGACAATCCCCTTCAGCATGTTGAACCCAATTGTGAAAATTATTTTATTTTAACATTATTGCATGCAAACTTTGGAATGTCACTATTATGGGTATTTATTATTATTCTAATATTCCTTGATTATGGCCATTTTGCTACTGATACCTTTACCTTGATACCCTAGGTGATTAATATTGACTAGCTAGATGTCTAAACTAAGGATCTAGCTAGAGTAATTAGTTTTGCTTAGCCCTGTCTACAATTATGTGGGATAACTATTCATTCACTCATGATTAATTAATAATTAATGGTAATATTTTTACAGCACTTGGTCGTGGTTGGTTAATTAAACTTGCCAACAAAACTTGATTGATGGTGGATTGTGAGCACATGGAATGATGGTGTTGCTAGTGGTACTCATGACAATTAAGGACCAGTTCACGAGCTATTAATTGCGAAGCAATACCCGTATTAACCACAAGCTAGAATAGATAATGGCTTAACTGGACGTGTGTTGCGTTCAACAAAAGGCACCAGGGTGTGTTTGTGGCTATTGTAAGTCCACGCATGGTAGTCATAAGTCCATGGTTTTTTGGGCGTTGAGCCATCTTGCGGGAAGGCACTTGATCACCCCTACCAGAGACCGGAGGCTTGGTAGGTGGCACTTCTGTTGGATGAGTTACATGAAAAGTCTTATCACGGTTTCCCCCTTTGCAATACCATGGTGGTATTTCGGGGCATGGTGACGTGTGTGGAACCATGTCTTGTGGGTAAATTAGTATACCTTTGGCCAAAGTAAAATTGTTCAAATAGCCGTACCCACGGTTATGGGCGGTGGAGCAATATTTTTCGTGATTAGCCTCACACTACTCATTAAGTGTGATAATTGATGACAAGCTGGTAGCTCCAGGTTTGGAGGGATTTGGTTTGGGTCTGAACTACATTGGAGTGCTGTTCGGTTATTGGTTTAATACTGATAATAATTGAACTATACTATCTTTGCTATGTTTTTAAATGCAAATGTTTTAAATGCTGATTATGCAAAAGAGCCATACTATGCTTTTCCATGGAATCCTGTTGCATTATATTGCATTCCTATGTAGCTTGTTGAGTACGGTGGGTGGTACTCAATCTTGTAATATTACCATCATCAGAGTAAAGATTTGCTTGGAAGGAGAAGGTTTTGCTATTTGGTTTATACCCCAGTTGAGCTGCCTATGGGCTTGATGCTGAAGCTTCGCTAGGTTTTCATTCTATTGCTGTTTTCTTCTGTGTAAGGACTAAGTGCCTCTTTTATAAGTATTTATCGTTATTTTGTTTTGGTTATGTTTATCAAATTATTGATTTGTATTCCTTGGCTGATTCCTGGACGAGGATTTAATGCACAAATTTGCTTAGGAAATTTGTAGTGAATTTTCGGGTGTGACAGGAGGCCTCCGATCAACAAGTGTTTGGGGTATCTCCCCTCTTCTTTGACAAGGGAGGTGCTCACCCAGGTCGCGACGTGTACAACAACGGCCGAAGCATGGGGAGTCATCGAGCAGATGTATTCCTCACACACACAAGCGAGGTCAATTGTGGAGGCCATGGGCCCCGGGTACCTCATGAGAAGCATTAAGGCCACTCAAACAGAGGATGAGCCTAACCTTGTAATTAGGGATACAATAGGACTCGGCATACATTACCTTGTACGATAAGGAAATGATATAGTCCTAGTCAGGCACGTTGTATTCCTCGAAGAAAATCCCTTGGTCGGAGTATTCCTACCTTGTAACCCTGTCTCCTTAGTATATAAGGGGAGGTAGGGTGCCCTCTCGGGGACAGATGAGAATCTCACCAGATAAACTTCAAAGGCAATACACAACAGTTAGAAGTAGGGTATTACCTCACCTCGAGGGCCTGAATCAGGATAAATCATCTCGTGTTCCTTTGCAATCCATTAAGTTTAGGTCTCACGAGTAGCCCCATATTCTTATTACCGGTGTAAAACATCGACAGTTGACGCGCCAGGTAGGGGCTTCGGTGAGATTATCTTCAACAAGCCTGATGGATCTAATCACTGGAGTCGACGGCATCAACCTCTTCCCTGGGCAAACAATCAGCTTCGGGAGCCTCGACTTCGTCGCCGACAAATTCGGCAACCTTACCCTGTCCGACTCGGATCCGATCCGATCAGCCAGGGACCAAACCAACTCCGCGCCGGTCGGCCTACGCAACACTGGAGCGATCTTCGGCGACATGCTGCAGCAATCTCCAACATGCCCGAGTCTAGGGACAACTCTTTCTTTCAGTGATCAACTCGGACTCGGTCTTGAACCGGTCGAGTTCGGGCTAAGAGAGAAGGAGATCATCAATCTCCCATTCAGACTCAGCAACACCGCGGATAACCTCAATCAACATCTAACGCGGCAGACCCGATCCCCTGGAATTCAACTCGGATAACTTCAAGGAGCTGGAAAACAAGTTTGATGGGCTGGAGAGAACTCATGTATTACGACAATACAACGAAGCTACAGACGAATTGGCCAACATGGGATCCAAGCGATAAGTGGTCCCGATTGGGATTTTTGTCGAGCAACTATTGGAGCCATCAGTCAAGAAGAAACCAGTGCTTGAACAGTCGAAGGCTAAACCTACCCCGGTAACAAATGAAGTGCTAATCATCTCTCAAGACTGGCGGACTCCAATTTTCAAATTCCTCTTAGACGAAGAACTCCCAGAAGATCGCAGCGAATCCGAGCGGATTAAACGTCGAAACAAATATTTTCTTGTAGTCGGAGAAGACCTTTACCATCGAAGCGCATCCGGAGTCCTCATGCGCTGCGTCACATCTGAGGAGGGTAAACAGTTCTACAGTCAATCCACTCGGGCATCTATGGCAACCATGCTGCATCCAGGACGTTAGTTCGAAAGGCTTACAGGCAGGATTTCTTTCAGTCGACTGCAGTAACAGACACTAAAGACATAGTTCACACATGCGAGGGATGCCAATTCTCTGACAAGGGAGGTGCTCACCTAGGTCGTGACGTGTACAACAACGGCCGAAGCATGGGGGGTCATCGAGCAGATGTATTCCTCACACATGCAAACGAGGTCAATCAACACTCGCATCATTCTCACTACAACCAAGAAGGGAAACATGTCCATCACCGAGTATTTTGCTAAGATGGAAACTCTCAGCGATGAGATGGCAGCCGATGGACGGCTGATTGATGACAAGGATCTGGTCCAGTATATAATCACTGGATTGGATGAAGACTTAAGCCTGGTTGCATCAGCAGTCTGCACCCGGGTTGAACCGATCTTCGTTAGGGAATATAATCCCAACTTCTCAAATTTGAAAACACATCTGGCCTTCTACCGCGTAGCACAAGCAGGCTCTGTTAATCTCACCAATCGCGGTGGTGGCAGCGTACGAGGAGGAGGTGCATTCAACAGCGGCGGCGATGGCTATGGTACGCAACAACAGACTCGCGGACATGGTCGCAGTGGTGGCCATGGCCGTGGACGCGCAGCAGAGGGACCAGATAAAAGGCCAACGTGCCAAGTCTACTTCATGTGAGGACACACTGCCGCTGACTGTTGGCACAGGTATGATGAGGACTATGTACCGGATGAAAAAATTTTTTGCAGCAGCAAATTCACCCTATGTTGTCGATACTAATTCCTATATCGACACCGGTGCCACCAACCACATCACTGGAGAATTAGAGAAGCTAATCACCAAGGACAAATACAACGGGAGTGACCAGATCCACATGGCTAGTGGAGCAGGTATGATATAAGCCATATTGGTCATGCTATTGTTCATACCCCTACTAGTCGCAAAATTCATCTTAGAAATGTCTTATATATTCCTCAAGCTAAGAAGAGCCTTAACCCTACCTATCGATTAGCTATCGATAATGCCGCTTTCCTTGAATTGCACACTGACCATTTTTCTCTCAAGGATCGGGTCACCAGGAACATTCTTCTTAAAGGAAGGTCTCAAAATGGTCTATACCCTCTTCCAAAGTATCTCAAGCAAGCACTTGGTGCGGTGAAGCTCCTTTGTCCCGTGGCATAGGCAATTCAGTCATCACTCCATTTCTGTGGTTAAACAAGTAGTCAATAAGAATAATCTCCCTTGTGAATCAAGTGAGTCAGTTTGTAATGCCTGTCAACAGGCAAGGAGTCATCAATTACCCTTTCCCATATTATCTAGTGTCTCTAGATTTCCTCTTAAACTTGTCTTCTCTAATGTATGGGGCCCTGCCCGAGAATATGTTGGGAGGAAGAAGTATTATGTGAGCTTCATTGATGATTTTAGCAAGTTCACATGGGTTTATTTTTTGACTCACAAATCTCAAGTTTTTGACAAATTCAAAGAATTTCATACTATGGTCAAACGTCTTTTTTGACAGAAAGATCCTTGCCATGCAAACAGATTGGGGGGGGGGGGGGGAATATCAAAAACTTAAACTCTTTCTTCTCTTAGATTGGCATTGTGCATCATGTTTCATGTCCTCATACTCATCAGCAGAATGGGTCTACAAAAAGAAAACATCGCCACATCATGGAAGTAAGTGTCTCTCTTCTATCGCATTCTGCAACGCCTCTAAAATTCTAGGATGAAGCCTTTCAAGCTGCACCATATTTCATCAATCGTGTGTCCAACCGTGTCATACAAAACACTACTCTAGAAAAATTGTTTCATTAGAAACCAGAATACTCTTCTTTGAGAATCTTTGGTTGTACGTGTTGGCCTAACCTACGACTCTATGACACTCATAAGCTTTAGTTTAGATCCAAACGATGTGTTTTCCTTGTTTTCAGCAATATGAACAAAGGGTTCAAGTGCCTAAACATCTCTACTAGTAGAATTTATATTTCTAGAGACGTAGTGTTTGATGAAACTCTTTTTCTGAACCACACCCCAATGCTGGAGCAAGACTCGGATCTGAAATACTTCTTCTTCCACCCACTCTAGTAGAGTCAGTCTAGTTCAATAGGGTAGAACAATTGCCTGATCAAATGGCTGATCCATTACCTAATAATTTAAATGATACATCTCATGGTATTTCTAGAGATATTGCAGCTGATCAGGTAGCCACAGAAGATCCACAATGCATTAACATTGGAGATGATGCCATGTTGGAGGCTGATGCGTCTGTGCCTATCTCTACCATACCTGACGGGAGCAGTGCCTGTACATCTGGCGCAGCGTCCGATCTCGGAAGTAGTGCCACATGCACTGTGCCCAGCCCAGTCCGTTGCTAGTTGGGCAATGGCGCATGGCCAGGTATAGAAGGCCAAACGGGCCACCCGGCCCGGCCCGGCCCTAGCACGATAATGGCACGGCACTATGCGGCACGGCACTATTAGGCACGGTGGGTTGATCGTGCCGTGCCGTGCCGGCACGCCGTGCCTATTTCTTGGCCCAGGCACGGCCCTACAGCCCCAAAACCGTGCCGTGCCGGCCCAATGGCCCACCAGGCCCGCCGGGCTTAGTGCTGGCCCAGGCACTAAAGGCTGATACCACTCAATGACTCAATCAGCATTCAAAAATTTGAATTATTCAAATAGAATTCACAAATTCAAAAAATTGTCAACAGACCACATCACATCCACAAATTCACAGATCACATCACAAATATACAAGAACATAGACATTTTTTCTGAGCTGGTGCAATGGCTGCCTCATTAAAAACCTATCTAGGTAAAACTCACACCTCGTGAGAAACCCTAGATAGGAAAAAAGAGTACAGCCCAGCTCATTACAGTTCATCATTATTGCAATACAGTTCCATCAGAGGTTACACAATTGAATCATGATCAAGATACAAGTTTTCAAAACTAGCTTCAAGTTCCTTGTCTTCCACCATGTGCTGTAGTCTTGCTGCTCCAGCCTCCCAATCCTTGATGCAGGAGAGCATCTCCACCATCTCAGGGCTCAGCCGACGCCGCGCTCCTTCGATGATCCTGCCAGTTGTACTAAAAGCAGATTCTGAAGATATGGTAGAAACAGGCACAGTCAAAACATCTTTAGCTAAAATTGAAAGAACTGGGTATGTAAGTTTGTGCTCATGCCACCAGGTCAAGATGTTGAAGCTATCATCATGGCGGTTGATAGTGTCACTGTCCAAGTAGGAAGAGAGTTCAGAACAACCAATACCAGCTGCTCCAATGCTTGCTGCATGCAGCAAGGCACTAGCAGAAGTTCTTCTAGATAGAGTAGGAGTGGGGGTGCAGAAAGAACTCAAAGAAGTACCAGGACCAGGACCAAGTCCAAAGTCAGGTGTATCATCACCAGCACCATCAGAAAAAATGTCATCCCAAGCACTTTTTTTCTTACCAGAACTAGAGGGCTGTGAAGGCCTTTGCAACTTAACTGCACCAAACTTATCATCATACCTCTTAAAGATGGTAGAAAGTTGAGCTCTTACCTCAGTGAAGTAAGCTGAATAATCAGTACCAGTGAGGTTAGATAACAACCTAAGCACATTGCTAAAACCTTTCAACTTAGCTCTAGAATCCAAGATAAATGCAACAGAATAAAGCAATGGAATGTCCCTCCAGTACTTAAGATAGTAGTCATTCATAGGTACTACCACATGTCTAAGCAATCTATCATTTTCATAAGTCTTTAGGTGCTTAGATATCAGAATAAGATGATGTAACATTAGTGGAGATGTAGGATAATAGACACCAGATAGTGCAACAGTTGAATCATAAAACAGTTCAAGAAATGATAAAACTTTCTCTGCAATATACCAATGATCTTCTGTCAAAAGTAAAGGCTCATCTTCACACCTAGGATAGTGAGTCTCAATAAACACACCAAAAGTCTGCTTGTAAGGGACTAGATGCTTAAGCATGAGGTATGTAGAGTTCCACCTCACATCCATGTCTAATCCAAACTTTCTTGGCCTCACATTAACAGCAATGCAATACCTCTTAAATGCAGCAATGCGCTGGTTAGAAGAGTTTAAGAAAGAAATTGCAGTTCTAAATGCTTCAAGGTATTTCTTAATCTCAGACAAGGCAGACTTTACAATCAAGTTAATAATGTGACAAGCACAACGCTGATACAAGAACAGATCACCAATATAAATAGACAGTGCAGGTGTAAGTTTGTCAATGGCATTAGTATTAGCAGATGCATTGTCTAAAGTAACAGAGATCACCTTTGCACATAAACTATACTCCTCAAGCACAGAAGTCACACGATCAGCAATGTTCTGACCAGAGTGGGATTCATCAATGAGCCTCATACCAATGATCCTCTTCTCTAATTGCCAATCAGAACTAATATAATGAGCAACCACACTAAGGTAGTCTTCCTTAGCATTACCAGACCAAATATCAGATGTAATAGCAACAGAAGAAACACTAGAGCTTAAAGACTCTATAAGCTTACCACGGCAATCATTAAAGTAATTCACAAAATCTCTAGTGGTGGTTTGCCTCGAGACAGAAGCAAACCTAGGATTATGTGCAACCTTAATGTACTCCTCAAATGCATCAGATTCACCAAAACAGAGAGGAAGATCTAGTCTAGCAATCAAACGACAAAGCTGTGTACGTGCAACAGCAGGACTGTACTCCCAGTGACGAACATTACCATCTGAATCGAACTTAAGCAAAGACTGAGACACGCGAGACTTTTCCTTTCTCGCTTGGCATCTATCAACATGCCGCAAGAGATGGCCAGTGCCACCAGAGGATAAGGCAGAGTACTGATTGCCACAATGAATGCACTTGGCACCAACCCTTACTTTCTTACCGTTGATTACCTTGAAGATCTTCTCGAAATCATTCCAGGCTTCAGAGGTGGATGGACGGGTCCTCTTGTTGCCCCCCGTGCTCACGGTCTCTGGATCGGGCCGATCGGCCGCCACAACAGCAGTTGCAGCACCAACCCCATCATCGCCAGCAAGGTCGATGGGATCGGCTGCGCTGCGGCCGAACAGCTCATCCCGTCCATCGCCGTGGTCAGTCTCATCATCTCCAGTCTGGCCCATCATCCGAAGATCATCGTTGATGGAGTGCCCCTGGTACTCGTCGGCGCCGTCCTGCTCGAGCCCGTCCATCGTGGAACCGGAGCACCAGAGGGGGTCCTCTGGTTCCTCAACGGCTGCGCGAGGTGGACGAACAACGGCTCCGGCCCGGTCCTCTGGTTCCTCAACGGCTGCACGAACAAGAAGAAGAAAGAGAGGAAGTCAGGAAGAGCAAGAACTCATAAAACAGAAGAACACATGAATAGATCTAGGGTTAGGGTTTAGGGTCTGAGCACTTACCTGCGAAACCAGAGCACCAGAAGCGCCGGCAAGGTCGACGAGTCACGGATCTAGGAGATGACGAGATGGAGACTAGGGATTAGGGACGGATTCGAGGATCCGTTCACCAGAGATTAGGAGAGGAGGAGAGGAAGTAGAGAGGGAGAAGACAAGAGGAGCTCTAGCGGAGTGTGCCGTGCCGGCCGGCAGCGGCGTAGAGGCGGAGAGCCGCCGCCGGAGATGGAGAAGACAGGAGAAGCTCTGGATCTAGAGCAGCGCGTGGCGGAGCGGGCGAGGAGAGGCGAGAGGGAGAGGCGGGAGGAGCTCTGGCGGAGTGTGCCGTGGCGGCCTGAGGCGGAGAGCCGCCGCCGGCGAGGGAGAAGACGGGAGGGATTCTAGATCTAGAGCGGTGAGCGACGGAGCGAGCGAGGAGACGAGGCGACGCTAGGGTTTGGGGGGGTCGGGATCGGGAGCAGGGAGCGAGTGGCGCCGGCTTATATAGTCCCGGCCCCCCCGGCCTCCAACGGCTAGCAGGCCAGGGCCGTTGGCAGGCCGGCCATCGGCTTGGCAGGCCAGGCTGGGCCGCTGGGGAGCCGGGCCACCATCGTGCCGGCCCAAAAATCGTGCCGTGCCCGGGCCGGCACTATGGGTCGGATTGGTGGCCCAGGCACTGCCCGATGGATAGGGCCGAGCCGGCACGGGCACTATTCATATCGGGCCGTGCCGTGTTCGGACCGGGCTTTTTCGGGCCGTGCCTCGGGCCGCCCAATGGGCCTGGCCCATCTGGCCATATATATGGCCAGGGACTGATGGTTCACTGATGCAAGGGCAGTTGAATGGAGCCACGTCGCATCATAGGCCAGGCCTGACAGCAGCAGGCGCAGCAGGGATCGACTGCTGGTAGGTCTATCCTAGGTAGTGGCGACAATTGTTCTGCTACTAATGGCACATCTGCAACAGTGGCAGGGAGACCCAACACTAGACTTCAAAGTGGAATCCGCAAACAAAACGTATACACTAATGGCATACTTAAATGGTCCTGTTTTATTTTCACTGGTGAACCAGTAATGATTATGAGGCCTTGTAAGATAAAAATTGGAAATCAGCAATGAATTCTGAGTATGATGCCCTAGTTAAAAATTAAAACTTGGCACCTAGTTCCACCACAAAAGGGGAGCAATGTAATCAGTTATAAATGGGTGTATAAAATTAAGAAAAAAGTAGATGGCACATTAGATAGGTACAAGGCTCGTCTAGTAGCAAAGGGGTTAAAACAGAGATATGGTATAGATTATGAAGACACTTTCAGACCAATTGTTAAAGCGGCTACAATCAGAATCATTTTATCATTAGGAGTGACTAGAGGATGGAGTCTTAGGCTATGCGCGCGACTGCGTAATCTGCGTGATCGAGGCGGCAATTGCGGGAGGGGGACACCACGGGTAGAATAAAGAATCATGACCATCAGATATAACGTATATCGGTATGTGGTATGGGTCATTGGATGGATTTCATACGGGTGAGTATGTCTCACACGATAAATGAGTAAAATGAGCTAGTGTATTATAGGGTAGAAGATAATGCCGGTAATATGATAGTAGAAAGTAAATCTGCTCATTGATTGATTAAGGAGTAATAAGGGTATTTTGGACTACTATTTCATCTGAAAATTAGAAGCTCTATTTCTGCCTCGCCCTTGATCTGGTGTTTGCGTGGCCACTACGGCTTCTTGCCCAGCCAGCCACTGCATCAAAATTGGTTCATATGTAGGGTTACGGATAGGCTACGATATCACACAAATAAAATTTTCTATTGCATAAACCAGAAAATCATGCGAGTAAAGGATCATGGATCGTTACTACTTGAGGCGCAGAGCAGCGGAAGCAGAGTCGAAGTAGCTCAATCCAACGAAGTGCGCGCCGACGTAGAGGAAGTAGTCGATCTCCTTAACCCGATCGTCACCTCCTTCGCGTGAGCGTCTCCTCCTTGCGCGATCGCCGTCTCACGTTCCCTGCCGACCAACTCCACAACACAACAGCGTCTCTACTGGTATCCACATGTCCGGAGTTGGAACGCCATGCGAGGAAGTACTAGTGCCCGCGCGTGGCTAGGGTTTGGCTCGTGGGGAGAGGTGCGGATAGGGTTTTTATTTCTCATGCAGAGTGGATTTCCACCACACCACGCCCCTGAATATATAGAGCATCTAACTGGGACTTGCAGACTCATTAGGAACTCTATTCGGATCCCTATCCAAACTGAACCATATTCGAATCTCCATCCAAACAATTCGTTCCAACCAGTTAAGTATGCGACCCTGTAGATTCATGTACACTTGATTGCAACCCGAAACAAATTTTCGGTCCACGTGTCAATAGCGGTCTCTAGCAAGGCATATTAACCCGCCGGGTGCACACAAAGATCATATCGGCTGAACCTGTAGTGTATACATGTATGAACCTCTTTGTCACATGATATCGATTAAGCTCAAGGCAAGAAGTGTGCCATCTTTTCATTAGCTCAATCCTTCACTAGACTATGTGATGGATTACTCAACTCGTGATTGACTCCTTAATCACTCGGCATGGCCATGCACTTCGGTAATCCATTACATCGAGGAGCTTAGAGATATCTCTTCTAGTAACTGAGAGGGGCAAATCCCATCTTGATTATTCACATTCTATATGTTTTATAGTAAATCCACAGACTACTTTTATAACTACCTAGTTACGGAGTAGTATTTGGCAGCCCTAAAGTAAGTCACTATACATGTTGAGAACCATGATAATCTCTGGTACAAGAGTTCTACACCAACACTACTTGAGACCAACTGATGGTATATCATATAATGTTTTTCAGTGTCTTATGTTGGGTCTATCCAACAACATATTCTCCAACATGTGTCCATATTATCATACCATAATCTACGAGACATGATCATCAATCAATACATGTGCTGATCTTAAAATCATATCCGTTCCATATATGATATATAATCAGGGATCATTTAGAAATAGTAACATATCACAAAAAGTCTCATGAATAAGTCACATACTTATTGATCAATAAGAGGTTAACTATCTTACAGAACACTTTATTCATAAATTCATAAACATAGTATGTGACACAATCATCTCTATGATTGCCTCTAGGGCATATCACTAACATCGCATGCTACAGGGCTTCGTCGCCGACCGCCGCATCATTATCTCATTCACGCCGAGTTAATTAAAAGCAAACGAGCAAGCACCAGAACCTGCTAAAGTTAATTGGAAGCACTAAAATGTTGTTGTTTGTTGGTGCAGGACTGGGTGTCGTGCCCTCAATTCGACTTACACTTGGGCAATCGCTAACAATTTTGCTTGTC
Organism: Oryza meyeriana var. granulata; assembly: GCA_003991445.1. NCBI lineage: Eukaryota > Viridiplantae > Streptophyta > Magnoliopsida > Poales > Poaceae > Oryza > Oryza meyeriana. The sequence continues at coordinate 263,394 of RYFJ01000583.1, forward strand.
AAGTAGAGGGACAGCGGAAACCATTCGATCTGTCTGGAGGGAAGAACATTTTGTCAGTATAGAGCTTGAGAACATTTCCCCTTTGAAGAAGGAGAAATCCTAAAGTCAAAGACGAAGCTTGGGACGCACGCCAAGGAGGGAATATTCCTCCATGTGGCATGGGGGACCAGTCTAAACCACTCCGGACAGCTGTCCCTAATGGGACCATGAAGCTAGTATATAATACCTAATTTGCTCGTAGGGTTAGTGGTCCCCTGAGGGACATTCTTGTAATCTCCTTATATGGCCTTCGGGCTATAAAAGGCGAGCAAGCCCTATTGTAAAGGACAGATTATTTTGGAGTGAATAGTGCCTAAGTGCATTTGCATCCTTGATCACGCTTTGTAAGGATAAACAGGAGAAAACATTTCTCCCACTTATCCCCATTTTCTCTTGTTCGTGACCAGGTCACAATAGTGGCATCATCCGTAGGGACCACAAGTCTCCAAAAAGTGAAAATCAGGGGGTAGATACACCCGAGGTCACAAAGGGTGAGAATAGTACAGCAAGATACGCTGACACAATTCAATAGCAACCAAGATGAAAAGTAGATCCAATTGTCAGAGGTGAAATGAAACTAGAAAGGGAGGTCGAAAATGTGGTAGGAGATGGGGTGGAAGAAGCGACGGCTGGTATGGAGACTGGAGGAAATACCGCTCCTGTGAGTTAAGTGGACCTAGCATAGTTGGTGAAAGCGCGAGGGGCTTTGATGATAAGTCGAGAACAATACGAAGAGATGCAAAGGGAATTGCAAAGGCTGCAAAATTTGCAAAACCTGGTTGCTGCAACAAATGCACAACTGTACCTGAGGCTATTGTCCCGAAATCATCATAGAGGAGATCGCAGCTGAGGCTGATGTCCCAGAATCATCGCAGAGGAGATCGCAGTAGAACACTATTCCCCGTTTTCGAGTCAAAATCCACCACAAACAAATCAACCACCTTTCTCAAACCAGCCAAGCTCCACAAATACGCCACTCGTCCCGAACCAGCCAAGCTCCACAAATACGCCACCCATCCAAAACATCTTGAGTTCCATGCCCATACCAGCAGGATTGCAATCCCAAGGCTTTTTGAACACTCTTTTGGCACAAACACGTCTACCAAACAATTAGATTTTCATGCTTACTGCCCAAAGTTCTTCAGCTCAACCTTTAGCACACTCGTCATACAATCAACTCCCACAACCATTTCTCCAGCAAGCCCAACCATTTCTCCAGCAAGCCTAACCATTCCTTCAGCAAACTCAACCATTTTCCTAGTATGCCCAGCAACAACCAATTCCCTAGTCAATCTTTCAGCAGTCGGCTCAGAACCAAGCTACACCGCAAGCAACATTCCAGAACATCCAAACTTGGCTCAAAATATGCCCACCGCCCAACCCCAGTTCCAAGGAGTTCAAACAGTGGATGACAAAAGCTCTCTAAGCCCAAACCTACTGATGGCACCTTGGCCAGCACATTTCAAGTTATCAAATATCACAAAGTACGAGCGAGACACTGACCCAAATGAGTACCCGAGGGTGTATGACCAAGGCAAAAATGTTGCCCACAATGTTAGAGGGAGTAGCACTCTCATGGTACATCACTATTCCAACCTTGTCCATATATTTTTGGAACACATGAGGGATACATTTTGAGCTAGTTTCATCGGAGCTTATGAAGAGCCAAAGGAACATGATGACTTGTATGTGGTCCAGCAGCTCCCAACAGAAACAATAAGAGAATTCATGTTGAGATTCTCGAGAGTCCGCTGCCAACTCAAGCATGTAGATGATGCAATGATAATAGCTGTGGCAAAGAGGGGCTTGCTCAAGGGGCTGCTGACGTTTGATCTTGCAAGGAACATGCCAAGCACGGCTAAGGAATTGTATGAGAGAATGGAGAGTTTCGCAAGAGAAGAAGAGGATGACTTGAGGATGGAGGCCAAGGCATCAGCAATGTTGGCAAGAAGTTTTCGAAAGGAAAACTGAACAAAACATTAATGGAGTAGAATCAGATAGAATATAATGTCATGCCGTGGAAAAAGTTCAGGCAGGAAAACAAAAAGAAGGTAAATTTTATCAAGGAGAATGAGAGAACCTTTCATTATGGTGGAGAGGGGAGAAATTTTCACCGTGGTGATGAGGAGAGAAGTTTTCACCATGGTGGACATGGACGTGCACCATGGAGGGGAGGTCAAGGAAGATTCCAGGTCGAGTATAAGTTTTGTAGGTGGCATGGACATTGCACACATGCAACAGAGGAGTGCACAACAATTCAAGGTATTTTGGCCAACCAAATAGGGAAATATGAAAATAATCAGCAAAATAGAATTCAACCACAAACTCACAACTTGATAGGAGGATCAGTACTGAAGGTAGAAGCAATAGAAGAAGCTCCGAAGAGAGTAATCGATACCATCACTGGTGGCTCTTCGCTTGGGATGGAGTCCAAAAGGCAATGGAAGACATATGCGTGGCAGGTAAATCATGTCAGCATAAGTTAGCAAGCAAGAGCACCGACCTACTCGAATGCTATAATCTCCCTTGGCCTAGAAGATGCAGAAGGCATCCTTTTCCCACACCAGGACATCCTTGTTATCTCCATGGATATTGCACAGTGTGAGGTCCACAGGGTGTTGATAGATGGCAGAAGCTCAGCGGATGTGTTACTTTTCGATGCATTCAAGAAGATGTAGATCCCTATGGACAGGTTATCCAAGGCAAGAGTGCCACTTCAAGGTTTTGGAGGGCAGCAGGTTTGATGTTGTGGGAAAGATAGCCTTAGATGTGCTGTATCATTACAATGCCATCCTGGGCAAATCAGTAATCAACTTGTTTGAAGCGGTCATACATCATAATTACTTATGCATGAAGTTGCTAGGACCACAAGGAGTTATCACTGTGCGAGGAAGTCAACTTGCAGTAAGAAAATTTGAGCTGCAAGGAACACTCAATAGGAAGGGAATACATGCAGTCGAGCAGAATCCATGAGACAATTTCTCTAGAAACCAAAAGCCAGTCCTGGAGGGGAAAACAAAGAAGGCTGCTGGATCCAGAGAAGCCAGAGAAATGCATAATGATGGGAGAAAACCTAGTAACCGAGGTAGAAGAGGAAATCTTGGTTGTCATCAGGGAAAGCATGGATGTTTTTGCTTGGTCTCCGGATGAATTGGCAGGAGTTGATAGGAAGCTGATAGAACATAATCTGGCAGTAAAAGAAAATCACAAGCCAAGAAAACAGAAGCTGAGGAGAATGTTGGCGGATAGGCAAGCAGCGGCGAAGGTAGAAGTAGAAAAGTTGCTAAAGGCAAAAGTCATAAAGGAAGTCATGCATCCCGAGTGGCTAGCTAACCCGGTGTTAGTCAATAAAGCCAATGGCAAGTGGAGAATGTGCGTGGATTTCACAGACTTAAGGCATGCCTAAAAGATAATTTCCCCTTACCAAGAATCGACTAGCTAGTGGATGCTACAGCGGGATGTGCACTTGTAAGTTTCTTGATGCATATTCAGGGTATCATCAAGTTTTCCTTGTGCAAGAGGATGAGCAGAAAATGTCATTCATCACACTTTTTGTTTCATACTGCTTCATTCGAATGCCTTTTGGTTTGAAGAACGTCGGGGCAACCTTCACAAGGCTTATTTGGCCAACCAATTGGGATGGAATGTAGAAGCTTATGTAGACGACATTGTTATCAAAATTGTGCAAGAGAAAACTCAAAGCACGGATTTGCAAGAAACATTTAACAGCCTTCGAAAGTTCTCGGTCAAGTTGAAACCGGAGAAATCGATGTTATACAACGATGGAACCACCAAGAAACCCAAGGGAAGTTCAGAGGTTGATAGGAAGAATGGCATCTCTGAGTAGATTTCTATCTAAATCAGTGGAAAAAGGACTCCCATTCTTCAAGACACTAAGGGGAGCAGCAGATTAGTGGACAAGTGAATGTCAAGATACATTTGACAAGTTGAAGAAATACCTTCAAGACATGCCAACTCTGTCAAGTCCACAGCCAGGACAGATTTTGCTGCTTTATGTGGTAGCAACTGCAACCACAGTGAGTGCGGTTTTTGTGCAAGAATAGGGGAAAAAGCAAATGCTAGTTTACTTTATGTCAGAAGCCTTGCAGGGGGCAAAAACAAGATACTCAGAAATAGAAAAATTAATATATGCGATAGTAATAGCATCAAGAAAATTGAGACATTATTTTCTCTAGCATGAGATCAAGGTCTCGTCATCATCCCAATAGGAGAAGTGTTGGCAAACAAAAAGTTGGCGGGCCTGATTGCAAAGTGGGCGATAGTGATGCACTCTCAGGGTCCCGATCTTTCGGTGAAAGGGATAACTTCGATTGGAAAGGAGAAGACGTTGATGACCCAACTACAACCATCCAAGGAGGTCGTGCCTTAGTGATCAATACACCGACTCCAAATGGTTGTTCGTGATCTTTACGGAACACAATCACCTAACCACGAGGGTACTTGTTACTGCAAGCAATCGAGAATGACCAAGAACAAGATGAACGAGCAATCTGAATACTCAGAATGGGTGGGGTTCTGAAGACAAGAAAATGGTGATCTAATCGGTCACGGTTTTACTCGGCAAAGTAGCAATGCTAAACTTTGATATCAAGAAAAACCCAACTACATGTGAAGATGGCAACCCTTTATATAGGCTGTTTAGGTCGGCTTGCTACAGTAACCTCCTTTGCTACAGTGTGTCGGCTGCTACACTACTGACATGCTATAGTACTGCTGGGTAGATACATTGTATGCACTCAAGGAGCAAGTCAAATTGAAATGCAATTTGTTTGTTTTCTTCTTGGCTTACATCTTTTATTGGATAGTGGGTCCTACTCATCATATGTTGGATCCTCTGCGCCACTCGTCATTGCGATGTTTTCTTAATTGTAAATCCTTGTCTGAATTGTCCTTCCGTTCCTAAGCACAATAATAATATCACAAGCTTCAAATAGTATTCCATTCTATATATCATCTTTATGATAACTTAAGAATGCATTCACCTGAAAATTAAGCTGGCATGCTCGCGCTCTAGTAATTGGTCCTTGCAGCACTTGTTTAGTTTTAACATAGGGAATAATTGGGCTAGGTGTGGTTGTATTGATGGTGGAGATGTCCTCATCAGATAGAGTTAGTGCCATTTGACCTGAAAAACACTAAGAACAGTAGTGAAATTACAGGTTTTGGTAGACTTTGTGGCAGAATGGACCTCGATAGAAGCGGAGAAGAATGTGGAGGAGCAGAAGCCATGGATAGTATATTTTGATGGGTCATGGAGTGCCGTAGGCGCGGCGGCAATCATCAAGATATCAATTAAGCAAACATTGAGATACTCAGTCCAACTGTTGTTCCCAACAACAAACAATGTGGCAGAATACGAAGGAATCCTACTGGCCATGAGAAAAGCACGAGTACTAGGGGCTCAGAGGTGGATAATCAAGATAGATTCCAAGCTTGTAACAGGCCATTTCGCCAAGACATTTGGGATGAAGGATGAGACAATGCAACAGTATTTGAATGAGGTGTGAGCAAATGAAAGACATTTCTTATGGATAACGGTTAAAGCAATCACAAGAGGAGAAAACACTGAAGTAGATGAGTTGGCAAAGGCAGTTGCAGCTGGACAACCACTCGAAAACTCATTTTTTGAAGTCCTGGAGAATTCAAGTGCTTCAAGAGGGGAAAACATTTTGAACATCCAACAGGGAGAAATGGACTGGAGAAATCTGCTAATGAAGTATTTGGTGAGTGGCCAATTGCTGGAGAACGAGGTAGAAGCAAAAAGAGTGCAGTTGATGTCAAGGAAATATAAGATGATTGATGGGCAGATGTACAAAAGTGGAGTTACGGCGCTATTGTTGAGATGTGTTACCAAAGAAGAAGGAATGAAGATGGTCGTGGATATCCATGAAGAATTGTGTGGAGTACATCAGGCGCCGAGATCAGTTGACTCCAAGGTGATTCGGCAGGGAATATAGCCAACAGTCATAAAGGACATGGAGAAATATATAAAAGCATGCAAGGTATGCCAAAAGCATGGCCCGATCCCAAGAGCATAACCAAAGGAGCTGCAACCCATTCCACAAGTTTGGCCTTTCTACATGTGAGGAATTGATATAGTTGGTCCCTTGCCTAGAGCAAAGGGAGACCTACATTTTAGGATCGTGGCAATTGAATATTTCTCACGGTGGATAGAAACGAATCCGGTAGCAAGAATCACATCAGCAGCAATATAGAAGTTTGTATGGAGAAATATCATATGCCATTTCGGCATCCCAAAAGAGATAGTTCGTGATAATGAAAAACAATTCGAGTCAAGCAAGTTCATGGAAATGTGCCAGGGGCTGAACCTCAGGATCAACTTCGCTTCAGTGGGGCATCCCCAAATCAATGGAGCAGTGGAAAAGGCAAACAGAAAGGTTGTCAAGGCAATAAGGAAAAGACTAGAAAGTTTGCCAAAAGGGAAATGGCTAGAAGATTTGCTTTTAGTACTATGGGCATTGAGAACAACGGTCGTTTGGGCAACAGGAATGACGCCTTTCCGGTTGGTATATGGAGATGAGGCAATAACACCAAGTGAGTTGGGAGCCTTTTCCCCATGTGGTTTCCACCCAAAACGAGGAAGAAGGTAGAGAGATTTCGTTGGAGGCCCTAGATGAAATTAGAGTAGAGGCATTGCACAAAATGGCCAAGTACGTGGAAGAAACAAGAGGCCATTACAGTAGCAAGGTGAGACCAAGACAGTTGAAACTAGGAGATTTGGTTCTCAAGAAAGTGCTGAACAAAGTATCTGTGGAAAAACTGATTTAAAATGGGAAGGGCCATTTATCATTCAAGAGCAAACAAGTACTGGTTCCTACAAGTTGGCGGAGCTGGATGGCAAGGAATTGGGCCACTCTTGGAATGCTCTATCTCTAAAGAAGTTCTATATGTAAAAAAAAAAAGAAGGCGGCCATAGCCATTTTTGAGCATGTATTATATATTCCCGCACCTAATATATAAAACAAAAGACGGGAAGTAGGGTTATTATCCGATACGGAGGCCCGAACCTATATAAAAAATGTGCATGTGTGATTGGTTGGATGTTGTAAGTCGAAAACACTCTAAAGCCAAAGTATATACTACCAATCTGCCGCAAACGATAACAAAAACACTCTGAAGCCGGAGTATAAACTACCAATTCGCCACGAGCGATAACGAAAGCACTCTAAAGCTAGAGTATAAACTACCAATTCGCTACAAGGCGACAACGAAAACACAGGCCAGAGTATAAACTACTAATCCGCTATAAGCGTGAGGAGAAACTCTAAAACCGGAGTATAAACTACTAATTCGCTAGAAACGTAGGCGAAGACATACCAAGAAAAAAACATTTCGAGCTCATGTTTTGCTGCCCTTTTTTGAGCTCCGGCCGGCTACACGGCCTATGTGCCTAAGTTGAATTCAAGTTCGTTTTCGACGCGCCAAAATATTTGGACTTCGAGTTTTGCCGCTACTTTTCGAGGTAAGGGGATGGCAAGCTCCGGCCGGCTACGCATCCTACGCGCCTCAGTCGAATTCGAGTTCATTTTTGACGCGCCAAAACATTTCAATTTCGAGTTTTGCCACCCCTTTTCGAGGTAAGGGGGACGGCGAGCTCCGGCCGGCTACGCGGCCTATGTGCCTTAGTCGAATTTGACTTCATTTTCAACGCGCCAAAACATTTCGACTTTGAGTTTTGCCGCTCCTTTTCGAGGTAAGGGGGACAGCGAGCACCGGCCGGCTACGTGGCCTACGCGCCTCAGTCAAATTTGAGTTTGTTTTTGACGTGCCAAAACATTTCAACTTCGAGTTTCGCCGCTCCTTTTTTAGGTAAGGGGGATGGTGAGCTCCGGCCGGCTACATGGCCTACATGCTAAGTTGAATTCGAGTTCGTTTTCAACGCGCCAAAACATTTCGACTTCTAGTTTCACCGCTCCTTTTCGAGGTAAGGGGGACAACAAGCTCTGGTCAGCTATAGGCCTACACGCTAAGTCGTATCAATATGTTTTTGATGTGCCAAAACATTTCGAGCTCATGTTTTGCCACTCCTTTCCGAGGTAAGGGGGACAGCGAGCTCCGGCCAGCTACGCGGCCTATGCGCCTGAGTCGTGTCGAGACGTTTTCGACGCACCAAAACATTTTGAGCTATTGTTTTGCCGCCCCTTTTCGAGGTAAGGGAGATGGCGAGCTCCGGCCAGCTACGCGGCCTGCGCGCATTAGTCGTGTCGATACATTTTTGACGTGCCAAAACATTTCAAGCTCATGTTTTGCCGCTCTTTTTAGAGGTATGAGGGACGGCGAGCTCTAGCCAGCTACGCAGCCTACACGCCTAAGTCGTGTTGAGACATTTTCAACGCGCCAAAACATTTCGAGCTATTGTTTTGCCACCCCTTTTCGAGGTAAGGGGGACGGCACGCTTAAGTTGTGTTGATGCGTTCTCGATGTGCAAAAACATTTCGATCTTAGGATTTGTTGTGTCAATTAACGAATACTTTTCCAACATGAAGTTATTCAACACGAATTGTTATTTCTTTTCATACAAGCAAATAAAACAGATGTAAAGCTTAAGACAAGTACAATGGGTTGTCAGGCTTAATAGCGATACTTGAGGGAGAAATATTCTCCCTCGCTACAACAAAGGGGTGTTGGTTATTTCGAATCCTAGTTTGACGACGGGAAGGCTTAAAATCCTTCCAGAAGTTTAAGCTATCGGAAAAATACAAGGACCGACGCTGGCAAAAATCTAGAACAAAGTCTCGTAAGCTAGCGTCGTCATGTTTCCTATACCAAGATAGAAATCTATGAGTAAAAATATAGGAGTCGTCATAATGTACATCGCCAACGTCTTCGTCGGACATATGGGCATCTGAGTAGTCAAGCTTTTCGAATGGTCGGTGGGAAATGTGCTTCAACGAAAAGTTGAATCAACTTTTTGATCGACCAGTAGTCGATTTTAGCCCGAAGTTAACCTGCACTCCTAGTAGCAAGTATAAATAAAACATCATAAACAAACAGCAAAAGATGGCACCAAGCATATTACATCAAGAACATAAGTTTTTATAGGCATCATCACAAAAGGCATAGTTTTTTCTTTTCGAGTAAGAAGTGTCCAGAATAACTTTTCACACCTGGGAAGCAGGTGGATCACCCCTAGGAGTAGGGGTGAAAACGGTTCGGATATTATCCGCTAACCGTCCAAAATTTCGGATACGGATAGGATCGGTCAATAATTTTCAGATAATCTCGGATTCGGAAACGGAAACGGATAGTTTTTTTTGGATATGAATACAAATACAGTAAAGACATTATCTGACATATTTCGAAATCGGTTGGAAACTATCCGGAAAAATTTTCGGATATCCGTATCACCCATTGCCTAACCCATTCTCTCTCTTGTCTCCACCCAGACACACGGTCTGCTCGACGCGCCCACGCCCCCATCGGCCACACAGTCCAAGCGCCAACCGCCGCCGGACCCTGCTTCCCCGTACCCGCCGCCGCCGGAACCCACGCCCCCGTGGCCGCCGGACCTTGCTCTCCCGCACCCGCCGCTGCCGGACCCCATGCCCCCGCGGCCGCCGCCGCCATCCCTCGCGCCCGCGGCTGCCGCCGCTGGGCCTCGAGCCCCCACGGCCGCCTCCCCCGTCAGGCCCCGCGCCCCCATCGGCCTCCGCCGCTGCCTGGCCTCGCGCCCCCGCGGCCACCGGCACCGGCCCTGCGCCCGCGCCCACTGCCACCGCCGGGCCCGCTGCCGCCGAGGAGCCCGAGTACCTCGCCAAGTACTTCATCGTCAAGCACTCGTGGAGGGGAAGGTACAGGCGGATCCTCTGCATCGCCTCCTCCGGCCTCGTCACCCTCGACCCGGCCACCCTCACCGTCACCAACTCCTACGATGCCGCCTTCGGCTTCGACCGCGCCATGCCCGAGAGCAACGCCGCTGAGTTCACGCTTAGCATCCGCACTGACGCCCGTGGCAAGTTGGCCCTCCGCTTCTCCTCGCCACTCTGTGCCGGGATCCTCACTGAGCTCCACCGCCTGTGCCCTGTGCACCCTGTCGTCGAGTTCCCCGTCCTCCACCTTCGCCGCAGAACCCATGAGTGGGCGCCCTTTGTAAGCTCTCTCTCTCCCTTCCATCGTGTTATCCCAAATCTGCTCTTACCTGTGTCTCGTGTATTTCCACTACTGTTAGCAATGCAAGTTTGAATCTCTTACAAATGATTCAACATCACTGTTTGTGCTGAACAATTCATGCTTCCGATAGCCCAGTCTAGTAACTGCATTATCGTCCTACAAATAATAAGTTGTCTCTCTTTGTTGGTTTGTAAAGTTTAGTTTGAGGGGTTTTTATATTCGAATGAATATTTGTTACCGTATTCGTTTCGATTCGTATTCGCTCTGTATTTGTATCCGGTAATATTCAATTCCGTTTTTGTATCCGAGGTTTCCGATTCCGAAAAAAATATGAAAACAAATATGGTATAGCTAGTTTCCGACCGTTTCCGATCCGTTTTCATCCCTACCTAGGAGTAACTTGTTCATCATGAGGATTCTTTTCGTTGGTTTCTTGGGTCTGGCCCATGGTTTAAGCAAGAGATTCTTGGAGGGAGGAAAGTGTGTCTTTATACCCTTGTTGAGACCAGTAGAGCAATTGATGAACTTTAGCATAGGGTCGAACAATTTCTTTTCGATTTTGAAAGAGTGATCTATCAGGCACAAGTCGAGTAAGACTGTCTTTCAAATCTTGCAAGTGTTTGCAACCGCTCGAATATAGGGCGGCACACAAAACCTCAGTAGATATCCGAGAACAAGTCAAGGCGAAACACACAATACCCTATGAGATTCCGGCTACTGCATCAACCATCCATTCAGACAACTCGGTTAGACTGCTGTCAGCGGCAGGAGAATTGGGCTTAGTACCAAGGCTCTCGAGTGTGTCCTTGATAACGCAACAACCAAAAAACAAGTTGGCATGGGCCTCTTCCAGAAGATTTTGCTTGTTTTCTAGTTCTTTTGCCTATTTTGCACATTTCTTCCTTAGATTTTCCAATTCAATCTCCAAGGCACCCTTTTCCTTTAGGAGATTGCTATTGTTTACAATAGCACGTTGGAGCTCATCTACAGCTTCAGCCGCCTTGTCTCGAGCTTCACTCAGTTCGGACTTAAGCTTTCTCCAAGTAGCATTCAGGTTTTTGTTCCTGTCCTCGAAATCATCAATAGTCCAAGACAATTTAACCCTGTCCCCCTCGAGTTTGGCAATTCGGTCTCCCCTACTTCTCGAGCTGTTTCAGATGTCATTCAGGGTTTTGGTGACAACCCCTTTTTGCATGTGAGCTAGGCCAAGTGTCTGCAAAAAAGAGATGGTAAGAACAAGCGGCGAAGACAAGAAAGCCATATGATAGGAGAAAACAGATTTCGAGCACCTTAGCAGCTGCAACCACAAGAACAGGCAGAGAACAATACAAGTTAGTCTGCTCAATGTAGCTCTTGGACAACTCGGGGGAGAGAAGCAGGGGGGCCACAGCACCGGTAATCGGCCAACAGGTGATCAAAATTTTAAATCTTCTAAGGAGTGATGCATATATGAGGCTGTTGACTCGGCGAAATCGCTGAAAGTGGGAATTCCCATCCTAGAGGGGCCCTCCCCGGCACATAGGCGACTGAACTTTGCAAGGACGTCGGCTATCAACGTGTTAGAAGGAGTGAAAACTCAAGGACTGACATGGTCTTCACCGGTTGCAACATCTTTCGGCTCTGGTCGAAATGAGCTTTGAGTGGTTTGGGGCGAAATATTCTCTTTCTCCGGTGGAGAATCAATGTTTATCGGCGTAACGGTTTAGGACCCATTTCTAGTGGGGTAATGAGCACCTCAGGAATGATGGCCCAAAGGGGAGAAAGCATAAGGGGGATGTCAAAAATGTCCTCCTGGTAGTCACTGGCAGGAGCAATTCAAACGGGCTTTGTTGATCGGGATGGAGTAGATTCCGAGCAGACCTTTTTCCCCTTGCGGCTCAAAGAGCATCTTCACGACTGGTGGGAGATGAAGAAATGTTTTCCTCGGCCCCGTCCATGCCAGCTGAGTCGTTGGCCGGGTCATCTCTATCACTGTCCTCAGGCTCGTAATCCGCAGAAGACAACACGACCTGCCATTTTCGACCACCACTAGGGTGGCGATCGTGGGTGATAGGGAAAGGTCCTGGCAGGTAGTGCGTGACCGAGCGCTGCCATCACACGGTTCTAGCGAATACCATGTCGCAATTTTAGAAAAGAATCATGTTTAGATGCAGTGTAAGGGCCCACGAGTTTTTTAGCTTCTTTGAGGTCGAAAATTGAAACAAAGGAGATAATCAATACCAATCGAGAAAATGAATTTGTGAACTAGGGAAGGTTGAGAACATACCCGTCTCGTCATTCTCGATGACGACAAATGGCAGCAAGATAGATTTCAAACTGCTAGGTTGATTGCTGAGATGTAATTCCCAACCGTCGGAGAGGGGCCAGATTCTGAGTAGCATGAATTCCTCGATAAGATCTCTCACGCTAAAGGTGCGGAGAATTTCTTTAAGCCTAGGACGGCAAGAGGTGAAGTCAGCAAACAAGGATACATTAGGCTCAAGCTCAAATTCGGCCACCTTGCTAGTATAACTGAGAAGTTTGTATGCCTCAGAACTCGAGCTAGCCTTAATCTTGTGATAAAACCACCTAGACTGCTAGTTGGCTCCCCATTTCGACCGAATGGCAGGAATTGGCCATGTAGTCCTGCGGTTGGGTCGGGTAAGGAAGTTCATCCCACCGAAATAAGGGTTTCATTGTGTAGTGTCAAATGCTGTTGGAATATGCAAAATCCTCTCCGCGGGGAACACAACCACAACTTCGAGCCATCCATTCGAAAACCCCCATGCGAACAATGGCATTTGGAGCAAGATGCGGAGTTCAACCTTTTACAATTTTAGCACCTCAGAAACGAAGTAGCTACAGGGAAAGTGAAGCCCAGCCTCAAAATAAGCTTGGAAAACCACAATATATCCCTCATGGCCAGTAGATGGATTGTTTTCCCCCTGAGAGAGCAGAACATCATCTCGACTAGAAATTATGCCTTTCAAAATCATTTCTCGAAGCATGGCTTCAGTCATAGTAGAAAAGCCAAGATTTTGATCAGTGATGTCACCTTCATAATCAACATTCTTGGATTTTGAGCGTTTGCCCATCTTCTTGGAAGACTTAACTATGGTGCAACTGCAAGGACGGCGAATCAAAACGGGGCGACAGCGAGGTGAGCTGAGGAATGACGAAATGTTGGAATGCAAGAGGAGAAGTGGGGCACTGGCAAGAGCGAGTGTGGCTGTCGCCTCCCCCCCCCCCCCTCTATATAGGGGGCCAACCGACGGGCGGTCTCAGGCACAAAAATCGAGGTGGCACAGAAGTTGAGAAGCCACAATGAATAAAAAAATATGATTAATAATAATAATAATAAGTAGATATAATACTAAAATAAATGACAAATGATAAAATACATAATAATGACAATAATAGAGTATGCGCTGAGAAGAATATGCGTGTATGACACAAAAGTTGTGAAACGACAACAAGAGAGGAAAAAAAAACCAAGTTTTGGCTGAACAGGGAGACAGTGAGAGCCTGCAAATTCTAAAAGACATGGCTTCGGCCGAAAAGTTTTTACCCTTATCCGTGAGGGGCTTGTTGGTACAGGACTAGGCACCATGCCCCCAAGTCGACCGATACTTGAGCAATTGCTAACAATCTTGCTTACCAGGTACAAGGACAGCGGAAACCATTTGATCTGTCTGGAGGGAAGAGCATTTCGCCAGTATAAAGCTCGAGAACATTTCCCTTTTAAAGAAGGAGAAATCCCGAAGTCGAAAATGAAGCTTAGGACACACACCAATGAGGGAATATTCCTCCACGTGACGTGGGGAACCATTCTGGACCACTCCGGACAGCTATCTCTGTGGGGACCATGAAGCTAGTATGTAATACCTAATTTGCCCTTAGGGTTAGTGGTTCTCCGAGGGGCATTCTTGTAATCTCTTTGTACGGTTTTGGGGTTAAAAAAGGTGAGCAAACCCTGTTGTAAATGACAGATTATTTTGGAGTGAATAGTTCCTAAGTGCATTCACATCCCTGATCATGTTTTGCAAGGATAAACGGGAGAAAACATTTCTCCTGTTTATCTCTATTTTCTTTTATTCGTGATCGAAGGTAACAACATTATTCAGCCTTTTATATACTTGAATCAAAAGTATCAATTACCGAATCACGCATTAAAAAATGTCAAGAGAACAACTATCGGATAAAGCCTAATGGGGTGTTTAAATTAGCTTATTAGGTTGGCTTATAAGCCACACACAAAACGAAAAATATCATTAGCGCTTGATTAATTAAGTATTAACTATTAAAAACTTGAAAAATGATCTATTTGATTTTTTAAGATACTTTCATATAGAAAATTTTTCTAAAAAACATACCGTTTTATATTTTGGGAAGCGTGCTAACGGAAACCGAGGGAATAAGTCCAAAGTATAAGTACATCCGAACGGGTGTAAGAGCAACTCCAACCGAACCCCTAAACCAGCTCTCATCTCAAATTTAGGAGTTTATAAGCTAAAAATCATCTCCAACTGAAATCCTAACCGGACTCTCATCTGGAGGGGGCCCTCATCCGGGGGAGGCAACCCCCCAAGATGTAGGAGGCCCTCATCCCCCAACCACAACAGCACAGCGAACCATGCGGGAGCAATCGGCGACAGAGCACTTCTCGTCGAGCTGGCGGAGCACGTGGTGGAGCTCCCGCGCCAAGATCTTCCCGTTGCTGTCGACGTCGTACATCCGGAACGCCTCCCGCAGCTCCGCCTCCGACGCCACCTCCTGGTCCTTGTCCCCGTCGGCGCCGTGCGGCGGCGGGCCGCAGTGGAAGGCGGCAAACTCGGAGAGGTCCATGAAGCCATCACGGTCGGAGTTCATCTCGTCCATCATGCGTCGCACCTCCCCTGGCCCCGGCGGCGCCCCCAACACCCGCAGCACGGACGCCAGCTCCTCCGCTGAGATCTTCTCGTCGCCGTTCGCGTCGTACCGTTGGAACACCTGCTCTAGCTCCGCCATCAGCATCCCCGGCCCCCCTCCACCGCCGCCGTCCTCCACATTCGGCAAGTCACCCCACCGCCTCCTCCCCTTCCTCCTCCTAGCCATTGGAAATATGAGGGGTCGGTTGGAGTGCGCAGTGAAATAGGAGGTTGAATATGGATGAGAGAGTCCCTATTCTAGGCAATAGGGGATCAAATTTGAAAGCTCCATTAGAATTACTCTAAGTACCTAATTTCCTGGTTCCTCCGTGCTTACGCATGTGCCCTTACAATCTATATTTTTCTACTGTACTGTCCTTCTAGCTACTTCCCGAAACTATGAGGACAGTATTATTACATCCTTACCATTGATTAAAACAAACGAACAATTAATATTAATTAGAGGGTACGTAAAATTATCAGATTTAAAAACCGTCTAAGCTGCATCTCTTCTTTCACAGAAATAGCATAATTACCACGTGTACTGATGTACCTAGGATAGTATCAGAGATCAATATTGGCATCTATACATACCGGCGAAGCATACAATCGAGAGCGCTACGTACACACACGGGGTCGCCAGCTTGTTCTTTTTCTTGGAGCTTGTTTGGCACGTCGCGTGGCCTTCTTTATCTTGTCTTTGGTTTTTTCTTTTGTTTGCTTCTTTCTTGTCTATTTTTGAGCTTTTAGAGCTTTTTCAGAACATATGATTCTCAAAACATATAAATAGAAAAATACATAATTAGAGTGTCGTAGCACCACAAATCCTTTGTATTGAAAAAGTATAAGAAAACTGCAAAAATGACTATTTGGATGGAGCACAAAAAAAATGTAACAATTAAAAAAGAAAGATATATACAAAGGATTTTTTTTAAGAGGTTGGATCTTATATTAAAATTCTTCAAAAATCCGTATGTTTTGAGCCAGTTCAAAGGAATTTCATAGGATTTTTGATAGCTATTCCTTTGATCTAAATAACCGCATAGAAAATTTTTTCTTAAGATTGAATTCCTCCTAGAACCTTTGATTCCAAACGAGTCATTACTCCAGCTCCAATCCCGAGTCTCTGTAGTTTCGTGGGCGCGAGTATGTGGTCATGTATTAGGCTGGCTCGACATAAGGGGCCAATTTGGCTTAAGGATATAATTGGTCCAGCTAAAATGTGCTATTGTCAAAATTTATTATTACCAATATTAGATAAAGTAAAGTTACGTTTGGTTTGAGACAAAAATAAGCCAAACAAAATTTTGATAGTCTTATTTGACTTTTAGCCAAAAGTATTGCCAAAATTTGGCATGAAACTAAATGTTTGAAAAACACTATTAGTATAACCAAATTTTAGTAAGATCAATTTTAGCCTCAAACTAAACCGGTGCAATTTGACAGCATTGATAGGACTGGGTGTTATTTGTACACCGCCTATGCAACACGTACGATATTCACTGTTACAATGGAAATATGCTATTATTCTAGACATATACTCCATCCGTTTTTTAATAGATAATGATATTGACTTTTGATATAATGTTTGATCATTTGTCTTATTTAAAAAATTTAAGTAAGTATCGTTTATTTTGTTAAAACATATTTTATCATTAAATAAATTTTAAGTATGATTTATATTTTTATATTTATACTAAATTTCTTAATAAGATAAATTATCAAATATTTTTAATAAATCAATAATGTCATCTATTAAAAAATAAAGAGAGTAATTGATTTGACTCAAACTTCTGCTCAATTGGTTAGGATTGTGCGGATCCTGTCCATATATATTGGTTTAAGTCTCAGATTTAATATGACTGCTGGTATTTTCTATTTAATAATGTACATGCACATGTGGTTATGGTCAGCGGTCAAGCATGTGCCCATGTTAGATAAGGCAGCCACCAATTTGGTTTAAATATGTGCTAGAACACACCAATGTAGATGTGTCACTATCAGCGAACTGGTCATCTCTCACGAGTTATAACCTACATTTGTGACGCGTATTAGTCTTGTAACAGATCAGTGGTCAGTGATGAGAATGCCTCTCTGTGACAGATCAAAACCTGCCAGCGATAACAGACATTTATAATGCGTGGTAATTACCATCGGTCACACAGATGAGTGCACGGTGCACCACCCACATCATAGAGTCATGTGTGACGGGCTATTGCTCTAAAGAAGGGCCCATTCGAATCTTAAGTGTTGGGAATAAAAAAGTGCTCGTTTTTTATGAGTACGTTTTTCGAATCGTTAAATGGTGTGTTTTTTGTAAAAAATTTTATTAAAAAGTTACTTTAAAAACTCATTAATCCATTTTTCAAGTTTTCAATAGCTAATACTCAATTAATTATATGTTAATGACTTATCTCGTTTTATGTGATCTTCTTTCTCCTTTTCTCTTACCTTCAAACCTAAGTCTTAAAGGGTTACATAAAGAAAAACAAACTACCAAGAACTAAGGATGTGTTTATATAGCTTATAAACCGCACGTAAAATAAGAAACATAATTAGCGCGTAATTAATTAACTATTAAAAACTTAAAAAATATATATATTTGATTTTTTAAAAATATTTTATATAGATTTTTTTAAAAAATACATCTTTTATGTTTTAAAAAATATGTTAATGGAAACCGAGGGAGTAAACATAAGCTACAGGCCAGATCGAACACCATATAAGCCAATTATGGAGAAAACTACAAGGTTCACATTCCAGTTTTCTAGCAAATCACCAAAGACAAGGAATCTCAGTCATCGATTGGACATAAGGGCACTTCAACAAGAACCCACCTCAACAGAACTTGTTGGCAGAGAGGAATCGGTTGGAGACGAGCTTATGTTCCTCGGCGACCTCGACGAGCTAGTCGACGCCCGCATGTTGGCCATGCCGTACGCCCTGTGCACATCCGAAGTCATCGCCGTCGCATGCCCCTCCGAAGCCCGTTGTCATCGCCGTGCTCGTCGTCTTGGTCCTTATCGCCGTTGCTGGACCCTGGAGCTGCTGCGCCACAAGGTAACCAAGGTGGGGGTGGCCAGATCCAGCTGCCATGTCTGTAGCCACACCCCTCCAAAGCCCGTCGCCGTGCCCATCAGACTACTGCACCACCAAGGTACGGGTGGCCAGATCTAGATGCCATGCCCATAGCCGCGCCACTTGGAAGGCCATCGTCGTGCCCATCAGACTGCTGCACCACCAAGGTATTGACAGCCAGATCCAGCTGCCATGTAGCCACGCCGGCGCTCGAGGGCTAGGGAGACGGCGGCCAACACCGGACCTAGCCACTATGAGGTCGGGGACGGTTAGATCTAGCATCCCCCTACCTCGGGGAGGTCGGATCTGGCGTCCCTGACGTGGTAGTTAGTGCTCGGGCTCGGCGGCAGCTGGCTCGAGGGCTTAGGAGTTACGTATAGATGGCCAAGCACACGGCCTAATGCTCCATTAAGATACGGCTCCTCTAGCAGGTCATGCTGTGTCGAGGCCTTGGTCTAGGCATGGCCCGTTGTAACGTCTAAAAATTCATAACCAGAATTCTAAACATTTCTGTGTATTAAATCTCTGTCCAGAAAAGCCAGGATATATAATACCAAGTTACCATACAGAGTACGTCTTATAAATAGAATAAAATTATCTTACATAAATACAGCGGTAAAAATAAATAAAGTCTATATACATCTAGCTAAGCGGAGGCTTCTATTCCACAGGCGTCTTGATGGCGGAGCCAGCCTAGTCCTCTTGGCGATCCTCATCAAATAGGTACTCTACCACTGAGAGGGAGAAAAGGGAGCAAGACTGAGTACCACCCACAGTACTCAACAAATCACACCCGCAAATATGCACAATGCACAAGAGACAAAAATAGGCTCAGGGTTCATTTGCGTAAAAGTAGTTGCAACCAAAGATAGTTTACAAACAATAAAAAGGTTGACTAATTGAGCAATATTAATCCTCCACTGATCAACGTTACACCACGTTAACCAGGTCCAACCATCCATCCTAACCCTATAGTAAATTTTCATGTCAATCTATTATAATGAGACTAATCACGGTGAGTCTCGATCAAGATGCCCATGACCACTGGCGCGGCTATTCGAATAGATTTACTCTGATCAGAGGTGTACAACTGTACCCATAAGACACAGCCCCACACACTTTCCCATGTGCCGGCGTATCACCATGACACTCCGCGAGAGGCTATGGCAAGACCGTTCACGCAACCACTCCCTAACCATCCACACCATGCTGAGGTTGCACCTGTCGATAGGACACCCCACATTGACCAAGCTACCCCCCTTACGCCACAATGAATCTGGAAGCCGATCAATCCGACCCCAAGCCGACCCAACTCCATCACACCCATCCTCACTAATGGTGCCTAGGAGAGGGAGAACAGACAATACAAGCCCAACCGTTGCCCACGCTGGCTCGTGGAATATACGATTAATTGCCCAAGGGGGTCCCGCGAACCGGTCCTTAACTGCCGTCAGTGCGACCAATAAAACCATGCACCCACAGCCTACCATTTAGGTCAAATTTTAGTAATTTAGCATCAATATATCCAAAGTTCCACTTCCTAACATTGAGTCAAACCATAAATGTAAATTAAAGTATTTAAATCTCCATGTGAGCTAAAGGTTTTTAAACAGGACTAAGCATCCTAACAATAACCTCTAGTCATATTATTATCTAGCTACAAAGGTGTACAGGTGGAATGAAGTCAGAGCAATTAAAATTACATTTATATAGGTCACCCTTCCCACATGAAATGATGAAATAATGCATGTTTATTAATTTAAAACAAATAGTTTGCAATAAATGGGTAAAAAATGGTCGAGGAAACGGTGCTACTTGCCTTGCTCCGGCTCGGCGAATTCGGTAACGACTTCGTAGTTGTCAGCGAAATGGGACTGGGGGTCCCACATACCCCGGGGACGTGTGGGTCTTCGGCCACGTCAGCTCTTCCGTGGCCACATTCTGCACCGGCGACGGCCGGCTACAGCCTTCTTCCGGTCAAGTACCGAGGGCCCAAAGACATCCCCGGTCGTGGGTCTCGCCCCCGTGCCCGGGGCCTCGGCTTCAGTTCCGGGGCGCGCTCCCGGGACACATATTTGGGACTTCCCGGGCCTGGGTCTCGCTCCCGGGCCCGGGGCCCATAGCTCCCTTCTCGGGGCACGCCCACGGGACACATCACAGGGATTTCCCGGGCCCGGGCCTCGTCCCCGGTCCCAGGAAGCTCCGTGCCCGGGCCTCGGGTCTCGTCCCTTGTCCCGGGAAGCTCCGTTCCCAGGCCCCGGATCTCGTCCCCAGGCCCAGGGCTCACAGGCTCGGCCTCGGGGCACACCGGGACGTTCCCGGGCCCCGGGTCTCGCCCCCCGTCCCGGGACTCACAGGCTCGGTCCCAGGGCACGTTACAGAGACATCCCTGGTCCCGGGCGTCGCTCCCCGGGCCCGGGACTCACATTTTCCATCCCCAAGGAGCTCGGTGCCTTGTGTGCGCGGAGGGCTCGATGAGCTCTCTGCCCCAGGCACGAGGCTGGCTTGAGCGGATCGCTCCCCAACTACCCGCATTAATGGTGAAGCGACGGGGCGCCTCCCGCTTGTCTCCCGGTCAGACATGCGTGCACCGTCATGATGGCCTTCTGTGGGCCCCCTCCCAGTGCCGTCAGAGAACTTTCAGCTGAGAGGGCCTCGATTCTCCACACTCTGGCAGCGGAGGCGCGCGCTGTCACATCTCCATACTCTAGCCGCCCACAGTAGCCCGGCAACGTGCCGACCAGACATGCAGTAGCCGAGCCAGGCGGCGACTAGACGTCCCTCCGGCGCGGCGCGACACGCAGCCGCGTGCGTGCGACAAGACAAATCGTAGCTAGTTTTCTCTGTATACTTGGCACTGTGGAGTCCCCTTGACCTATAAAAGGAGGATCCATGCCTACAGGTCGGGGGAGGCTGTTTCTCTCTGGTTCACTGGGGACTCAGGTATGAGAAGGCTGGATCTTTGGCTCTAGCTTGCTCTCTCACGACTGTTTGTCTTCTTCAGCTCGCTCTGTCTCTCTTTACCGAAGGGAGGGCTAGCTCCTGAGCACTCTGAGTTCATCTTGTAACAGCAAACCACATTCTCCCACATAGCAAACACACACAGGAGTAGGGTATTACGCCTCCGCACGGACCGAACCTGTCTACTTCCTCCTGTCTTCCTTGTATGCCATCTCTTAGCCTGGGCCCCCGGCGCCCGAGCACATCTTCTCCCGGACGCCGCAAGCCGTCCTGTGAACAACTCCCCTGGCCGAACTCAAAAGGGGGGTCTCCAGACTCCCCGCGGTTGGAGTTTCCTCCTCCGATAGCTGGCGTGCTAGGTAGGGGGAGTTTCTCTTCCAGGCGGCACGCTGGCGTCCCCAACGCCGGCACGCTCCATGGCAGGAGGCCATCGTCCGTAGGACTCAGGCGAGGAGTCCGGCGGCTTCACCCCGCCGGGCGAGGTTAGCCCCGTGACGAGCCCACCACGTCCCCCCTCCTCGTCTTCCTGGGGGTGTGCGGCGCGCGCCCGGTGAGCCGAGCTCGCCCCTCGGCGGCCTGGATGTGCGGCCTCGGCCCCTTCCCTTGCGGAGGGAGCTGGCAAGTGCCCCGCCGGGTCTGCCGTGGCCTCATCCATGAGGCGCAAGCGGACGCGCCGCTCCACGGCGCGCCGTCATCTCGACTTCCAGTCCGCGTCGCCGCAGGGAGCCCTCTTAGTGGCGGAAGCCCTCCTGCGCCACCCTCCGGCATTCACCGGAGGCGGAGGCCTAGAGCGGTGGTGGCTCAATGAAGTCGCCGACCTGGTAGGCGCAGCCCGTCACCGGGTCGCCGCCGACAGCAGTGCAGGGGCCGGGAGCGCCGACCGCGTGACATCTAGCGCGGACCGGCCCCTCGCCCTGAAGCAGGACCAAGCTCGGAGCGCGGCGCCTCACGCCGCACCTCCGACCAACTCTAGCCCCGGCGACCTCCATGACCGGCTAAGCCGGATGCGGACTCATGAGGACGCCTGGGTCACGAACGAGCGGTAGCGCGAGCGGCGCGCTGACGCTGCCGCGCCTCCCGAGGCCCCCAACAAGGGCCCAAGAGAGGACGGCGAGCTCTCCCGTTCCGCGTCACGACGGAACAGGAGGAAGCGCCAGAAGGCCAAGGCGGCCGCCGAGAACTTCGCCTTGGCTGTCCCGGGCAGCCCCCAGGGCGACGTTGCCCACGGGGACGATGACGGCAGCAAGCGGCAAAAGGCCGCACGTGCGCCGCCGCCACCGGCAATGGCTCGGAGGTGGTGCCCCTTCCACCAGTCGGGCCGGCACGACCTTACGGAGTGCCGTGCCATACAGTGCTTCGCCAAGCGCATCAAGAAGCTCCAGTAGGAGCGGTAGCAGGCCAAGCCCGATCGAGGTGATTCGGACGGTCCGATCCCTTGGCGGACGGTCCGATCGTCAGGATTCGGATGGTCCGGTCCCTAGGCGGATGGTCCGATCGTCGGGATTCGGACGGTCCGATCCTTAGGCGGACGGTCCAAATCTGGCTCCCGATCCGGGGCAATCTCTCGCGTTCCAAGAACCTGAGAGTGTCCTCGCTACACTCGGTGGCAGGGCGCACGCCCGCTCCTCGCACAGTGGCTTCAAGCCATCATGTGCGGGTTGCTGGCCACGGCACCGAGCCCAGCCCACAAGTGGCGAGCGCGGTGCTCGTCGTCCAGCGCCCCTTGCCCGACAACACGTGGCCTGGGACCCGCCTCCCGGGCCCAATTCCGGGAAGCCCGAACCCGGACAGCCTCGCCAAGGCGAGTGCATGTCTTGGACGCGGCACCCAGAACATCTCCAACAGGGCGCGATAAGCCGGACAGCATCGCCCTAGCAATAGCGGTTCCAAGGAGGTCGTTCCGATACATTCCACATCTTTGCCCGAGCCCCCGGGTCCCGGGCACATATCACATTCGAGCCGGGGCCGCGGGGTCCAGGGTCCATGTCCCGGGATCCGTGCCCCTGGCTCGACACCGGGAAGCCCAAACCCGGACAGGCGAGTGCCTGTCTTGGACGCGGCACCCGGAACACTTCCAACAGGGTGCGATAAGCCGGACAACATCGCCCTGGCGATAGCGGTTCTGGGGAGGTCGTCCCGATACATTCGACATCTCAGTCCGGGGCCCCTGGGTCCTGGGCACATATATGTCCCTGGCCACGAGAGCTCGCTCCTTCTCGAGGGAGCTGAGCCCGTGCTCCAACCCCCGTCAGGCCGGGGTAGGGGCGCACACAACAGAAGCTAGTATACTTCACCAGCGAGGCCGCGCGCCTTGCTCCTAACCAGCATAGCCTCAAGCGCTACTATCAGCGTAAGGTTCGGGCCCGATTACTCCAGGTCGGGGACTTTGTCCTCCGCCGTGTCCTCACACGTGCCGGAAAGAAATAAACTTTCCCCCCTGTGGGAAGGCCCCTTCCTGGTGATCGGTGTCTCCCGACCAGGCCCGTTAAGCCTGGGAGCATCTTCAGAAATTTTTATCTGTAAACACATCCTGTAAGTCACGATGTGCCCGAGCCAGCGCCGGATTTCTCCAAATCTCAGCGCTGGCTGGGGCCCCCATGTGTATACCCCTTACTGAGCAGTATTTTTAATATCCTTCCCAGTCTCGTGCCTTTTGTCTTTTTCCGTATGTTGCGTTCGTGGCAGTCTCACCCCTTGGGGGGCATAATCGGGCCGCGCCCGTGCAGCAGCTAGGTTTTGCGCATAATTATTGGTTCCCTAGCAGCGAGCTACCGTATCCCCTCCTGCTAAACCCCGGACATCGTCCAAGCCCCGGGGCCGTGGGTGCGCCCTTTTGAGCGGCGCCCCGGGCCCCCGATGGCTTGCGGTGTCCCGCCTGGTTGGCTTCGGGCTCGGTTTCTTCCGCTGCTAGGAGGCAAAATGCTTATGCGTGATCTTTTCCTCCGCATGGACACGACCGCGAAGAGCCCCTTGGGAGGCGGTAGACGTCACGATTCGTAGCATGGAATGGACAAAGGAACGAACCAAATACTCTCACAGTTTATCATGTGCAAGTGAGACCCATCTCTGACAGGCTTTCCAGACCTCGACGCGCGCCGGGGGCCCGCCCAGCTAGCGCAGCCCTGGTCGCCGAGGCCTGATGGCCGGGTCGTGGACCGCACCCCGGGCACTGCCGATGCTCCGGGATCTCGGGCATAACCCCCCATCGGGCCAGCCTAGATTCCCGGGGCGGGCTGCGGTACCCGGCCTGGCCAACTCCTCCCTGACCAACAGCGCCGAGGCGCCGGGTGCTTCGCTGGCTGGCGACCCCAGGCACGGTCGAGCAGTCTGTCCCCACGGCCTCGCTGCGCCCGGGGGCATGGAGGGCCCCTGGATCCGGAAGACGGAAGGGGTCGAACCTACGACTTAACCGTTTTCTGCAAGGCTCGCACTTAGTCGCCCGTGGCCCCTCGGTGCTGGGCTCTCGGGACAGGCGTCTACCCCAAGCCCCGGAAAGGGGACCTGGGCGCTACGGCGGATCAAGGCGGATGGGCCCGGTACTCGGCGTTCCTGAGGGCGAGCGTGCTCCTGGCCCCGGGATTGTGCTCGCGGAGCCACACCACCCTTTCCAACATCCAGATACGTAATCTCATTGTCGATGTTTTACACCGGCAATATGAATATGGGGCTACTCGGCGGATGGAAACTTGATGGATTGCAAAGGAACATGCAGAGATTTTATACTGGTTTAGGCCCTCGATGTGAGGTAATACCCTACGTCCAGTTGTGGTGTTATTCCTTTGAGGATTTGCGGTGGTGATTCTGGTGAACCAACTCAACCTGCCCTCAGGGGGCGCCCTGCCTCCCCTTATATACTGGGGGACAGGGTTACAAGGTAGGAGTCCCAACCGGATTATGGCCAAGGGATCTCCTCTTAGAGATAAAGCTTATCCGACTAGGACTGTATGTTCCTTACTGTACAAGGCAAAGTCTGCCGGATGCTATTCTATCTCTAATTACAAGACTCGGCCCACCCTCTATCCAAGTGGCCCATATGCTTGTCATGAGGTACCCGGGGCCCATGGCACCTACAGTAGCCCCCGAGACCTTCATAGTTGAGTCACAGCTGATGCCGAGTGCTCATCCTCCACGGTGAAGTCTTCCCGAGTGCATTGCTCCCGAGTACTCTTTGTCCGAGTGCTTCTTCTCCGAGTCCTGCTTCATGTCAGCTGGCAACGAGGCTATGAAGGGCTCCATGTAGAAGTATGAATAGTGTGTGCCGAATAGGCGCACCTATTAGGTGTAGCCCCCGACTTTGTGCTTAATTGTGAAAACAATTAAACATAAAGTCAAAGATCTTTAACCTTGAAGTCTTTCCCGAGTAGATTACTACTGGTATATGAGACTCTTCGGTATCATGTCAACCGGAATATAATTCATAGTCTTGCCGAGTAGGGAACTACTCGTATGTAGGACTCTTCGACTTCATGTCAGTCGGAATGTGTGTTTATAGTCTTGCCGAGTAGGATGCTACTCGTATATGGGACTCTTCAGTGTCATGTCAGCTGGAAAGGGGGTGTTTATAGTCTTTCCCGAGTGGCGTCCCATTCGGAAGTTAGACTCTTCAGCGTCATGTTGGCTGGAATAATATTGCTCATGGCAACCGATGGCCACGCATGTAGGCCAAGTACCACTTTATGAAAATAAATCCATGGCGTGGTCAGGTGTACCCGAGAAAGATGCCTGTATCCCCAATTTTAATGAAGACCAGCTTGTGATCCTTGTAAGGATATATCCTCGAGACCTAGTGGATAAAACAGATACCCAAACATATATGTTTAGCAATAAGGCTCTCATGAAGCATATCTGTTTACCTCATCGGTTCCTGTTGGTAGCACCAGCGCTATAATTTCAACTCAGCCTGCAGGCGGCCTACATGGAGCATGCTACTGTAGGAACTCATATCTTGGCGGCTGCTACCAAATAAGCCGGCCTGAGCCGACCTACCCAGCATAGCTCTATAGAAGTATCATCCATCGCATGTCAGGATGAGTTTTTTGGTGTCGATAACTGCAATCAGCCAGAGAAATCCTTATTTGCAAGCCTTTCCGACTTACGTCCTGGATGCGACCTGGTTGCCACATAAGCCTGAGTAGGTATATTGCAGGATTTGCTTGCCCTCCTCAGGTGTGACGTGGAGCATGAAAACTCCGGATGCGCTTTGACGATGTAGGTCTTCTCTGACTTGGGTGAAGCCGAGCAGGGTATCCGATCCTTGCATTAGCATAGGATTCGGCTGGCGACCCTTATAGAGCATACCCTACCCAATAGAATTATAGCCAAGCTAGGTGCCCGAACCTTGCATTAGCATAGAATTCGACTGGCGACCCTCATGGGGCGCACCTAACCTGACAGAGTTGTGACCAAACAAGGTACCCAATCCTAGCATTAGCATAGGATTCGGCTGGCGACCCTCATGGGGAGTACCTCACCCAGTCGAGTAGTAACCGAGCTCTGACTGGCGCCAGAGGTCAGTTATTAGCCCCTATGGAGCGTAGCCGGGGAAGATGACGTCCCGACTGGCGTAAGCACCCAGTCAATAGCCCTCATGGAGCATCCCGAGTGATTCTTGGCAGGCTTGTCCAGCCCCTGAGCGTAGGAGATAGGCTCATAGCCCTGAGTTCCTGTCACGCGTATTTGGAGCTAGCCCTGCACTATAAAGATACCGGATGAGTAGCATCTGATGATGAAAATAATCACCCGAATAAAATGTATTTTACAGTATATGTAAATACGTGTTCTTCCTCTTATTGATATTAATTTCCCCGAGTAGTTGACCCCTTACGTTTAAACACTCTGCCCGACTAGTCATAGCCCCCTAGCATCGGGAGTTGGCTCATGGCTCTTTCCCAGACACGCGTTTTGGGTGACTTGAGTTTGTCTTTCATGGAGCAGAGTTTCACGGATCAGAGTTTATGCTACTCAAGTACTTTTGCAACCATTTAAGAGCAAAAACATAAAAAAGTACAGCTTGTACACCTATTAGGTGTAAGCGGCTGCAGCAATGGCAAGGCCAAACGAAGAACTATTTATCAGAGAGCGACTTAGCTGTTCGGTATTTGGGAGTGGGGATGCCATCCTTGTGTTTGGGCTTTTGAGCCCCCCAGCTTGTCTCTTGTTGTCCTGATAATCTTCGGTTGTTGAAAGTCGAAGACGGTTGTGACCAACTGCCACAATGAAGCCGTCTGACTTGTGTTTGCGACTCCCGACTTTAGTCGGGACCGCGTCGTTGGTGCCCTCCCACTTCTTCTGTCAGGGTGTCTTCTTGTCATCGAGGGCCTCAGCAACAGCTTGGGCTGAGTCGGCGTATTTGTTCGCCATGTCGAATAAAACCTTGACAGAGTTGGGAGGCTTCCGTGTGAATTTGTCGATGAACGAGGTGTCTTTGACTCCTTTTCGAAAGGCGGCGATGATGACCTCATCCTTGACGTTAGGGATTGAGCTCTTCTTCTCAGAAAACCTCTTAATGAAGTCACGAAGAGACTCGTTCTTCCTTTGATGCAACTGGTATAAGTCGTACTCGGAAGATGGCCTCTTGTATGTCCCCTGGAAGCTGGCGATGAAGCGTTCCCGGAGTTCTCCCCAGGAGATGATTGATTGCTTGGGAAGTCCTGTTAGCCATGTCCTCGCTGAGTCGGCTAAAGCAACTGGGAGGTAGTTAGCCATGACTTTGTGATTTCCTCCAGCTGCTTGAATCGCCAGAGTGTAGACCGTGAGCCAGCACTCAGGATTGGTCTTGCCGTCGTATTTGTCGATGCCTGTAGGCTTGAAACCTGATGGCTAGTCGACCTGTTGTAGCTCCTGGGTGAAGGCTGGTATGCCTCCATCTTGATGAGGACTCCGACTCCGATGACGGTGGCGAAACCGCTCGTGGTGGGGGCCGAAGCGCTCATTTTCGTCTTCCAGTCGGCGTTGCTCGTCTTCCTTGTGTTTGCGGCGCCGAGCGTTGATGTCCTGCTGAGGGTCATGCCGTGGTTGGCCTCGGAGCCGCCAGTCGTTGTTGGGGTTGCCGAGTGACGCTTGGTGCGACTCTGTGTACAGCCGACTAGAGCCGGCCACTCGACGTCGCTTTGAGGTGGATGAGACTGCCGCTGGGGAAGCTAACCGGTTGGTCAGTATGAGGGTATCGCCCGACTGTTGGTGCTGCTGACATGCAGCAGCGGTAAGCATGGCTTTTATCCTTGCAATTATCGGAGTGGCCTGGTGATCAGGCCCAAGTTGGACCGTGTCCAGAAGGGTTGCGGCGGCCACGATGTTCTGTTGTGGTGTGACGAAGACGTCGTGGTCGCCGACTTTTGTTTGGAGGATTTGTTGCTGAGCGGTTCGCCCAGCCCTGCGTAGGCCATCGTTGTGGGCGTGCAGGCGTTTTGTTTCTTCCTCCTGTTGTTCTCGCAGTCGACAGGCCTCCTCCTCTTGTTGCTCGTGTAGTCGGCATGATTCCTGAGTAGGAGTAGAGCCTTTCGATGCCATGAAGATTTCTTGTGGCAGGGAGAAGCTTGCCGAACTGCTGTCCGACTTAGAGTCGGAATCCGATTGAGAGTCGTAGTCCGACTGAGAGTCGTAGTCCGACTGAAAGTCGTAGTCGGAATAGTTGACGGGGGTGATTGTAACTCCGACCTCCCTAGATCCGATCTCGAGCGGCTCTGGGCCGTATCCGAGTCGAACTCCAGAGGATTGGGTTTGCCGCGTCGGATGTAGATTGTAGATATCCGCAGCGTCGCCGAGTCCGAAAGGGAAATTGACGATCTCTTCCTTTCTCGGCCTGATCTCAGCAGGCTCAAAACCGAGTTCGAGTCGAACGCCGAAAGAAAGAGTTGTCCCTGGACTTGGACGTATTGGGGATCGCCGTAGCATGTCGTGAAAGATTGCTGCAGCATCGTGTGGGCCGACTGGCGCGGAGTCAGCTGGTTCCTCGGCCGGTTGGATTGGGTCCGTGTCGGCCAAGGTGAGATTGCCGAACATGTCGGCGACGAAGTCGGGGCTTCCGAATGAGATTGTATCTTCGGGGGAGAATTTGCCGCCGTCGACTTCGGTTGCTGGATCCATCAAGCTTGTAGATGTAGATCGCGCCGAACCCCCTACCTGGCGCACCAACTGTCGATGTTTTACACCGGCAATATGAATATGGGGCTACTCGGTGGATGGAAACTTGATGGATTGCAAAGGAACACGCAGAGATTTTATACTGGTTCAGGCCCTCGATGTGAGGTAATACCCTACGTCCAGTTGTGGTGTTATTCCTTTGAGGATTTGCGGTGGTGATTCTGGTGAACCAACTCAACCTGCCCTCAGGGGGCGCCCTGCCTCCGCTTATATACTGGGGGACAAGGTTACAAGGTAGGAGTCTGTGGGAGCCATGGGCCCCGGGTACCTCATTACCAGCACATGGGCCACTCGGATAGAGGATGGGCCAGACCATGTAATTAGAGATAAGATAGCACCCGGCAGGCTGTGCCTTGTACAATAAGGAAACATAGCCTTAGTCGGATAGGATTCTATCTCTAAAAAGGAAGTCCCTTAGTCGTATCCGACTGGGATCCTTACCATGTACCCCTGTCCCCTAGTATATAAAGGGAGGCAGGGCGCCCCATGAGGGGAGACAAGATCATTGATCGCAAAACCACCTCAGAGGAATAACACCTCAACTGGACGTAGGGTATTACCTCATATCGAGGGCCTGAACCAGTATAATTCTCTTGTGTTCCTCTGCAATCCACCGAATTCCAGGTCGCCGAGTAGCCCCATAGTATTATTGCCGGTGCAAAGCATCGACAGTTGGCGCGCCAGGTAGGGGGCCGGCGAATTCTTCATCAACAGATTCGATGGATCCCATCAACGGAGTCAAGGGCGACAAGTTCTCCAATGGAGACACCATCACCTTCGGGAGCCTTGATTTCGTCGCCGATCAACTCGGCAACCTTTCCTTGGCTGAGGCAGATCCGATCTTGTCAGCTGAGGAGCTAGCCGACGTTGCGCCAGTCGGCCCCAGGGACGTCGCCATCTCCTTCGACGATCCACTACGACAGTCCCTCACATCGCCGGACATCGGGACAACTCTCTCCTTCGGCGTCCGACTCGCGCTAGGCCTTGAGCCAGCGCGGGTTAGGCCGAGAGGGGGAGAGATCGTCAATCTCCCGTACGGATCCGGCGACGCTGTGCATCTACAACCCGCGCAGCAGACCCGACCTCCAGCGATTCAGTTTGGACACGGTCATGAACCGTTTCAGATTGGATCTAGGGAGGTCGGAGTCGTCCTAACTCCGATAAACTACTCGGAGTCCGACACTAAGTCGGATGGTGGTTCGAGCATCAACTCGGACTCCACCTTGGCAAGCTTTCTCCTCCCCCGCGAGATCTTCATGGCTTCAACGCCACCTTCCGAGGTGCGCCGACTGCAAGAGGAGCAGCAAGAGGAAGCGCGCCGACTACAACAACAAGAGGAGGCCAACCGACAAGCTCGCAATGACGGGCTTAGACAGGCTGGGCGAGCCGCCCAGCAGCAGATCCTCCAAACCAAAGTCGGCGACCACGACGTCTTCGTCACGCCACAACAGAACGTGGTAGCCGCCGCAACTCTGCTGGATACGCTCCAGCTTGGGCCGGATCATCAGGCCACACCAACTATCGGCAAGATCAAGGCGATGATTACTGCTGCCGCCTGCCAGCATCAAGAACAGTCAGGCAACACTCACATACCGACCCATCGGACGGGCTCTCCAGTGGCGGAGTCATCTGCATCAGCGCGGCGTCGGGCGGCCGGCTCTACCCGGCAGCACGAAGAGTCCCGCCAAACAACGCTCGGCAACACCAACTACGACAACCAGCAGCGTCACCAATACGACCGCCGACCCAATCAAGACCTCCGAATGCGATTACAACGCGATCTACGCCACACCCTAAGGGCCCGGCGCGAAGAACGCGAAGAAGATGAACGCCGCCGACTGGAGGACGAACACGAGCGCTTCGGTCTCCACTTCGAACGGCTACACCGCCAAAACCGAAGCCCGAGTCCTCACGATAACGAAGGCATTCCAGCCTTTACTCGAGAGTTACAGGACGTCCGCTAGCCAGTCGGCTTTAAGCCTACCGGAATCGAAAAGTACGACGGCAAGACCAACCCAGAGTCCTGGCTCACCGTTTACGTCCTAGCAGTTCAAGCTGCTAGGGGCGACAGCAGAGCCATGGCTAACTACCTCCCAGTCGCATTAGCCGACTCGGCGAGGACATGGCTGACAGGCCTCCCAAGGCGGTCGATCGGTTCCTGGGGACAACTCAGGGAGCGGTTCATCGCTAACTTCCAGGGGACCTACGAGAGACCGGCTTCCGAGCACGACCTTTAACAGCTGCATCAGAAAAAGAACGAGTCTCTGCGTGAATTCATCAAAAGGTTTTCCGAGAAGCGTAATCAAATCCCAAGCATCAAAGACGAGGTCGTCATCGCCGCCTTCCGCAAGGGAGTAAAAGACGCCCCGCTTATCGCGAAGTTCACTCGGAAGCCACCATCCACTGTCCGGACTCTCTTCGACATGGCCAACAAATACGCCGACTCGGCCGAAGCCGTCGCTGAGGCCTTCGACGAGAAGAAGGAGCCCCAACAAAGAGACAACAAGGCGAAAGCCGACAACGAGCCACCCCAGAACAAGCCTGGCAGCCGCAAGCGGAAGTCGGACAACGAGGTGGCCAACATGGAGCGCAGTCGGTCGCGGCCCCAGCAGAACAACGACTATCAGAAAGTCATGAGCGGGCCTTGCCCCTTTCACCCCAAGGGCCGCCACGCGGCCAAGGACTGCCACATGCTCAAGAAGTTCGCCTCCGAGCAAGCTTCATCGTCTGGCGCCGACAAGGACAAGGACAAGCCAGACTCGGGTCCGGCTGATGATTTCCAGGACCCCCAAGCCGAACTCAACCACATCTTCGGGGGGCCACTCGCGTACGAATCCAAGTGCAAGCAGAAGCTATCAGCGCGGGACATTAACACGGTCTCCACAGCCGACACCCCCCAATACCTGCGCTGGTCGGAAACGGCCATCACCTTCAATCGCGCAGATCACCCAGATCGGATTTCCCACCCGGGACGATATCCACTCGTCCTGGACCCGGTCGTCAGAAATATCAGGCTGAAGAAAACCCTCATCGACGGAGGCAGCGCGCTCAACATCCTGTTCGCCAAGACTTTGGACGAGATGAGAATTCCTCGTTCAGAGCTATGGCCGAGCACCGCGCCCTTCCATGGGATAATCCCCGGCTTGTCATCAACCCCACTCGGGCAGATAACCTTGCCGGTGACCTTCGGCACGCGGGACAACTTCCGTACAGAAAACATCTCCTTCGAGGTCGCCGACTTCGAGACCGCGTATCACGCGATACTCGGACGACCGGCCCTCGCCAAGTTCATGGCGATACCGCACTACACGTACATGGTGCTGAAGATGCCCGGGCCAGCAGGAGTCCTCTCCCTCCGCAGCGACGCTAAGCAAGCCTTCACCTGCGACAAGGAGAGCTGCGAGCTGGCTCAAACACAAGAAGCGGCAGTCGGGCGCGACAGCATCCGGCAAGCCACTACATCCGAAGTCGATCAAGATCCAGTTCTGGCGAAAAAAGCAGCGAAGTCGGGAATTTCAGCGGACTCTGACACGAAGAAGATCCCCCTAGACCCTTCCGACCCCTCCAAGACTGCCTTAGTCGGGACCGGACTCAACCCCAAATAGGAAGACGCGCTCGTCACCTTCCTCCAAGCCAACAAAGATATCTTCACGTGGAAACCGTCCGACATGCCGGGCGTACCAAGGGAGGTGATCGAGCACGCCCTACACGTAAAGCCAGACGCCAAGCCGGTCAAGCAACGGCTGCGGCGCTTCGCTCAAGACCGCAAGGATGCTATCTGGGAGGAAATCACCAAGCTCCTCGCAGCCGGCTTCATCAAGGAAGCCTACCACCCGGACTGGCTGGCCAACCCAGTCCTGGTCCGGAAGAAAAACGGTAAATGGCGCATGTGCGTCGACTACACCGACCTCAAAAAAGCGTGCCCCAAGGACCCATTTGGTCTTCCCAGGATAGATCAGGTGGTTGACTCCACGGCAGGGTGCGACCTACTCAGTTTTCTCGACTGTTACTCGGGATATCATCAAATTAGCTTGAGGGAACAAGACTGTTTAAAAACATCCTTCATCACGCCATTTGGAGCGTATTGCTATATCACAATGCCGTTCGGTCTGAAAAACGCAGGCGCAACCTACCAAAGGGCTATTCAGCGGTGTCTGCACACTCAGATCGCGCGCAATGTGGAAGCCTACGTCGACGACGTGGTGATCAAGTCCAAGTCCAGAAAAGACCTCATTGCCGATTTGGAAGAAACCTTCCAAAACCTTCGAAGATTCAAGATGAAGTTGAACCCGGACAAGTGCGCCTTCGGGGTGCCGTCTGGGAAGTTACTCGGCTTCATCGTCTCGCGCCGCGGCATCGAGGCTAACCCGGAGAAAGTCAACGCCATCAAGAACATGGCGCCCCCGACCACCCTTAAAGACGTCCAGAAGCTGACTGGCTGCATGGCGGCACTCAGTCGGTTTATCTCCCGACTGGGCGAACGGGGCACGCCTTTCTTCAAGCTCCTCAAAAAGGCGGACACCTTTCAATGGACCCCGGAAGCCCAGCGAGCCTTCGAAGACTTCAAAGAATTCCTCACATCACCCCCCGTGCTGGCGTCACCCCTGCCCCAGGAACCACTAATGCTTTATCTGGCGGCAACAACACAGGTAGTCAGCACGGTGCTGGTAGTGGAGCGATCCGAACAGGGTCATCTTCAGAAAATACAACGGCCAATCTATTTTGTCAGCGAGGTCCTTGCCGACTCCAAAACAAGATACCCGCAGGTCCAGAAGCTGCTATACGGCCTACTCATCACAGTCCGAAAGCTGGTGCACTACTTTCAAGCACATCAAGTCACGGTGGTCACAGCGTTTCCACTCGGGGATGTCCTTCATAATCGCGAGGCCACCGGCCGGATCGCTAAATGGGCACTCGAGCTGATGGGGTTTGACATCACCTTTCAGCCACGGACAGCTATCAAATCTCAAGCTCTAGCCGACTTCGTGGCCGAGTGGACAGAAGTTCAACTCCCAACACCAACAACAAAGCTAGAGTACTGGACAATGTACTTCGACGGTTCCCTACGGATCGGCGGTGCCGGGGCTGGAGTCATACTGACATCCCCCACTGGCGAAAAGTTGAAGTACGTACTACAAATCCACTTCCCGGCTTCCCACAACGTCGCCGAGTACGAGGCTCTTGTTCACGGGCTCCGCATCGCCATATCACTCGGCATACGTCGACTGGTTGTGCGCGGAGACTCCCAACTCGTGGTCAACCAAGTCATGAAAGACTGGACCTGTCTCGACGACACAATGGCGGCATACTGTCAGGAGGTCCGCAAGTTGGAAAATAAGTTCGACGGGCTGGAAATCACACACGTCTTGCGTCAATACAACGACGCGGCAGATGAGCTGGCAAACATGGGATCCAAGCGAGAAGCAGTTCCG
The DNA here is from genome assembly GCA_003991445.1 of Oryza meyeriana var. granulata. NCBI lineage: Eukaryota > Viridiplantae > Streptophyta > Magnoliopsida > Poales > Poaceae > Oryza > Oryza meyeriana. The sequence continues at coordinate 298,084 of RYFJ01000583.1, forward strand.
ACTGGAATCTTTGTCGAGCAACTTATGGAGCCATCAGTCAAGAAGAAACCAGCACAAGAGCAGTCGGGAAGCGAGCCTACCCCGACCACCGACGAAGTGCTGCACATATGTCAAGACTGGAGGGGTCCTGTTCTCAAATTCCTCCTGGACGATGAACTCCCAGAAGATCGCAGTCAAGCCGAGCAGATCAAGCGTCGAAGCAAAAGCTTCCTGCTAGTCGGAGAAGACCTGTACCGAAGGAGCGCATCCGGTGTCCTCATGCGCTGTGTCACCACCGAGGAAGGCAAGCAGATCCTGCATTCAATCCACTCGGGCATATGTGGCAACCACGCTGCATCCAGGACGTTAGTCGGAAAGGCTTACCGGCAGGGATTCTTCTGGCCCACCGCAGTCACAGACGCCAAAGACATCGTTCGCAAGTGCGAGGCTTGCCAGTTCTTCGCAAGACAGACAAATCTCCCTGCCCAGGAACTCCAGACTATCCCTATCTCCTGGCCATTCGCAGTATGGGGGCTCGACATGGTCGGGCCATTCAAGAAAGCACCAGGAGGGTTCACGCATTTATTCGTCGCAGTGGATAAATTCACCAAGTGGATTGAGGCTAAACCCGTTGCAACAATCACAGCGGCACGAGCAAAGGACTTCATCCTGAGTATACTATACCGGTTTGGGGTCCCCAACCGCATCATAACCGACAACGGCACTCAGTTCGCGGCAGGCCTATTCCAAGATTTCTGCGACGACTTCGGCATCAAGATCTGCTATGCATCTGTGGCACACCCGCGGAGCAACGGGCAGGTTGAGCGAGCCAATGGCATGGTCTTACAAGGCATCAAGGCCAGGATATTCGATCGACTACAACCATATGCGGGTCGGTGGGTACAAGAACTCCCATCCGTTCTCTGGTCTCTTAGAACCACAGTTAGTCGGTCAACAGGGCAATCCCCTTTCTTCCTGGTCTACGGTACCGAGGCCATGCTACCGACAGAGATACAGTTCGGCTCTCCGCGAGTCCGGGCTTACTCCGAAGACGACTCCAACAACACCCGACTGATTGAATTAGATCAGCTGGAAGAAGCAAGAGACGCCGCAACAATCCAGTCGGCAAGGTATCTTCAAGGCCTGCGTCGCTACCACAATCGCAATGTCCGTGGCCGCGCCTTTTTGGTTGGGGATCTCGTTCTAAGGAAGATACAAACCACCAAGGACAGGCACAAACTATCCCCCACCTGGGAAGGGCCGTTCATTATAGCCGAGGTCACGCGGCCAGGCGCCTACCGACTGAAGACCAAAGACGGCGTCCTCATCACCAACTCATGGAACATAGAACAGCTACGTCCTTTCTATACCTGAGTTTTACATTTTCCATGTGTACAGTTTTTCCTGACTCACTACGCCGCTTTTTTCAACCGAGTAGTGAGTCGGGGGCTGCATGTATATATGTGTTCTGTCAATAACATACGAGCTTATTTCACCCCGGTTATGAAGGCTTGCCACGGCTGATGCATTCGCCCGAGTATAGCATCTTTCGGGTTAACTCGGTGCATGCTACACGGTCGGGTAAAGGTAATGACAACTGAGTGATAAGCTTGGCGGCACAACACATATATTTACACATGACCATGTATAAAAACTTATATATATACCGACTACGAAATGTATTGCCTTTACAGACCCAGGTCTCGGGTAATCGCTTCAGCAGTCGGCTTCGCCTGGGTGATCAGCTGCAGCGCTTCCTCGGGCGTCGTCTCCTCGGAAAATCCCTCCCCGATGGCCTCCATGTCCGCCCTCGGGTAGATGGACTTGGTCATTGCTAGGGTCTGGGCCACGCCGGCGGCAACCCGCTCGTCTGAGTACCTTTTCAGGGCACTCGGCGTGTCCTCGAGACGCCCCATTATCTGAGGAATTCTGCTACAGCTGGTCCCCTCGGGGCGGGGATCTACAAGGTCAAGGAGCCCTTTCACGGACCTGACGAGGGCCTCCCGTGACTCCCTGATTAACCTTATCTCCTCCGTGTAGAACCGGTACTGGGCCTGGACGTTGGCTCTCATGCCTGCCCAGATCGGCCGGCAAGTAAGCTTGTCAGATTCGGCTACACACAGGGTGACTAATGTATTGGCTGAGATCACAGTCGGGTTGAGGACTTACTTTCGTAGTCGACCTCCCACCCGGCCACGGTCTTCTCCAGTTCGGCCTTCTCCTTACCGAGCTTGACGACGGCCCTCTCCAACTCGGACTTCTCCCGGTCAAGCTCGGTGTTGGCCTTTGTCAGGTCGGCCTTGACCCTTTCAAGCTCGGCCTTGGCTTCTTCGGCCTCCTTCAGCTGCGACTCCCTCTCCGCTCGGGTCTTTAGCTCCGCTTCGAGGTCTGCACCACAGATTAGCCAAGAGCTCAGTCGTGCAATCATGACACCACCGAGCAGTTGGGATCGACATAGCTGGATGAATACACCAACAGTCCAGTCGGGAAGATATGCTCGAGGATTTTACCTCTGATCTTCTCGGCTAAGGTCCATGTCTCTGCCCTGAGCTGATCAGCGCTGCTCTTCAGCCAGGCCTCCCTCCTCGTGTGACGCGCCTCCATCTCGGCCTTCAATGCCCGGAGTTGTTGCAATTCCGTGAGGTGGGGAGCCATCTCGACTAGGATCTCCGTCATCGCCTCGTTGCGGTCAACGAGCTTCTGCTCGGGATAAGGAACAAACCGACGACAGAGTCAAACATCAAGACAAGAAGATTGCTGGAGCTTCACTACAAGAATCATACCGCGACCCCCTGGGACCCGTTGATGGCAGCACGAAGCAGGCTCTCGCGCTCTCTCCTTGTGATGACTTCATCGAGCCTGAAGCTTTTCATAGTGCCGTCGCGAGTGGTCCACGTGAAGGTCCGGGGCATCACACGTGGGGGAGCTTCGATCCGAGGCAAATGTGCGATCTCCGGCGGCGGCGGCAACGGCGACGATGGCGACGACGATAACCATGACGGCGACGGGGTCCTGGCCTCGGCACCGCCTTCCCCTACAACTTCGGGGACCGGCTCGGGGGTTCTGTCCCCCGCTTCCGCGACGTACGGTGCCTCGGGGGCTGGGGCCTCAGTTTCAACAGCCGCCTCTTGGTCGAGTGGCGGTAGTGGCCCTGTAGTCGGAGCTACCTCGGTCTTAGCGACCGGGCTGGCCGCCGGCTCAGCAGGTGTGTTCGCTGCCGCTGGCTCGGCTGGGGTGGACTCATCAATTGGAGCAGATGGGTCAACCTTTTTGAGGTCGATATCGGCCCGCTTCCTGCACAACGAAGCAAGACATCAGGACTGTATTTTAACATACAACGACTACAGAAGGCTCGGAGTAGCGCACCTCTTGGAGAACTTCAGCTTCCTGCCAGCCTGCCCGCTCCCCGGCGAAGCGCTAGCATCGGTACTCGCCCCGGTCGGCGTCATCGATGGCAAAGGCGTATCGGCTTGAGTCGGCCTCAACTCTGGTATGATTGGTTCGGGTTCCTTCGCCCCAATCGGCCTCTGTTCTGGTTGGCCCCTTGGCGGCGCTGTTGCTGAGTATAACAACGTCGAGCCCAAGCCTGCCGATCTCAGCCTGGGACTCGACCGCGTGGGCGTTGTGGCAGCGGTGTCCTTTATCTTCAAGCTACCACTCACGGCGCGCGCTGACATGGCCCCCTCGCCCCAATAAAGAATCGATTTTTTCCCCGCTCTCTTGGAGTCGGGTTGGGCAGCAGAGGGACTCCTCGGCCTCTTCTTCGACGCGACCGCCGACAATGGACGAGAGTCTTCATCAAATTCCTCATGCCACTACAAGCAAGTTGACAAGATACCATCACGTCAGGTTGAACAATCACCGTTCCACAGGCGTTCACCACAGAAGAAGGTAGAAGGTTACCTTGGTCCGCGGCCGGATAAAGCTATAGGCAGCAACTCGGCGGTTATCATCTTCGGTGGCAACGACCCCTTCGGAGAAGTAGCCAAACAAGGTGTCGGTCACTGCCCCCTTGTCCGCCGTCTTGCTGCTCACTCGGTCGGGATCGTGTTTACCTTTGAAGGCCCAGCCGAAGGCGCTTCTCAACTTCAGCGGCTGGACGCGCCTCGTCAGAAAACGACGAGCCACCCAAGGCCCTGTCAAGCCGGCCTTCTGGAGGTCATCTATCTTCGTTAGCAATATGTGTGCCTGACCCAGTTCTTCAAAAGTTGGCTCCGAGGACCAGCTTGGCAGTACCGCCGGCGGCATACCAGTAAACGGGCGCAAGGAAGGAGCCAGATCGGCGCAATAAAACCACTCCTTGTGCCAGCCTTTCAGAGAAGATTTCAAGGGCAAATCGATATATGTTTTCTTCCCATCGCTCCTCAATTGAAGACCAGCCCCTCCAATCACACTGATATTACTCTTGGAGGGCTGGGGCTTGACATGGAACAGGTGTCGGAAGAGGATGAAATGGGGCTCAACACCCAGAAAGCACTCGCAAAGAGTAACGAATATGGAGATCTGAAGGATTGAGTTGGGATTTAAATGCACCAACTCTAGCCCGTAGAAATCAAGGACGCGGCGGAAGAAATCAGACGACGGAAGACACAAGCCCCGATCAAAGAAAGAGGCGAAAGCTACCGTTTCTCCAGGCTGGGGGTTGGGGCTCGACTCATCCCTCGCCGACCGCCAATGGATCACTTCTTGGCTGGGCAACTTCAGCTCGCTCTCCAGCCGTTTCAGCTTCACCGAGCCGCAATACGAGATCGGCCAAGAACTCCCTGGCGCACCCGCAGGATTCGTCGCCTTCGGCATGACTGGAGGTGTTGGGATTTGGGGGAAAACAAATCGGGGGCTTGGAATAAACGAAGAGGATTGAAATCGCCCGAGTCCGGGTGGGGAACAGCTGCTGCTAACCCTAGCCGGGCGGGAGGCGAAAAGCTAGGCGCGAAGGTGGAAGACGAAGAGATTGGCTGCTTTGGGGAAGACGATGGAATCTTTTTCTCTCTCCCCATCCTTTTATAGCCTGAACCGACTAGATGGGCCCAGGCCTGCACAGTTGGTGTTGGGCCGACAAGACATGAGTTCCTACAGTAGCATGCTCCATGTGGGCCGCCCGCAGGCTGAGTTGAAATTATAGCGCTGGTGCTACTCACAGGAACCGATGAGGTAAACAGATATGCTTCATGAAAGCCTTATTGCTAAACATATATGTTTGGGTATCTGTTTTATCCACCAGGTCTTGAGGATATATCCTTACAAGGATCACGAGCTGGTCTTCATTAAAATTGGGGATGCAGGTATCTTTCTCGGGAACACCTGACCACGTAATGGATTTATTTTCATAAGGTGGTACTCGGCCTACATGCGTGGCCATCAGTTGCCATGAGCAGCATTATTCCAGCCGACATGACGCTGAAGAGTCTAACTTTCGAGTAGTGCACTACTCGGGAAAGACTAAAAATATTTATTCCCGCTGACATGATGCGGAAGAGTCTAGCTTTTGGGTGGGACGCCACTCGGAAAAGACTATAAACTCATATTCCGACTGACATGAAGTCGAAGAGTCCTATATACGAGTAGTCTCCTACTCGGCAAGACTATAAACTATATTCTGGTTGACATGATACCGAAGAGTCTCATATACCAGTAGTAATCTACTCGGGAAAGACTTCCAGGTTAAAGATCTTTGACTTTATGTTTAATTGTCTTCACAATTAAGCACAAAGTCGGGGGCTACACCTAATAGGTGCGCCTATTCGGCGCACACTATTCATATATCTACATGAAGCCCTTCATAGCCTCGCTGCCAGCTGACATGAAGCAGGACTCGGGAAGACTTACTCGGACAAAGAGTACTCGGGAGCATCACACTCGGGTAACCTTCACCGTGGAGGATGAGCACTCGGCATCAGCTGTGACTCAACTATGAAGGTCTCAGGGGCTACTGTGGGAGCCATGGGCCCCGGGTACCTCATTACCAGCACATGGGCCACTCGGATAGAGGATGGGCCAGACCATGTAATTAGAGATAAGATAGCACCCGGCAGGCTGTGCCTTGTACAATAAGGAAACATAGCCTTAGTCGGATAGGATTCTATCTCTAAAAAGGAAGTCCCTTGGTCGTATCCGACTGGGATCCTTACCATGTACCCCTGTCCCCTAGTATATAAAGGGAGGCAGGGCGCCCCATGAGGGGAGACAAGATCATTGATCGCAAAACCACCTCAGAGGAATAACACCTCAACTGGACGTAGGGTATTACCTCACATCGAGGGCCTGAACCAGTATAATTCTCTTGTGTTCCTCTGCAATCCACCGAATTCCAGGTCGCCGAGTAGCCCCATAGTATTATTGCCGGTGCAAAGCATCGACAGAGTCCCAACCGGATTATGGCCAAGGGATCTCCTCTTAGAGATAAATCTTATCTGACTAGGACTGTATGTTCCTTACTGTACAAGGCAAAGTCTGCCGGATGCTATTCTATCTCTAATTACAAGACTCGGCCCACCCTCTATCCGAGTGGCCCATATGCTTGTCATGAGGTACCCGGGGCCCATGGCACCCACACTCATCCAACTTTAAACATTACTCAATTCCTATTTCTTCCCCCGCTTGTATGGCCTTGTGTTTCGTTCTCCTTGGCCCCAAGGGCAAAGCGGAATCTGCCAGGGCATGGCGTGAGGGCCACTGGGTTAGTGCTGCCCCACTTGCTGAGTCCGATGGTCGGGTCGTGGACCGTGCCCCGAGCACTGCCGAAGCTCCGGGGTCTCGGGCATAACCCCCCGTCGGGCCAGCCTAGATACCCGAGGCGGGCTGCGGTGCCCGGCCTGGCCAACTCCTTCCCGGCCACCGCCGAGGCATCAGGTGCTTCGCTGCCTGGCGACCCCGTGCCCGATCAGGGTCGGTTCCCGAGAGGCTCCTGGCGAGCCAAAAGGTACGAGCTTAGCACTTTGGCCATACCTAACCCACGCGGGGCTCTTTTCGTATGTTCTCTCTTCCAGCAGCCCTTTTCCCGTGGCCTCACTGCGCTCCCCGGGTCGGCAGCGCTCGGGGGCATGGAGGGCCCCCGGGCCCCGAAGGCGGCCGCGGGTGGTGTCAGAAGGGAATCGACGTCTCCCTCGGACTTCTCGCCAGACATCGGCTCCACAAGGTGCTCGCCGCGGTTGAGGAACGCTGCCTCCGTTGCAACGGTCTCGGCCACGGCTTTCCGCGCCTCCTCGCAAACCACCACGGCTTCCTCAACATTTTCACAACCAGATGGGGCACGATTACCCAGACAGCATCGCCTTGGCGAGTGCGAATCCGGGGAAGTCGTCCCGATCTATCCCATATTTCCAGCCCGGGTCTTAGGTTCCCGGGCACATATCCACCGTATTACAGCCGGGACCCCGCGTCCCCTCGTTTCTTCAAGACGTGGCCCTGTTCCTACCCGGAGTTGATCCTGGCCGAGCAACAGGGCCAGGGGCCACTGTCGGTGAAATGGGACTGGGGGTCCCACATACCCCGGGGACGCGTGGGTCTTCGGCCATGTCAGCTCCTCCGTGGCCACATTCTGCACCGGCGACGGCCGGCTACAGCCTTCTTCCGGTCAAGTACCGGGGGCCCGAGGACATCCCCGGTCGCGGGTCTCGCCCCCGTGCCCAGGGCCTCGGCTTCGGTTCCGGGGCGCGCCCCCGGGACACATATCTGGGACTTCCCGGGCCCAGGGCCCATAGCTCCCTTCCCGGGGCACGCCCTCGGGACACATCACTGGGATTTCCCTGGCCCGGGCCTCGTCCCCGGTCCCGGGAAGCTCCGTGCCCGGGCCCCGGGTCTCGTCCCTCGTCCCGGGAAGCTCCGTTCCCGGGCCCCGGATCTCGTCCCCGGGCCCGGGGCTCACAGGCTCGGCCTTGGGGCGCACCGGGACGTTCCCGGGTCTCGCCCCCCGTCCCGGGACTCATAGGCTCGGTCCCGGGGCACGTTACAGAGACATCCCTGGTCCCGGGCGTCGCTCCCTGGGCCCGGGACTCACATTTTCCATCCCCAAGGAGCTCGGCGCCTTGTGTGCGCGGAGGACTCGATGAGCTCTCTGCCCCGGGCACAAGGCCGGCTTGAGCGGATCAGCTCCCCAACTACCCGCATTAATGGTGAAGCGACGGGGCGCCTCCTGCTTGTCTCCCGGTCGGACATGCGTGCACCGTCATGATGGCCTTCCGTGGGCCCCCTCCCAGTGCCGTCAGAGAACTTTCGGCTGAGAGGGCCTCGATTCTCCACACTCTGGCAGCGGAGGCGCATGCTATCACATCTCCATACTCCAGCCGCCCACAGCAGCCCGGCAACGTGCCGACTAGACATGCAGTAGCCGAGCCAGGCGGCGACTAGACGTCCCTCCGGTGCGGCGCGACAGGTGGCCGCGTGCGTGCGACAAGACAAATCGTAGCTAGTTTTCTCTGTATACTTGGCACTGTGGAGTCCCCTTGACCTATAAAAGGAGGATCCATGCCTACAGGTCGGGGGAGGCTGTTTCTCTCTGGTTCACTAGGGACTCAGGTCTGAGGAGGCTAGATCTCTGGCTCTAGCTCGCTCTCTCGCGACTGTTTGTCTTCTTCAGCTCGCTCTGTCTCTCTTTATCGAAGGGAAGGGCTAGCTCCTGAGCACCCTGAGTTCATCTTGTAACAGCAAACCAAATTCTCCCACATAGCAAACACACACAGGAGTAGGGTATTACGCCTCCGCGCGGCCCGAACCTGTCTACTTCCTCCTGTCTTCCTTGTGTGCCATCTCTTAGCTCGGGCCCCCGCCGCCCGAGCACATCTTCTCCCAGACGCCGCAAGCCGTCCTGTGAACAACTCCCCTGGCCGACCTCAAAAGGGGGGTCTCTAGACTCCCTGCGGTTGGAGTTTCCTCCTCCGACAGTAATAAACTGGAGGATCAACGGCATTGGTTTCTATAGCAAACAACGCATAAATAATTAAAAATAGTACATGTGGCCACTGAAACAGGGGCTGAAAGTATTTTTAATTGATTCTTGGCATTTTTCTGGGTTTAATGAAATTTGAATGGAATTAATCGGAGCTCCTATGAATTAGTTATAAATTTTAGAAGTTTCTAGTGATTCTACTATACAAATTAATTATTAATCGATTTATTGCGCCATTAAAAGGGATTATTGTGCCAGCGGACCATGGGGAACGGGCGCCGACAAGCGGGGCCCACGGGTCAGCGGCGCAGGAGGATGGCACACAGTGGACTCGGTCCACGCATGCGGGAGTGGCACGGGGGCACATAAACGGCCACGATCTGCCGAGCAGATCAGACGGCCGAGGATGAACGGGACTCGCCCCTGCCGGCGCGGCCGTACCGCGGCAGGGTGAGCGGCCCGATGGTCGCCGTCGGTGACCATTCGGCCTCCCAGAGAGCGGCAGTGAGTAGCGGAGGAGATGAGGAATGCGACCGAGTACTCATCGAGGTGCAGCAACCAACGAAGAGTGGCGGATGACAGCGATCAGAGGGGTTTGGCAGCGGTGAGGTTCGGGTAGCCGACGGCGATGGCATTCCGACGGCGCGAAGCAACGACGGAGGTGTAGACGGGGTTTAGGAGAACCTGACGGAGGTATAGAATGTGTTAAGAGAGAAAAAGGCCAAGTGGGTCGACGGAAATCCGCGGCCGACTGCCGGTGGAGAGGCTTACAAAAAGGGGCGACGGAGAGGATGGACTTCCGATGGGAATCGAGGCGGCCGACGGCAGAACAACATGCAGTGGGGTGTGGCAAAGCTAGCGAGCACGAACGCGGTAGTCGGCAACGGCTATAGCGACGGCGACATGTGCCTGGAGCACGGGGAAGGTTTATATATACTCAGCTACGGGAGTTCGTGGCCGAGTTGGCCGAATTTCACGAGGACGTGGGGTGGCGGCCGCGGCGGCTAGTGGGCGCGATTCAATAGCGGTCGTGGGCGAGAGGGGCGGAGAAGGTGGGGGAAACGAGCGGGGACTCGGTCCGCGTGGTTTGAACTTGGAGCCGAGGCGCGGGGAAGCGGGACCGGGTGAAATCCGACGAACGAGGCGGCTCGATCCCCTCCGGCCGATTCGGCCGGAGGTTAGGGACGAAGCTGACATGTGGGGCCCCAGACCCACATGTCAGCAAAAGGGGTGAGGGGAGAGGCGTAGGGACGTTGGCGAGCGGGGCAAAAAGGAGAGCGGGTGAGCGGCTGCCAGGCGGGCCCAGCGGGGAGGCGTGCACGCGCGCGGGCTGCGCCAGGCCGAGGAACAGCACTGGGCCGCGGCCCAGTGGGAAGAAAGAAAAAAAAAGGGAAAAGAGAGGAAAGAAAAAAGAAACAAGAGAATATCCAGAAGGATTTTAATTCCGATAATTGGTTTTGATTTATTAAAATTGCTTCCAGTGCTCTAAAAATTTCCATAAAAATCCTGTTAGTGTATTTTGGCAAGGAGAATATAGGAAAAATATTCTCAGCCATGATAATTTATTATTTTGTATTTTACTTATTTAATTAATTCCCCTAGCCTTTTAAAATGATTTATTTGAGGCTTTTTTCTTTAATATATTTTGTTTGGCTCTATTTAAGGGGAAAATATTTAGGGTGTGACACCCGTGGAGCCATTAGGCCATGCTGGCACGGCCAGAGATGTGGCCTGTGGGCCAGTGCTGGCCTATTTCGGCACGGCGGCCTAGCAGGTGGCGCACTCGCGACCCCTCCACATGTCGCCACCCCATCGCCCTGCACGACCGTGCCGCTAGTTCAAAATTCGAACGAGGCACACGCAGCGTCGGACAGGCGTGCCGGTGTGAAGGCTGAGGCGGCAGCGCCACCCATGCCCGTGTGCCAGCCGCCCGCCGGGAAAATTTGAAGAAAAAGAAAAAGTGAAAAAAGAAAAAAATTAAGAAAAATATATAAAAACTAAAATTGTGCTAATAACTTGGGAAAAAAGGAACAGAATATTTGCAGCAAAATAAGAAAATTGTCATAAATTTTTTAATAATATGAGAGGAGAAAATTTTCATATTTTGTACACAAGAAAAATAGCAACACATATATAATTTAATTTCTGCACATATATAGGGGAAAAAGAAGCAGTGACCTTTATTGAAATTGATATTACATCTTTGTCTCATATAAAAACTTTGTCATGTAAAAACTCATATTTGAGAAAACCATGACAAGAGTACAGCTGAAGGTCAAAACTCAAAAATAAAAATGTGCTACTCTAGTTCCTCATTTTCTAGGAAAAGATTGTCAAACTTACCGGCCAAATCCTGGTTCTCCGTGATGTGTTGGGCACGTTCCTTGGTTAGCTCTAGTCTTTGATGGCAAGTAGCATTTCTACCACCTCGCTACATAGATTTCTTCCCCTCACCTCAATAATCCTTCCACAAAGATTGAAGGCCGATTATGAGGATATCATAGACACAGGCACTATGAACACATCCCGTGCTAGTTTTGAGAGCACGGGATAATGAGTTTTGTGATCGTTCCACCACCCGAGCATGTTGAGATCTTCCTGGTTGATGGAGTCGCTGTTCAAGTAGGAGGACAACTCATGGGCGTCTAGTGAAGTGTGGGCAGTACTTGCGGCGGCCGAACTTCCATCACCAGTGCTAGACGATGAACCATCCCAAACTCGGCCCCATTGTAATTTCTTCTTACCTGGTATAGGGATAGGTAGGGCCCTTTGCACGTGAACTCCCTGAAACTTATTTTGATACTTTCAAAATACTTCATACAATTTAGTCTTAGTATATAATCAATATTCATTGTGTCCCTAATAAGATTCAAAATATTGAGAAGTCCCCACAATTTACCCCTAGGATCAAGAATAAATGCAAAAGCATACAAGTTTGGATTTCCCTCCAGTATTTAAGATATTTTTGTTTCACATGAAATACTGCAAGTCCCAGTAGTTGGTCATCTTCATATTCTCGCAATAAAGTGGCAATCTCAAAAATTTTATGCAAAATTAAATTAGCAGTTGGATAGTAAATACTAGATAAAGTAATGGTTGCATCTTAAAATGTTTCAAGAAAGTAATAAAACCTTCGATAATATGCCAAGATTGTTCTATCAGAAACGATTGCCCATCACTGGTTACAACATTCTTGGTTTGTAAAAAAAAGTTAGTATTTCTTTGTAAGGTAAAACATGCTTTAACATTGAATAAGTTGAATTCCATCGATGATCCATTTGGAACTTGCGTGGACGCTTGTCCGAAGCGATGTAGAATCGCTTGAAGTTCGCAAGTCGAGGATTAGATCTATTCAACCATGTTATGGCTTCACAGATGGAATCAATATATGCACTTACTCTCTTAAACCTAGATTTAACTATAAGATTAATAACATGGCATGCACAATGTTGATTTAAAAGAAATGATTCAGTATAAACAAAGAATAAAGGCTGCAGAATTTCTAATGAGGACATCTCCCCCATCGATACAACCACGCCTAGCCCAATTATTTCCTAGGTTAAAACTGAACAAGTGCTGCAAGGATCAATTACTAGAGCACGAGCACGCCAGCTTAATTATCAGGTGAATGCATTCTTAAGTTATCATAAAGATGATATACAGAATGGAATACTATTTGATGCTTGTGATGATATTATTGTGCTTAGGAACGAAGGACAATTCAGACAAGGATTTACAATTAAGAAAACATCGCAATGACGAGTGGCGCAGAGGATCCAACATATGACGAGTGGGACCCACTATCCCATAAATGATGTAAGCCAAAAAGAAAACAAACAAATTGCATTCCAATTTGACTTGCTCCTTGACAACTAAGCATACAATGTATCTACCTAGTAGTACTGTAGCATGTTGGTACTGTAGCAGCCGACGTATTGTAGCAAAGGTGGTTACTATAGCAAACCGACCTAAACAGCCTATATAAAGGGCTGCCATCTTCATATGTAGTTGGGTTTTTGTTGATATCAAAGTTTAGCATTGCTACTTTGCCAAGTAAAGCCATGATCGGTTAGATCGCCGTTTTCTCGTCTTCGGAACCCACCCATTGTGAGTATTTAGATTGCTTGTTTATCTTGTTCTTGGTAGTTCTCATTTGCTTGTATGAACAAGTACCCTCGTGGTTAGGTGATCGTGTTCTGTGGAGATCACGAACAACCATTTGGAGTCAGTGTATCGATCACTAAGGCGCGACCTCCTTGGATGGTTGTAGTCGGGTCGTCAACATCTTCTCCTTTCCAATCGAAGTTATCCCTCTCACTGAAAGATCGGGACCCCGAGAGTGTATCATTTGGTATCAAAGCTTAAGGTTGATCGGTGAGAGATATATACTTTAGTTGCATTTCTTCTACCTATAGTACCAAAAAAAGAAAAAAAGGGTACAAATAGTTGTTTAGCTTCCATAAGTCCACAACAATTCATGCTTTTTACTAGTTCTACTTGGTCTTTGTTTTTTGAGTTTTTGGCTGCATTGTCGTGTCGTGTTGTTGGTCTTAACGTCTAGTCGTCTAGAGTTTCGAGTTCTTGTCACGTCTAGTACCACCTCTACCATCAACCCTCCCCTCCCCCCCCCCCCCCCATATAGTTGCACCATAGCTTAAACAGCACCATCGAAATCATTCTATTTTCATATATCTTTCTTCATTGGAATAAGTTACCATCAGTTTGAATTTCTTTACTTGCTGAGTTCAAGTAATCTTATTTTCTCACTCTAAGTTGCTTGCTCATTTTGAGTTACCTTCTTTGCTAAGTTCGAGTTGCATTCCTTGACTTGGGGTTATAAAAAAATAAACAAGTGACAAAAAAGAGATAAAAAAAAGAGAGAAGAAGAAGAATGCGATAAGAAAAACCCCCCATCATACCCTAAAATATTAGTTTTATTAGCTTTTTACCACTTAAAAAAAAGGAGAGCTTTCTTTTGGTGTTCCGTGGTATCGTTTGTGACTAGACTCGTGTCTCTAGTATGTTCTAGCCTATGACTAGCATGGTACCGTCGTTGAGCAAATATTCAATTTGCTTTGACCAATGTGGTTCTGGTATTTCCTTTTAGCACTTTCAGCCCACCTATAGCTCCACAGACTGCACTACTGCTTGACAGGGCCTAGCAACTGAAGCATTGATACACCTTCTCCAGGAGTTTGTTCCTGTCTGACAGTTGCGATCACCTCCCGCCAAGTTTGGTATGAACTGCTAAGAGCTTGATTGAACGGGCTGAGAGTGAGTGATTTTTCTGTAGCCACATCCTAGTAGAGTCTAGGAATTTTTTCTTTTGTGTTTTTGCTCTTTTTTTTTTGTTTCCATCTAACAATGGCAGAGTCTGGAGAATCTGTGGATGAAGCTCAACATTCACCTCTGTCGGAGGATGAAACTCCAACGGCGGGAAGTCTGGGGACCCCCCTTTGAGGTTTGGCCAGGGGAGCTGTCCGTAGGATGAATGCGGCGTCCGATGGACGATGTATGGTTCACACAGGAGATGGCACACAAGCGGGACAGGAGAAAGTAGACAGGTTCGGGCCGCTCGGAAGCGTAATACCCTACTCCTGTGTTTTTCTGCTATGTGGGAGAGATGGATGTGGTTTGCTCTTACAAGGTCTTGCTGAGGGGTGCTCGGGCCCTCACCTTGACTTGGAAACTAAAGGAGCTAAGCTTTAATGCAGAAACCGATCTCCAAATCGAAGTCCCCCTCCCGGTTGGCATGGATCCTCCTTTTATAGGTCAAGGGGAGTCCATAGTGCCCAGCATACAGAGAGAGCTAGGTATGGTACGCCATGTCGTATACGTCCGCCTGCTGAGCCCACGCCGGAGTTGGTGCAGCACGGCGGGTAGGTCGTCCCGTGGCTCGGTTGCTGTAGGCGGCTAAAGTCAGGAGGATGTGACGGCGCACACTGTGGCTGCCGGAGCATGGGAAAATGAAGCTCACTTGGTCAAAAGTCCTCTGACTGCACAGGGAGCAGAGCGGGCGACAGGGGCGACACGCCCCATCACCTCACCATTAATGCGGGTAGTTGGCCGCTGACCTGCTCAAGCCGGCCTCGTGCCCGGGGCGGAGGGCTCCACGAGCCCTCCGCGCGCACGGGGCACCGAGACTGTGGGTCCCGGGCCCGGGGGCGACACCCGGGGATGGTGCTCCCGGGCCTGGGCAGCGTCCAGGCCCCAGGCGCTTAGAGGGGTAACCAGTAGTAGCCGGTTGTCACTTGTGCAGAATATGGGCCCCGGAGGAGCCGATGTGGTCGAAGGTCCACGCGTCCCCGGAGAATGTGGGACCCCCATTCCCGTTTCGCCGACAACCTCGCACCAAGCGCATCATACAACACTTTGGCAACCAAGTTAGGCATCGCACAGAAGGACTTGAGGAGGATGTGCATACCAATACCATACCTAATTCAGATTTGGCTCGCTTAGAACTTGATAGTCTTCTAATGGCAAAATTGGATGAAGATAATCAAGACCACCAATGAAAAACTTGGTCAAGTGGAGTGTGGAGGCCATGGGCCCCGGGTACCTCATTACCAATACATGGGCCACTCGGATAGAGGATGGGCCGGACCATGTAATTAGAGATGAGATAGCAACCGGCGGGCTGTACCTTGTATAATAAGGAAACATAGTCTTAGTCAGATAGGATTCTATCTCTAAGAAGGAAATCCCTTGGTCGTATCCGACTGGGATCCTTGTCATGTACCCCTGTCCCCTAGTATATAAAGGGAGGCAGGGCGCCCCTCAGGGCAGACACAGCAAGAGCAACCAGATCATTGATCTACATACACCTCAGAGGAATAACACCTCAACTGGATGTAAGGTATTACCTCATCTTGAGGGCCTGAACCAATATAATTTTCTTGTGTTCCTCTGTAGTCCATCGAATTCACCCTTGCCGAGTAGCCCCATAGTTTTATTGCCGGTGCAAAGCATCGACAGTTGGCGCGCCAGGTAGGGGTTCTCCGGCGAATTCTTCATCAGCAGATTCGATGGATTCAATCAACGGAGTCAAGGGCACCAAGCTCTCCCCTGGAGACACCATCACCTTTGGGAGCCTAGATTTCGTTGCTGATCTACTCGGCAATCTCACCTTGGCTGAAGCAGATCCAATCTTACCAGCCGAGGGACCAGCCGACATTGCGTCAGTCGGCCCACGGGACGCCACCATCTCCTTCGACGACCTACTACGGCGATCCCTTACATCGCCGAACATCGGGACAACCCTCCCCTTCGGCGTCCGGCTCGCGCTAGGCCTCGAGCCAGCACAGGTTGGGCCGAGAGGGGGAGAGATCGTCAGTCTCCCGCACGGGTTCGGCGATGCTGCGCATCTACAAACCGCGCAGCAGACCCGATCTCCAGCGGTTCAGTTTGGACACGATCAAGCACCGTTTCAGATTGGATCCAGAGAGGCCGGAGTCGTTCTTACTCCGATAGATTACTCAGAGTCCGACACCAAGTCGGATAGTGGTTCGAGCGCCAGCTCGGACTCTACTCTGGCAAGCTTCCTCCTACCCCGCGAGATCTTCATGGCTTCAATACCACCTTCCGAGGTGCGCCAATTACAAGAGGAGCGACAAGAGGAGGCACGCCGATTACAACAAGTGGAGGCCAACCGCGAAGCCCGCAATAACGAGCTACGACAAGCTGGGCGAATCGCTCAGCAACAGATCCTCCAAACCAAAGTTGGCGACCACGACGTCTTCGTCACACCACAACAGAACGTTCTGGCCGCAGCAACTCTGCTGGACACCCTCCAGCTCGGGCCGGATCACCAGGCCACTCCGACTATCGCCAAGATCAAGGCGATGATCACAGCTGCTGCTTGTCAGCAGCAACAGCAGTCGGACAACGCTGATACACCGACCAACCGGTCGGGTTCTCCGGCGGCAGGCTCATCTGCATCAACGCGACGCTGGGCAACCGGCTCCAGTCGGCAACACGAAGAGTCCCGGCAAACAACGCTTGGCAATACCAACAATAACAACCGGCGGCATCGCCAGTACGATCGCCAACCCAATCAAGACCTCCGAGTGCGACTGCACCGAGACCTTCGTCACACCATAAACGCTCGACGCGAAGAATGCGAAGAAGATGAACACCGCCGACTAGAAGACGAAAATGAGCGCTTCGGTCTCCACCACGAGCGATTACATCGCCAAGATCGGAGTCAGAGCCCTCACGAAGACGAAGGCATCCCAGCCTTCACTCGGGAGCTACAGGACGTCTTGTGGCCGACTGGCTTTAAGCCCACCGGGATCGAAAAATACGACGGCAAGCCAAACCCCGAGTCCTGGCTCACCGTCTACACCCTAGCAGTTCGTGCTGCTGGGGGCAACAGTAGAGTCATGGCTAACTACCTCCCAGTCGCGCTAGCCGACTCAGCGAGGACATGGCTGACAGGCCTCCCGAGGCGGTCGATTGGTTCCTGGAGACAACTCAGGGAGCGGTTCATCGCTAACTTCCAGGGGACCTACGACAGACCCACTTCGGAGCATGATCTTTATCAACTGCACCAGAAGAAAAACGAGTCTTTGCGCGAATTCATCAAGAGGTTTTCCGAGAAGCACAACCAAATCCCAACTGTCAAAGACGAAGTCGTCATCGCCGCCTTTCGTAAAGGGGTAAAAGACGCTCCACTTATCGCGAAATTCACTCGGAAGCCACCATCCACAGTCCGGGCACTCTTCGACATGGCCAACAAATACGCCGACTCGGCCGAAGCGGTCGCGGAGGCCCTCGACGAGAAGAAGGAGCCCCGACAGAAAGAACAGAAGGCGAAAGCCGACAACGAGCCGTCTCAAAACAAGTCTGGCAGCCGTAAGCGGAAGCCGGACGACGAGGTGGCCAACATGGAGCGCAGTCGATCGCGGCCCCAGCAGAACAACGACTACCAGAAAGTCATGAGCGGGCCATGCCCCTTCCACCCCAAGGGAAAGCACGTGGCCAAAGACTGCTATATGCTCAAGAAGTTTGCCTCCGAGCAGACTTCATCGTCCGGCACCGACAAGGGCAAAGACAAGCCAGACTCAGGTCCGGCTGACGATTTCCAAGATCCTCAAGCCGAGCTCAACCACATCTTCGGGGGGCCACTCGCGTAGAGTCCAAGCGCAAACAGAAGCTTTCAGCACGCGACATCAACACGGTCTCCATGGCCGACACCCCCCAATACCTGCGCTGGTCAGAGATGGCCATCACCTTCAATCGCGCAGATCACCCAGATCGGGTCTCCCACCCGGGACGCTATCCACTCGTCCTGGACCCGGTCGTCAAAAACATCAGGCTGAAGAAAACCCTCATAGATGGAGGCAGCGCGCTCAATATCCTGTTCGCCAAAACTTTGGACGAGATGAAAGTTCCTCGTTCAGAACTACGGCCGAGCACTGCGCCCTTCCACGGGATAATTCCCGGCCTATCATCAACTCCACTCGGGCAGATAACCTTGCCGGTAACCTTCGGCACGCGGGATAATTACCGCACAGAAAATGTCTGCTTCGAGGTCGCCGACTTCGAGACTGCGTACCACGCGATACTCGGACGACCGGCACTCGCCAAATTCATGGCGGTACCGCACTATACATACATGGTGCTGAAGATGCCCGGACCAGCAGGAGTCCTCTCCCTCCGCAGCGACGTCAAGCAAGCCTTCACCTGCGACAAGGAGAGCTGCGAACTGGCCCAATCACAAGAGGCGGCGGTCGGGCGTGACAGTATTCGGCAAGCCGCCACAACAGAAGTCGAGCAAGATCAAATTCCAGCGAAAAAGGCAGCGAAGTCGGGAATTTCAGCGGACTCTGACACAAAGAAGATCCCACTGGACCTTCCGACCCCTCCAAGACTGCCCTAGTCGGGACCGGACTCGACCCCAAATAGGAAGACGCGCTCGTCACCTTCCTCCAAGCCAACAAAAATATCTTTGCGTGGAAACCGTCCGACATGCCGGGCGTACCAAGGGAGGTGATCGAGCACGCCCTAAACGTGAAGACAGATGCCAAACCAGTCAAACAACGACTGCGGCGCTTCGCTCAAGACCGCAAAGATGCTATCCGGGAGGAAATTACCAAGCTCCTCGCAGCCGGGTTCATCAAAGAGGTCTACCACCCGGATTGGCTGGCAAACCCAGTTCTGGTCCAGAAGAAAAACGGTCAATGGCGCATGTGCGTCGACTACACCGACCTCAACAAAGCATGCCCCAAGGACCCATTCGGTCTTCCCCGGATAGATCAGGTGGTTGATTCCACGGCAGGGTGCGACCTACTCAGCTTTCTCGACTGTTACTCGGGGTACCACCAAATCAGCTTGAGGGAAGAAGACTGCTTGAAGACATCTTTCATCACACCGTTTGGAGCATACTGCTATATCACAATACCGTTCGGTCTGAAGAACGCGGGCGCAACCTATCAAAGGGCTATTCAGCGGTGTCTGCATACTTAGATCGGACGCAACGTGGAAGCCTACGTCGACGATATGGTGATCAAGACCAAGTCCAAAGAAGACCTCATCACTGACTTGGAAGAAACCTTCCAAAACCTTCAAAGATTCAAGATGAAGTTGAACCCGGAAAAATGCGCCTTCGGTGTTCCATCCGGAAAGTTACTCGGCTTCATCGTCTCGCACCGCGGCATTGAGGCCAACCCGGAGAAAGTCAACGCCATCAGGCACATGGCACCCCCGACTAACCTCAAAGACGTCCAGAAGCTGACAGGCTGCATGGCGGCACTCAGCCGGTTTATCTCCCAACTGGGCGAACGGGGCATGCCCTTCTTCAAGCTACTCAAAAAGACAGACAATTTCCAATGGACTCCGGAAGCTCAGCGAGCCTTCGAAGACTTCAAACAATTCCTCACATCACCCCCCGTGTTGGCATCACCTCTGCCCCAGGAACCGCTAATGCTATATCTGGCGGCAACAACACAGGTAGTCAGCACGGTGCTGGTAGTTGAGCGATCCGAACAGGGTCATATTCAAAAAATACAACGGCCAGTCTACTTCGTCAGCGAGGTCCTTGCCGACTCCAAAACGAGATACCCGCAAGTCCAGAAGCTGCTATATGGCCTACTTATCACAGTCCGGAAGCTGGTGCATTATTTCCAAGCACACCAAGTCACGGTGGTCACAACATTTCCACTCGGGGATGTCCTTCATAATCGCGAGGCCACCGGCCGAATCGCTAAATGGGCACTCGAGCTGATGGCATTTGACATCACCTTTCAGCCACGGACAGCAATCAAATCTCAAGCTCTAGCCGACTTCGTGGCCGAGTGGACAGAAGTCCAACTGCCTACACCAACAGCAAAGCTAGAATACTGGACAATGTACTTCGACGGTTCTCTACGGATCGGTGGCGCCAGGGCCGGAGTCATATTGACGTCCCCCACTGGCGAAAAACTGAAGTACGTTCTACAAATCCACTTCCCGGCTTCCCACAACGTCGCCGAGTACGAGGCACTTGTCCACGGGCTCCGCATCGCTATATCACTCGGCATACGTCGACTGGTTGTGCGCGGAGATTCTCAACTCGTGGTAAACCAAGTCATGAAAGACTGGACCTGTCTCGACGATACCATGGCGGCATATTGTCAGGAGGTCCGCAAGCTGGAAAACAAGTTCGACGGCCTGGAAATCACACATGTCCTGCACCAATTCAACGACGCGGCAGACGAGCTGGCCAACATGGGATCCAAGCGAGAAGTAGTTCCAACCGAAATCTTTGTCGAGCAACTCATGGAGCCATCAGTCAAGAAGAAACCGGCACCAGATGAGTCGGGAGGCGAGCCTACCCCGACCACAGATGAGGTGTTGCACATATGTCAAGACTGGAGGACTCCTGTTGTCGAATTTCTCACGGACAACGAACTCCCAGAAGATCGCAGTCAAGCCGAACAGATAAAGCGTCGAAGCAAAAGCTTCCTGCTAGTCGGAGAAGACCTGTACCGAAGAAGCGCATCCGGTGTCCTCATGCGCTGCGTCACCACCGAGGAGGGCAAGCAGATTCTGCACTCAACCCACTCGGGCATATGTGGCAACCACGCAGCATCCAAGACGTTAGTCGGAAAGGCTTACCGGCAGGAATTTTTCTGGCCCACAGCAGTAACAGACGCCAAAGACATCGTTTGCAAGTGCAAAAGTTGCCAGTTCTACGCAAGACAAACAAATCTCCCAGCCCAGGAACTCCAAACTATCCCCATCTCCTGGCCATTTGCAGTATGGGGGCTCGACATGGTCGGGCCTTTCAAGAAAGCGCCAGGGGGTTCACACATTTATTCGTCGCGGTGGATAAGTTCACCAAATGGATTGAGGCTAAACCCGTCGCAACAATTACAGCGGCACGAGCTAAGGACTTCATCATGAGCATATTATACCGGTTCAGAGTCCCTAACCGCATCATCACCGACAACGGTACCCAGTTCGTGGCGGGCGTATTCCAAGACTTCTGTGACGACTTCGGCATCAAGATCTGCTATGCATCCGTGGCACACCCGCGGAGCAATGGGCAGGTTGAACGAGCCAACGGCATGGTCTTACAAGGCATCAAGGCCAGGATATTAGACCGACTACAACCATACGCGGGCCGGTGGGTACAAGAACTCCCATCCGTTCTCTGGTCTCTCAGAACCACGGTTAGTCGAGCGACAGGGCAATCCCCTTTCTTTCTGGTCTACAGTGCCGAGGCTATGCTACCTACCGAGTTACAGTTCGGCTCTCCACGAGTCCGAGCCTACTCAGAAGATGACTCCAACAATACCCGACTGGTCGAACTAGATCAGCTGGAAGAAGCAAGAGACACCGCAACTATCCAGTCGGCAAGATATCTTCAAGGCCTACGCCGCTACCACAATCGCAATGTCCATGGCCGCGCCTTTTCGGTCGGGGATCTCGTTCTGAGGAAAATACAAACCACCAAAGACAGGCATAAATTACCCCCATCTGGGGAAGGGCCATTCATTATAGCCGAGGTTACGCGGCCAGGCGCCTACCGACTGAAGACCGAAGACGGCGCTCTCATCAGTAACTCATGGAACATAGAACAGCTACGTCCTTTCTATACCTGAGTTCTATAATTTTCATGTGTACAGTTCCTCTGACTCACTACGCCGCTTGTATAAACCGAGTAGTGAGTCGGGGGCTGCATGTATATATGTGCGTTGTCAATAACATACGAGCTTATTTCACTTCGGTTATGAAGCCTTACTATGACTGTCACGTTTGCCCGAGTACAGCTTCTTACTTCGAACGTTTTTATTAAGTTCTGACAGACTAACTCGGTGCATACTACACGTTCAAGTAAAGCTAATGACAACAAAAAATAAGCTTGGCGGCATTGCACACATATTTACACATGCTTGTTTACACAAGTTTATATATTCCGACTACATAAACATGTTGCCCCTACAGACCCAGGTCTCGGGTAATTATCTCTGCAGTCGGCTTCGCCCGAGCGATCAGCTCCAGCGCCTCCTCTGGCGTCGTCTCTTCGGCAAACCCCTCCCCGATGGCTTCAATATCCGCCCTAGGGTATAAGGATTTGGTCATTGCCAGGGTATGGGCCACGCCGGCGACAACATGCTCATCCGAGTACCTTTTCAAGGCACTCGGGGCATCCTCGAGACGCCCCACTATCTGAGAGATTCTGCTGCAGCTGGTTCCCACCGGGCGGGGGTCTATAAGGTCAAGGAGCCCTTTCACGGACCCGACGAGGGCCTCCCGTGACTCCCTGATCAACCTTATCTCCTCCGTGTAGAACTGATACTGGGCCCGGACATTGATTCTCATGTCTGCCCAGATCAGCCGGCAAGTAAGCTTGTCAAATTTGGCTACACACAGGATAACTAATGGATTGGCTAAGATCACAGTCGGGTTGAGGACTTACTTTCGTAGTCGGCCTCCCACCCGGCCACGGTCTTCTCCAGTTCAGCCTTCTCCTTACCGAGCTTGACGACGGCCTTCTCCAACTCGGACTTCTCCCGGTCAAGCTCGGTGTTGGCCTTTGTCAGGTCGGCCTTGACCTTCTCAAGCTCGGCCTTGGCTTCTTCGGCCTCCTTCAGCTACGATTCCCTCTCTGTTCGGGTCTTTAACTCCGCTTCGAGGTCTGCACCACAGATTAGCCAAGAGCTCAACCGTGCAGTCATGACATAACTGGGCAGTCGGGAACAACGTGGCTGGATGAATACATCAACGGTTCAGTCGGGAAGATATACTCGAGGGTTTTACCTCTGATCTTTCCGGCTAGGGCCCATGTCTCCGCCCTGAGCTGATCGGCGCCACTCTTCAGCCAGGCCTCCCTCCCCGCATGACGCTCCTCCATCTCGGCCTTTAAGGCCCGGAGCTGTTCCAACTCTGCGAGGTGGGGAGCTACCTCGACCAAGATTTCCGTCATCGCCTCATTGCGGTCGACAAGCTTCTGTTCGGGATAAAAGACGGATCAAGGATGGAGTCAAACATCAAAACAAGAAGATTACTGGAGCTCTACTACAAGAATCATACCGCGACCCCTTGGGACCCGCTGATGGCGGCGCGAAGCAGGCTTTCGCGCTCTCTCCTTGCAACGACTTCATCGAGCCTGAAGCTTTTCATAGTACCGTCGCGAGTTGTCCACGTAAAGGTCCGGGGCATCACACGTGGAGGAGCTTCGATCCGAAGCAGATGTGGGATCTCCGGCGGCGGCGGCGATGGCGACGACGATAACCACGACGGCGACGGGGTCCTGGCCTCAGCACCGCCCTCCCCCACGACTTCGGGGACTGGCTCAGGGGCTCCGTCCGCGGCTTCCGCAACGTGAGGCGCCTCGAGGGCTGGGGCCTCAGTTTCAGCAGCCACCTCTCGGTCGGGTGGCGGTAGCGGCCCTGTAGTTGGAGCCACCTCGGTCTCAGCAACCGGGCTGGCCGCCGGCTCAACAGGTGTGTTCGCGGCCGCTGGCTCGGCTGGGGGCAGGCTCATCAAGTGGAGCAGACGGGTCGACCTCCTTGAGATCAATATCGGCCCGCTTCCTGCACGACGAAGCAAGACATCAAGACATTACTTCAACACACAAAGACTACAGAAGACCCGGAGCAGCGCACCTCTTGGAGAACCTCAGCTTCTTGCCGGGCGACCCGCTCCCCGGCGGAGCGCTAGCTCCGGCAGTCGGCCCGGCCGGCGTCATTGTCGGCGGAGGCGTATCAACCCGAGTCGGCCCCAACTCCGGTATGGTCGGCTCGGGCGCCTTCGCCCCAGGCGGCGTCTGCTCTAGCCGGCCCCTTGGTGACGCCACCGCCGGGCTCGGCAACGTCGGGCTCAAACCCGCAGGTCTCAACCTAGGACTTGACCGCGTGGACGTTGCGGCAGTGGCGTCCTTTATTTTCAAGCTTCCGCTCACGGCGCGCGCCGTCATGGCCCCCTCGCCCCGATATAAAATTGGTTTCTTCCCCGCTCTCTTAGAGTCGGGTTAGGCAGCAGAGGGACTCCTCGGCCTCTTCTTCGACGCGACAGCCGACAATGGACGGGAGTCTTCGTCAAATTCTTCATGCCACTACAAGTGAGTCAACCAAATGCGTCACAATATGCTGAACAACTACGGTCTCACGGGCGTTCATCACAGAGGAAGGTTAAAGGTTACCTTGGTCCGAGGCCGAATGAAGCTATAAGCCGCAATCCGGCGCTTGTCGTCCTCGGTCGCGATCACCCCTTCAGAGAAATAGCCGAACAGGGTCGCGGTCACCTCCTTCTTGTCCGCCGATTCGCTGCTCACTCGGTCAGGATCATTTTTGCCTTTGAAGGCCCAGCCGAATGAGCTCCTAAGCTTCAGCGGCTGAACGCGCCTTGTCAGAAAGCGACGAGCCACCCAAGGACCTGTCAAGCCCGCTCTCTTGAGGTCATCTATCTTCGACAACAACATATGTGCCTGGCCCAGTTCTTCAAAGGTCGGCTCCGCAGACCAGTTTGGCGACACCGTCGGCGGCATACCGGTAAACGGGCGCAAGGAAGGAGCCAGATCGGCGCAATAAAACCACTCCTTGTGCCAGCCCTTCAGAGAAGATTTCAAGGGCAAATCGAGATATGTTTTCTTCCCATCGCTCCTCAGTTGAAGACCAGCCCCTCCAATCACATTGATATTGCTCTTGGAAGGTTGAGGTTTGATATGGAACAGGTGTCGGAAGAGGATGAAATGGGGTTCAACGCCCAAGAAGCACTCGCAAAGAGTAACAAATATAGAGATCTGAAGAATGGAGTTGGGGTTCAGATGTACCAACTCCAGCTCGTAAAAGTCAAGAAGACGGCGGAAGAAATCAGAGGATGGAAGGCACAAGCCTCGATCGAAAAAGGAGGCGAAAACTACCGTTTCTCCAGGTCGGGGATTTGGGCTCGACTCATCCCTGGCCGGCCGCCAGTGAATCACCTCTTGGCTGGGCAACTTCAGTTCACTTTCCAGCCGCTTCAGCTTTACCGAGCCACAATCCGACACCGGCCAAGAACTTCCCGGTGCCCCCGCAAGATCCGAAGCCTTCGGCATGACTGGGGGTGATGAGATTTGGGGAAAAGCGAATCGGGGGCTTGGGGCAAACGGGGAGGATTGAAATCGCCCGAGTTCGGGTGGGGAATAGCAGCAGTTAACCCTAGTCAGGCGGGAGGCGAAAAGTTGGGCGCGAAGGTGGAAGATGAAGAGATTGGCTGATTTGGGGAAGATGACGGAATCTTTTTCTCTCTCCCCATCTTTTTATAGAGCCGATGCCGATTAGACGGGCTTGGGCCTACACAGTCTGCACTGGGCCAACAAGATATGGGTTCCTACAGTAGCATGCTCCATATGGGCCGCACGCAGGCTGAGTTGAAATTATAGCGCTGGTGCTACCAACAGGAGCCGATGAGGTAAACAGATATGCTTCATGAGAGCCTTATTGCTAAACATATATGTTTGGGTATTTGTTTTTGTCCACCAGGTCTCGAAGATATATCCTTATAAGGATCACAACTGGTCCTTCATTAAGATTGGGGATGCAGGTATCTTCCTCGAGTACACCTAACCACGCCATGGATTACTTTTCATAAAGTGGTACTCGGCCTACATGCGTGGCCATCAGTTGTCATGAGCAACATTTTACCGCTGACATGATACGGAAGAGTCTAACTTTCGAGTAGTGCACTACTTGGAAAGACTAATAAATATCTTTTCCCGCAGACATGATGCGGAGGAGTCTAACTTTTGAGTGGGACGCCACTCGGAACAGACTATAAACCCCTTTTTCTAGCTGACATGACGCTGAAGAGTCCCATATCCGAGTAGCATCCTACACGGCAAGACTATAAACTCATATTCCGACTGACATGAAGTCGAAGAGTCCTGCATACGAGTAGTCTCCTACTCGGTAAGACTATAAATTTTACTCCGGTTGACATGATACCGAAGAGTCACAAAAACCCGTAGTAATCTACTCGGGAAAGACTTCCAGGTTAAAGATCTTTGACTTTATGTTTAATTGTCTTTACAATTAAGCACAAAGTCGGGGGCTACACCTAATAGGTGCGCCTATTCGGCGCACGCTATTCATATATTTACATGAAGCCCTTCATAGCCTCACTGCCAGCTGACATGAAGCAGGACTCGGGAGAAGACTTACTCGGACAAAGAGTACTCAGGCGCACCGCGCTCGGGCAACCTTCACCGTGGAGGACGAGCACTCGGCATCAGCTGTGATTCAACTATGAAGGTCTCAGGGGCTACTGTGGAGGCCATAGGCCCCGGGTACCTCATTACCAGTACATGGGCCACTCGGATAGAGGATGGACCGGACCATGTAATTAGAGATGAGATAGCAACCGGCGGGCTGTACCTTGTATAATAAGGAAACATAGTCTTAGTCGGATAGGATTCTATCTCTAAGAAGGAAATCCCTTGGTCGTATCCGACTGGGATCCTTGTCATGTACCCCTATCCCATAGTTTTATTGCTGGTGCAAAGCATCGACATGGAGGCCATGCAGATTGCTGCAAACACCAAGCTCACAGCCTTGGAAGCCTCCATGGGCACCTTGAACATAACTCTTATGAATATTATTCAGCGTCTTGATGGGATGGCCCGGCCACCTCCTCCGGCGGCGGCTCCCGTGGCGCCTCATCCTTTCGCTCCTAGACATGGAGTTTTGGGTAGCGAAGCCGGTGAAAATGTTGATGATTATGCTGCTGATTCAGAGGATGCTCCTGCTCAGCGTCAACAAAATCGCCGTGGAATGCCTCCCATACATGCACGTCGTGAGGTACGTGCCAATGATGATTCTCTTGGTAAGATTAAATTCACTATGCCCCCTTTTGATAGTAAATATGAGCCTGATGCTTATCTTTCATGGGAGTTAGAGGTAGATCAAAAATTTGCTTGCCATGATATTCCTGAAAATAAGAGGGTTAGAGCTGCCACTAGTGAGTTTAATAACTTTTCTTCTGTTTGGTGGAGTGAGTACTATCGTGCGCATGTAAATGCTATACCACCAACCTGGGCTGATTTGAAACAAATTATGCGTGCTAGATTTGTTCCTTCATATTATGCGCGTGATTTATTACAGAAATTGCAACAACTAAAACAGGGCAACAAGAGTGTAGAGGAGTACTATCAGAAGTTACAAACCGGCATGTTACGATGTGGGTTAGTAGAGGGAGAGGATGTTGCTATGGCTAGATTTTTAGGTGGTTTGAACAGAGAAATTTATGACATTCTTAGTTATAAGGAGTATGATAATATTACTCGATTATTTCACTTTGCTTGTAAAGCTGAAAGAGAAGTACAGGGACGACGTGCAAGTGCAAGGTCTAACAACTCTGTAGGGCGTACTACTTCTTGGACTCCACGCCCTCTCGCTACAGCAACAAGTTGTGCCCCTACACCATCCACATTCAATAGCAAACCTCGTCCTACTCTATCCACTACAGCACACGAATGTTCAAAATAGCCAAAAGTTCAGCTCAAGCACCTGCCAAGAGTGCTTCATCGGTTGCTTCCACAGGGCGAACCAGAGACATCCAATGCCATCAATGCAAGGGATTTGGGCATGTGCGGAGTGAATGCCCTAGCAAGTGCGTTCTGATTATGAATGATAACGGTGAGTATTCTTCCGCTAGTGATTTGGATGAAGATGCACATGCTATGCTTGCAGCTAACAGTACAAGGAATGAAGATGAAGAGCAAATTGGAGCTGAAGATGTAGACCACTACGAGAGCCTCATTGTGTGCGTATTGAGTGCTCAAATGGTGAAGGCAGAACAAAATCAGAGGCACAATTTGTTTCAAACCAAGTGTGTTGTCAAGGAACAATCATGCCGCACCATCATTGATGGAGAGAGTTACCGAAACTTGGTAAGCTTTGAGATGGTGGAGAAGCTTGCTTTGGAGTCCAAACCTCACCCACAACCATACTACATTCAATGGTTCAACAACAACGAGAAGGTAAAAGTAACACGATTGGTGAGAATAAATTTTGCTATTGGTTCTTATCATGATGTTGTTGATTGTGATGTTGTGCCTATGCAAGCATACTCTATGCTGTTAGGTAGACCATAGCAATATGATAAAGATACATTACATCATGGTAGAACAATTCAATACTCTTTTGTGCATTATGGAAAGAAAATTGTGTTACTTCCTATGTCTCCTGAAGCTGTTTTAAAGGATGAGATGGCTAGAGTTAATAAAAAATCAGGAGCATGCTAAGAGTGAAAATCAGATTGTATCAATAAAAAAAATCAGGAGCATACTAAGAGTGAAAATCAGATTGTAACAAAAAAAATTTGAGCAATATAAGAAAGGAGAGTCTAAATCTGTCCATGGTAAGAAAAATGAGATTAAATTGAAAAGTGCTTGTTTGCTTGCGACCAAATCAAATGTGGTTGAATTGGATGCTAGTACAGCTGCTTGCTATGTTTTGGTGTGCAAGGAAGTTTTGTTTTCCTTTGAAGACATGTCTTTCTATTTGTCTCCTACTGTCACTAACCTTTTGCAGGAGTACTATGATGTCTTTCCAAAGCAAATACCACCGAGGTTACCACCAATGCGAGGCATTGAACATCAAATCGATTTGATTTCTGGTGCTTCCTTGCCCAACCGTGTGCCATACAGGACCAACCCAGAGGAAACCAAGGAGATTTAATGTCAAGTTCAAGAGTTGCTTGATAAGGGGTACGTACGTGAGCCCCTTAGCCCATGTGCTGTTCTAGTGATTTTGGTGCCTAAGAAAGATGGATCATGGCGTATGTGCGTGGATTGTAGAGCGATAAATAATATAACCATTAGATATTGTCATCCTATACCTAGGCTTGATGATATGCTTGATGAATTGAGTGGTTCTACTGTTTTCTCTAAAGCCGATTTGTGTAGTGGTTATCACCAAATCCGCATGAAGTTGGGAGATGAATGGAAAACCGCTTTTAAAACTAAGTTCGGTTTATATGAGTGGTTAGTGATGCCTTTTGATTTAACTAATGCGTCTAGCACTTTCATGCGATTAATGAACGAGGTTTTACGAGCATTCATTGGTAGATTCGTTGTAGTATACTTTGATGATATCCTGATATATAGCAAATCATTAAAGGAACATCTTAACCATTTACGTGTTGTTTTTGATGCTTTACGTGCTGCACGTTTGTTTGGTAACCTTGAGAAGCGCACCTTTTGCACCAATCGAGTCGCTTTTCTTGGCTATGTTGTCACCCCACAGGGAATTGAGGTTGACCAAACCAAGGTTGAAGCAATCCAGAGTTGGCCGACTCCTAAAACGGTTACACAGGTGCAGAGTTTCTTAGGACTTGCTGGATTCTATCGCTGTTTTGTGAAGAATTTTAGTACAATTGCTGCACCGTTGAATGAACAATCAAAGAAAGGCGTTAAGCTTCAATGGGGACAACCGCAAGAAAACGCCTTCAATGTGCTGAAGGACAAACTAACTCATGCACCACTGCTTTAACTTCCTAATTTTGGTAAGATTTTTGAACTTGAGTGCGATGCTAGTGGAATTGGGATTGGAGGTGTGCTGATTCAAGAAGGTAAGCCTGTTGCTTATTTTAGTGAGAAGTTATCTAGGCGTTGTTTGAACTATTCTACTTATAATAAGGAACTATATGCTCTGGTTCGAACTTTGGAAACTTGGCAATATTATTTGTGGCCCAAGGAGTTTGTCATACATTCTGATCACGAATCTTTAAAGCATATCTGAAGCCAAAGTAAACTGAACGGTAGACATGTTAAATGGGTTGAATTTATTAAGTCTTTTCCTTATGTCATAAAACACAAGAAGGAAAAGGAGAATGTTATTGCTGACGCTTTGTCTAGGAGATATGACATGCTTTTACAACTTGACTTCAAAATTTTTGGTTTAGAAACGATTAAAGATCAGTATGTGCATGATGCAGATTTTAAAGATGTTTTGCTAAACTATAAAGAAGGAAAAACATGGAAAAAGTTCATTATAAGTGATGGTTTTGTATTTAGAGCTAACAAGCTATGTATCCCAACGGGCTCTATTTGTTTGTTGTTGCTACAGGAAGCGCACGGAGGCGGGCTGATGGTACATTTTGGTGTGAAGAAGACAGAGGATATGTTGGCCAGTCACTTTTATTGGCCCAAGATGAGGCACGACGTTGAGCACTACGTTTCACACTGCACGACATGCAACAAAGCTAAGTCTCGACTTAACCCACATGGATTATATATGCCTCTTCCTGTTCCTAGCATCTCCTGGGAAGATATTTCAATGGATTTTGTGTTGGGATTGCTAAGGACTAAGAGGGGGAGAGATAGCATCTTTGTTGTAGTTGATAGATTTTCTAAGATGGCACACTTTATACCTTGTCATAAGTGCGATGATGCTACACACATTGCTGATTTATTTTTCAGGGAGATCGTTCACCTACATGGGGTGCCGTCTACAATTGTTTCAGATTGTGACACGAAGTTCTTAAGTCATTTTTGGAGGACATTGTGGAACAAGTTGGGGACCAAGCTATTATTTTCCACTACCTGTTATCCCCAAATGGATGGAGAAACTGAAGTTGTCAACCGCACGTTATCAACGATGTTGTGGGCCATTTTGAAGAAAAATTTGAAGATGTGGGAAGAGTGTCTACCTCATGTTGAGTTTGCCTACAATCGCACTTTGCACTCCACCACGAGGATGAGCCCTTTTTAGGTGGTATATGGTTTTAATCCTCGTGCTCCTATAGATATTTTACCATT
Source organism: Oryza meyeriana var. granulata (assembly GCA_003991445.1). Lineage (NCBI taxonomy): Eukaryota > Viridiplantae > Streptophyta > Magnoliopsida > Poales > Poaceae > Oryza > Oryza meyeriana. The sequence goes on from RYFJ01000583.1 coordinate 329,172, forward strand.
GCCAACTTCTGAAAAAGTGAATTTAGATGCTTCTAAACGAGCTGAATTCTTGTTAAAACTACATGAAACCACTAGGGAGAACATAGAACACATGAATAATAAATATAAGGTTGCAGGTAGTCAAGGTAGAAGGGAATTAACTTTTGACCCTAGTGATCTTGTTTGGTTGTACCTAAGAAAAGATAGATTTTCAGAATTGCGCAGGTCTAAATTGATGCCTAGAGTGGACGGTCCATTTAAAGTGATTGCTAAGATAAATGATAACGCATATAAGGTTGACTTGCCTATAGAATATGGTGTTAGCGATACTTTTAGTGTTGCTAATTTGAAGCCATACCTAGGAGAGGAGGATGAGCTTGAGTCGAGGACGACCCCAATTCAAGAGGGGGAGGATGATGAGGACATCTCCCCCAATGATACAACCATGCCTAGCCCAATTATTCCCCAGGTTAAAACTGAATAAGTGCTGCAAGGACCAATTACTAGAGCACGAGCACGCCAGCTTAATTATCAGGTGAATACGTTCTTAAGTTATCATAAAGATGATATACAAAATGTAATACTATTTGATACATGTGATGATATTATTGTGCTTAGGAACGAAGGACAATTCAGACAAGGATTTACAATTAAGAAAACATCGCAATGACGAGTGGCGTAGAGGATCCAACATATGACGAGTGGGACCCACTATCCCATAAATGATGTAAGCTAAGAAGAAAACAAACAAATTGCATTCCAATTTGACTTGCTCCTTGATAACTAAGCATACAATATATCTACCCAGCAGTACTGTAGCATGTCCGTACTGTAGCAGTCGATGTACTGTAGCAATGCGGTTACTGTTGTAGACCGACCTAAACAGCCTATATAAAGGGCTACCATCTTCATATGTAGTTGGATTTTTGTTGATATCAAAGTTTAGCATTGCTACTTTGCCGAGTAAAGCCGTGATCGGTTAGATCGCTGTTTTCTCGTCTTCGGAACCCCACCCGTTGTGAGTATTTAGATTACTCGTTCATCTTGTTCTTGGTAGTTCTCGATTGCTTGCAGGAACAAGTACCCTCGTGGTTAGGTGATCGTGTTCCATGAAGATCACGAACAACCATTTGGAGTCGGTGTATTGATTGCTAAGGCACGACCTCTTTGGATGGTTGTAGTCGGGTCGTCAACGTCTTCTCCTTTCCAATCGAAGTTATCCCTCTCACCGAAAGATAGGGACCCTGAGAGTGTATCAATTTCAGTTGCGGAATTTCCATTGCTTTGGAATTTGCAACTGCGTTATCTAATGTTACTGCAAAATTTTATTTATGAGGCCAAATTCCTCACAAACTTTAGAAATTCTTTTAGCAATATTTTCAGCAGCATGTGAAACGTTAATTAATTTTAAGGCTATGATTCTTTTTTGTAGTTCCCAATTATCATCAACAAAATGAGCAACTACACTAATATAGTCCTCTTTAGCCCTACCACTCCAAATATCAAAGTTTTAATGTAACAGATTGAAACCTAGGATTATAAGCAGTTTTAATGTAAATCTCAAATGAAGTAGACTTACCAAAATTTAACGGTAAATCCTGTCTAGCAATTAAACGAGTAAGGAATTCTCGTGCTACCTGAGAATCATACTCCCATGTACGTACCGTATCGTCACGATTTAGTAGTAGTTGCTGCTGTCGTAGTTGATATCTTTGCTTCTTTACAGAGGCCTCAGCATGCCGCTTCAAATGCCCTATGCCATCAGAAGATTCTCCAGATAGTTTAGTTTTACAAATTCTATATTTCACGAACGTTACCGCCCTTCTATTGGCGCCGGTCTCCTTGATCTCATCAAAGTGTTGCCAGACAGTGAAAGTTCTTGATCTCTTTGAGCCGGTGGCCGTTGATGCGCTCCCGCTCATAGTTCCTGATCCTTCTGAAACCACATGTACTTCTTCAGGTTCATCTTGCTCGATGTTTGGATATGACATCGGCATGTAGTTCGGGTCGAAGTCGCTTAGTTGGAATGACGGGTAGTTCGGATCCATCCTAAAATATAAATGCAGAAAATTAATTCATATACCGAATATATAGTACAAACACACAATGACATTTGGAAATTTTTTTACATTGCAGGAGGAGTGGAGCTGTGGAGTAGTGGAGGCTTCCCCAAAATATTTTTGATTTTTAGACAAAATTTGTCTAAATCAAAAATTAAAACTAGAACACAAACTCACAATTCACAAACCAGCACAAGAGAGCACAAGATAAAGAGGTTTGGATGAGCCAAGATGTTGGAGGTGGCTGCCTTATTTATAGGAAAAAATTTCACATTTTTTGGATTGTTTTGTCCCTCCGACAGCTAAATTCAAAAAATAGCCATTAAACTAGCCGTTGGGGACACGTGTCGTGCTCTGATTGGACCGTCACCCATGCCGTGCTGTCCGCGGGCCATGCCATAGCGGACAGTGCCATGCCAGCCCGCTACAGGAGATGGGTCGTGCCTTGCCGGCCTGGCGTGCTACACCGGCGGCCTAGGCACGGCATGACCCAACTGCTATCGTGCTTGGGCCAGCCTGTTTCGACACGGCCTAGCTAGCCATCTATAGAGTTGGGAGTGAGCGCGCATGAGAGAGGGTATAGATGGCCAAATGGGCGGCACAGCACTAGCCCACCTTGGCACGGCCCGCTACGGCACGACTCCTGTAGTGGGCCGTGCCGTGCCGGCCCACATGCCTAGGCCTCGGCCTAGGCACGACCCATGGAGGTGTCGGGCTGTGCCGTGCCGGCACATGGTCGAATTGGCATGTGGGCCGGCCAAAGGCCCATTAGCACGTTTGGCCCATAAAATTTGAAAATATGAGGCGGGAAAAAGGAAAAAAAGTGAAAAATAGAAAACTGAAGGAAAAATTAGGAAAAATTGGAAAAAATAGTGAGGAAATTAGAAAAAATAGAAAAAAAATGGAAAAATAGTGGGGAAAATTAGGAAAAGTAGGAAATAAAGGGAGCTAGCCTAGGTTGTCCCTAAGGTCGGTCTAGGGTTGTGCCGGCCCCTTAGTTGGGTCGGGTCGTGCCGGCACTACGGGCCAAGGTGGCGGCCCAAGCATGGCCCTGCCCATCGGGCCGTGTTGGCCCAAGCACTATTGCCGTCAGGCTGTGTCGGGCATGGACCGTGCTTTAATGGGCCGTGCCCCGTGCTGCCCATTGGGCCCGGCCGATCTGGCCATCTACAAGAGAGAGTGAGCAAGCAAGAGATAAGGAGGAGGATAGGAGACGGGCAGCGTGGACACGTGGTAGGAGTGTACAGCACAGCATGTCATCTATGACAGGTTAAAAAATTGAACTGTTAGAGATTATAACTCATTTTTAACGGGTGTTAATAACAAACTGACACCGATATCTTTGTTATCTATGATGGATAATATGACCACACCCATCGCAAATGTGTAGTCATATGTGACCACCTGTCATAGGTGGTCTTTGACGATCCATAATTTTGACCCGTCAAAGATGACAACACATCTGTGACGGGTCATTCCCTACTTACACTAAAAAAAAGTTCAAACATGTCTCTTTGACCCATCATAGATGATCAGTCACCGATGTCCGGTTGTAGTAGTGTGTGTGCGTGTTTTCATTTGATTCACCCTAAAAAAAGTTCAAACTTGTACTTTCAACTTAATTTGAGTATCACAGTCTTTATTGAATCTAGTTAGATTAAGTACATACAGCTTTGCGGTGTTACATTAAGTACATACAGCTTTGCAAAGCTATCTTTAAAGTAAAAAGGATTTGTGAGCCGTTCAAATTCTTGAGTTATCTCAAATGTCTTAAATATATGTGGTGTGGTCTAATGCACTCTCATCTCCAACTTGATAAATCATCCTTAACCATTTCATTTGAGTTTAAAAATGTTTGATTCCACACTCTTTATATTGCAAGTAGACGATCTACATTGTGATAAAATGATGAGCACCCGGCGATGAGTGCCCTAATTGTTCTTTCTTTCACGGTACCAATCAGCTAATATATAAAGTGTTGGAGCCAATTCTCATGACATAAACTTAGGCTATGCATAATCACCTAATTTTGTTTATGCGGAATTGAGGTTGGTACTGACCGGTTGAAGCTGAAGCCATAGATGCTATTTGAAAATCTGAGTTAGCGAAGCTCATCCTTCGGTCCCCTTCTGTGCACGTTAGGATCGGTGTTCTTAGGGTTTGGGGTAGCTAATTCGTACTTAGGTTGTCACCTCGTACGGGATTGATGTCCCCTTTTATATAGGCACAGAGGAGATCAGGGGCAAGTTCATAGGGGTGAACAGCATCCGTTCATCCCGCTAAGAAGAGAAACGAGTGCACGAGCCTAAAGACTCAGCGTTGTCGTTAGGGGGGTGTGGGCTTGGGGTGGACCAAGCCTGACGCACCTCTCTCTGGCTTGTTGGGTCAGGAGATCAACCAACATTCTCCCACTTGATCGTGAGGCTAACGAGTCTAATCTTAGTAGAATAGCGAACCAAAGTAATGTATCACAACAGTTCAGAACACCAATATGACAACAGTACCTATAGCCACCTAATACCTAGACAGGAATCAACTTACCCTTTATTGGGTGTTGATTGATTCTTATGCCCCTATACCCAAGATCTTATTCAAAGGCATTACATTACACTTGTGCTGGCCAGCAACATAATTCTTTACTTTAAACTAAGTCATAAGCCTTTAATATTTGGATCCATGAGCAGTAACTTAATACTAATATGTTCAAACAACTTGATCCTGGGACCTATCTTTCACAGCATAATGCCGTTATGTTTGGCAAAAACACATGACGTTGTTACTCAAATAGGTAACTGCAATCTTAGTATTGCGTAATTTATTATTACAGTGAATGAGTGGTTTGAAGGAGCTGTCTACTCTTAGTGCCAGAAAATATTCATTGGTCATACGCCCGCTCAAACATCTTATCACATGTCACAATCTTAGTTTGCATCGTCGACTATGCAATAGGATAATGTTTGGAGCCATTTGCCATGGGTTTGCCCCTAGTGCAAGGATGAAAACACAACAAATGTGGATATCATCCACACATCCATGAAAATTAATGTCTGAATAACTTAACTTATCAGACTTCTTAAATGTGAATATGTTATCATAGACGTCCTACAAGTGATGCAAGACATTTTAACGAGCTTATAATTACTCTGATTTTTAACTTAAATCTGTCAAAATTTCCGGTACATAATGCCAAATCTGTACGCATCCAAACTTAGCACTTATAAGGCTTTTCATAGCTAAAGCTTAGGGAATCATCTATATTATTTTACACTAATTGACCCCCTTAACTTAATAGAGCAGGTATGACAAAATAAGCATAAATATTGACTTGATTTTCTATGATATGTATGAATTTAATAATAAGTCCAGTACTCCTTTAGAACAAAATCCCCTCATCTGATGCACCACATACTTATGGGCCAGCCAATGGGTTATTAGGATGTAGAGTACTAGTAAAGTCAATTTCCACCCTTATATAATCATCCACCTCATTAACCTTGAACCCGAATAACTTAATCGATTTGGGGTACCATTATGATTAAAGATTGTTTAGACGTTTGGTTAAATCCACTGACGAATTTCACAAGTTTGCAATCTTCATGTACCTTGCCTTCCACAACCAATACCTCAGGTTGTGTTGTGCACACAACTTATGCAAGTGAACAATCAATGTTGCAAATTAAGCATTCATCTATTAGACTAACTAGTGTCATGACAACCTAAAATAAATTGGTCCAAACAAGTGAGTCTCTCAACAGGCAAGGGAAAATTTGTCACAATTAGTTCCCTCATCTTATGAAAAACTCTTCTCTGTAAGCACAATCTCAAATATCTTAATATTCCATCTAGAATCTTGCTTACGCTCTTATGACTCCTTTAGGAATTTCCATTTAATTTTGAACATCACTAATGCTCATAGATAAATACTTTATGTTATTATAGACTACTTAAATGAGGCGAGATAATAATTCATAATGGAGCTCTTATTATTAAGCTCCCATGGATCTCAACATTTCCTTAAGCTCCCACAGATTTCGTCATTCTCTATCTAATTTATTTGACTGGGTAATTGCAACATCCCCATATAGAAAAGGAATTTTGCATAAGACCCAGAAAAGTTGTTGATAGAAAACATAATAAAATTAAATATATCTCCCCTAATATCCTCCTCCCTTGACCGAATGCACCATTTAGCACTGATTTTCTCTCTAGTGCTTCTCATCGGTCACTACTGAGAGAAACATGAAACATAATGGAAGAAAGCATTAGAGCCTTTAGAGTTAGTGAGAACTTAGAGAAACTTATGAGATCTCCCCTTATACTTCTCAGTGAATTTTAAACATTTAAAGTATGGAATGAAATGTCTCTAGCTTAATGAGGCGAAGTAACATATTATTTCATCTCCAATGTGATGAGACGTGTCTCTGACTTAATGGGACGAAGTAACGTATTATTTCATCTCTAACGTAATGAGACGCATCATTCTCCCCTTCGAAATGTGGCTTTAGCAATGATGTTACAATTTCGATGAGGTCTCATTATAATTTAATACACATCATGATGGGCATTCAACATAGAAACATAAATAGAGAGCAAACAAATTATTTTTCGATCGAAGACGAGACTCACAACTTTTTATTGAATCCAATACAATATCCCTTATTATCAAATCCAATATTGTAGCCATACTCATGGAGGCAAGGTTCCTAAATATAAAGAACATGACATAATGCATCAATAAATAAGGTTCTTCCTAGACTAAGGGAAGATGAGCGACTGCCTCCTTATTAAGCTCATTCTCGCGTAGCTGACTTTGCTCCCGTTTTGCCATGCATAATTGCACCTAAGTCAATTCACCAAGAATTAAGAGCATAAGATTACATAAATGCATTATTATTACGAGTAATATTGCAACTAATAACATTACCCTTCTTAGAAAGCCATTTCTTGAAGCCTTCACATTTCTTCTGCACATGCCCCGGCTTGTGGCAAAACTTACAGATGACTGTGGCGCTAGACTTAGGCATGGATGTAGTAGGTGCTTTTTCCCTTCCATGAGACCTGATAGAGGAAGTCTCAGGCTTCTTATTGGGCTCATTAGTGTGGTTCTCATCAGCCTTTTCAGATTCAGCGAGGCGAACCTACTCATTCTGCTTTTCGGCCCTTTGATGCTCTTCCTTCTCAACAGAGTGACTTATGAGCTCAGCAATTGACCACTTATCCTCCTGAGCATTATAGTTTGATTTGAAGGAATCGTAGTTAGACGGCAACGAATTCATAATGAGATGGACAAGAAAATCATCAGAAATAGCCATATCCATACCCCTTAGTTGCTCAGCCATGTAGGTCAATGACATTATGTGTTCTCTCACACCACTTTCATCATCATAGCAGGATGTGAGCAACCTCATGATGAGAATAATTGCTTGAGTGTTAGAGGAGCCCTTAAAGTTTTGCTCCACATTAGTCATATATCCCCTTGCAGTGGCAGCATCAGGAATGCCACTTATAATGCTAGGAGAAATAGAGTTCTTAATTATCATTGGGCTCATGAGGTTGGTCTTCTCCCATGTTTCTGCCCTTTCCTTATAAGCTCTTCTAACATCAGGGGCTACATCAATAGGCGGAGCAACAGGAGCGTCCTCACGCATGCCAACATCATAATTAAGTAGCCCCAAGAGTGACTTGTACCTTCTCCTTCCATTCCGAGAAGTTAGCGTCATTAAGTTGCTCAACGTTGCTTACTTGAGCCATGACATCATTCGGAGATGAAATGTAATGACAAATGGCATTAATAGACAATAATAAATGTGGACAATTAACCCTACGTTGGTTTGGTTAATTATACACATAAAGGTTTACTCCATAAAGAAACGTAAATAAAGTAAAACCACACTATTATCATTAGGTAAAGTGCATTAATTGTACACATGAAATGAAATAGAACTTTTGCTCCATAATATTATTCCATCAAAATGAAGCAAAATGTCGAGAAACAAATGTGCACAAATATGAGGTTTCACTCTGTAATGTCGTTGGGCCAAAATAGAGTAAAACAACATGATTAGAATAATATACTTAGTTATGCACATAAAAATAAAAATTTAATTCCATAATATCATAAGGTAAAATAGAAGGAAATTTACAAAATTATTATTATTAGGTGACAATTTAATGCACATTAACACGTGAAATCTCACCATAGGCAAGAAAATAAATCTAAGTGTCAAGATGCCATCAAAAATCATAAACCATAAAATTTACTTCATAATACCATTGGGCCAAATGAAGCAAAATGATATTATTATCCGAAAGATTAGACACCCTTAAATCGCAACTTCCGTTGGGCCGAAACGATAAGGGAAGACAAATTAAATATTCTAGCCAAAATTCTCGTTGGTTCCATTTAGCTAGGAAAATCTTAAATTACATAGGGATAATTTACTGCAATTTTATAGCATAAAAATGGCTTAAAAATGAATAAAGAGCATTACTATAAATGGAAAAAAATATTATTTTGGGAGAAAACAAAGAAAAAACAATTTTGGCCCGACAGCCAGCCGCGGCCTAGAGGCACGCGCGCCGGCCCGTTACTGTGCATGGGCGCGCGCGCTGTTCTGATGCGCGCGGCCGAACTTTGCCCACAGGCCTATGAGCCCGAGCCGTTGGATTCTAATCGATGGCTGAGATCGAGCGGCGGTGACTAAGATCGGCATGGGCGCGATGTCGATCGTCCGACGCTGATCGGACAGCTCGGATCGATGGTGCCCGAAACAAAATCGCTGGCTGCCCCTATGTTAACGCCAAAATTTGGTAAGGCCCTATGTCAGATTCGGTCAAAGGGAAGATTGGAGTCAACTGATGAAGAAGAGGCCGGAGTCGGGAAGGGGCCGTGAAGACCGTTAATTGGCAGTTATCTACTGTACTTGTTAATTAGGCAAGTGTTTATCTTTAGAGAACCTGACCTCGTGTCCGGTTAGGATTAGTTAGCTTTTTTCTGCTATGGATAGGAAATCATGAATCGTGTCCTATAAGGACTCATGTAACTCGGGGTATAAATACGTACGCCCGGGCACCCTGTAAATCATCACAACGATCAATACAAAATTCGGCGCATCACCACCCCTTCGACGGGATCCTGCTTCTCGAGCCAGGCTGCATCGGTTAGGTCCGAACTCCTGCGAGAGGGTAAGTCTCGTCACCCCGGCTACCTATCGGCTAGGACTTCCTCGGTTAGGTCCGATATTCTAGTCGGTTTATGGTAGTCGGCTTACCACGATATATTTATTTTATCTATGGCTGCATCAGTTCAGTTTGATCTCATAGATTGATTAGGTATATCACATCACGCGTGCATAGATCGTATCGGCTTACTGGGAGCAGTTTATCATCAGTTTGTGCTGCATCGGTTAGGTCCGACCTACTAAACTGCTAGCGATAAACTGATCCTGCTAAATCGATGCTTTACGCGCAGGCGTCTTATCGGGGTGTATAGCTGGTAAGTTATTTTCATCACGATCGCATTATATCTACCGGCCCATTGAGGCATCGTTATCATCATCAGTCTGTGCTGCAACGGTTGGGTCCGATCTACTAGACTGACGATAATAGCCTTACTCTTGATGAGCCGATGGGCGTTATGTAATGTTGTTATCGGAGTGTTTAGCCGATAAGTTATCTGTCAAAGCCGACTACATTTATTCATTGTTTTACTTTATAATCGGCTTCTATTCATATGCTCTGTTCGATAGTCGGCTGGTTCATCAATTGCCTATTATTTATGTCATTGCACACCTTATTACATACTCTTGCCTGTATTACTGTTACAATCGGCTAAAGGCTAGCCGATTGGTTTTATTCTGCCGATCCGAGTACAAGTATAAGCAGGTTCCCGGGCACGACCCCAGGCGAGGTCCCGGGCACGAGCTCAGGTAAGGACCCGGGTACGAGCCCGGACAGCGGATGAAGACCCCGGGAGCCGATATAAGCAAGGGCCCGAGCATGGGCACATTTTCACGGCAATACCAGTAACACTAAACTATGATCGGCTAGAGTTTATTTGATTTATTTACTTATGCATTCTGCCTGTTTATTTTTACCAAGTTTATAGCCGGTTACTGAATATTTCTTCGATGATCGGCTAGTGCGATACTTGTTTATTATCATGCTATTGATCCTGCCGTCATCGGCTTCTAGTCGATGTATAAGTGCTACAGTGCTTATCGGCCATCGGCAGATGAAACGAGTCTAGATCGGCTTCCAGCCGATTGGCTCATTGATCTAACATTTTCCTCCTTGTCAATTACAGAGTCAAATTGACTGGCACGCCTACGAACCTCAACATTTTAGGACCTGCACTGGAGTAAAGCAAATCTCCCAGGCCTTCGGGTGTCAACCCAACGCCAAACCAGATCCCGGCGATTTTTGGCGTCAACACCCTAACCCTAACTCATTCCTTGATCCCCTTTCTCCTGATTTCTCCTGAGTGAGTGGCAACGGCGGCAGCGCGCCGAGCGGAGCGGCAGTGGGTGGTGAAGGCACGACACGCTAGTGCGTGGCGTCCTCCGGGGACTGAGTCCGGCAGCGCAAGCGCTTCTCCCTCACCTCGGTTCTCCTCCCGACGCGGCGTGAAACCACAGCAGGTGAGCCTCAGCCTTGTGCGGCGGTCTGATGCGGGCACAAGGTTGGTCCGAGGCGGCGGTAAGGGCTGGTGGCATGCGCAGGCTGAGCTCATGCCACGCGTGGCCAAGTCTGGTGACCCAACTTCACGATCCAGTAAGCATGAGCCTCAAAGTTAGGGTTTTCATCAATTGGGGATTTGCCAAGTTTGGGTTTTGCCTAATTTGGGAATTTAGGGTTAATCGTTGGGGATTTCTCAATTCAGGGTTTTGGGAATTTTGGGATTTTGAAGTTAGGGTTTCGAATTTGGGAAAAATTTGGGGATTTCTTAATCTGAGCCCGATCTGAGTCCCCTCCTTCTCAATGCTACCCAAGCCATGAAATCAAACTTAATTGTGGCAACAAGAACATAAATCGAGCCTTTAATTTTTGACGAACAGGGAAACATGAACCCTAATTTTAATAAGCTGACGCTAGGACGACTTGATGTGGGTTAGGGCTTCATCCCCGGAGTGATGGGAATATGCATATGCCTAAGATTGCTTTGATACCACAATATTGGAGCTAATTCTCATGACATAAACTTAGGCTATGCATAATCACCTAATTTTGCTTATGCGGAATTGAGGTGTGTTCTGACTGGTTGAAGATGAAGCAATAGATGCCATTTGAAAATCCAAGTTAGTGAAGTTCGTCCTTTGGTCCCCTTCTGCGCACGTTAAGATCGGTGTTCTTAGGGTTTGGGGTAGCTAGTTTGTACTTAGGTCGTCACCTCATACGGGATTGATATCCCCTTTTATATAGGCACAGAGGAGATCGGGGGCGAGTTCACAGGGGTGAACAGCACGTCCGATCATCGCGCTAAGAAGAGAAACGAGTGCACGAGCCTAAAGACTCGGCGTCGTCGTTAGGAGGATGTGGGCTTAGGGTGGACCAAGCCCGACGCACCTCTCTCTGGCTCACTGGGATAATGTGTGTATAAGTATATATGGCTGGATTGAAACAACGCAAGGTAGCAACCCCAAAGAGCAGCAATTATCGATCTGTCAGTAACAACAAGCTTGGCCAACCAAGAACCAGTAATAGCAGCAGAACTATTTGGCCATCAATATGTGAATAAATCAAATGCAGAACTCGGTAATAGATCAAAGGAATTGTTCAGCTTACAGGCTGGCGATCAGAAGCAAACTAAACATAAACACGTTCTCCACCCTTGATCAGATGATACACGATCAGAGAATTAGTGTAACATACCAAAAAATTAAAATATGGAAAAATTGATTGTTATGAAGCATTATAATACATTTTGGCAGTTCTTTGGCGAAATAAAATTCAGCCAAGAAAAAAAATTAATTCTACCCTTCTAACTGAAAGCAACAATGCACCTGAGCACTCGCACTCGTGAACAAAATGATATTTCAAATCATTTAATGACACGGTAGAATAACGACAAAGAAATATAAGGTATAGTTAAGTTCTAATTAAACTAGCAAACTTTTCCTCTTGTCTATGGACAAACCATCAGTTGTAAACATGTGAAGACCTCAGGGAATGTATAACATAGTCATATGATGCCACAATATGCATCTCTAGTCAAATAGACCAAGTCGTCATGTCACCAAAATTCATTCATCTTCGAAGAATATTACTAATACACTTTAAGTTCACTTTTAGTAAAGCAAATAGGAAACAAAACCTGAAAGAACCCAAAGGTGAAGTGACGAATAATGTATGCTTGGTCTTGAAATCATCAAGTGATGGTATCATTATCAAGTGTGTTAAATATTTTCCGTGGTAGTACTTGATTTTGCGGCGATTGTGCTTGTGACTGTGCTAATGGAACTATATATCTCCTCATACTTGAAATTTGAACACCAAAGCATTCATGAATGATGGACATGTTACGAAACAATGTCATTTAGCATTATCAATTAGCAGGGTGCTGCATATGTAATATTCCTTGGAGGCTTGGAGCTAGAAGAAAAAAATTCACGGGCTACGAGCTAACGCTGCTGCCAAACAAACCGAGCCTGAGCTTGCTCCGTAGCTTGTTTCTAGAATGAGCCAACCCTAAGCTAGCTCGCGAGCTGCTCAGCAGCTCATTCGGCTTGGAGCACACATGGGATGACCTGCTATAGCCTGGCCCGTTAGTAGCCTTTGGCCCATGAGAACGAAACCCTAGGCTCCTAACACCACACATCCATGAGGACTCAGGAGCACTAGAGCAGCTGTCACAATGCTGCCACCCACGACTTTCAGTTTGCGTCCACCGAACTCCTGTATGGCCGCATCGACAATGGCAGTGCCGTCCCTCGTGGGCAATGCCTTGCAAGTCGTGCTCGTTCTTCCCTCTTACAGTCATGACCGACGTGTCATTGCCTCGCCCTTGGTCCTCGCCATGACTCTGCCTCAAGTCAAGCCATGCAGCCATGCTCGTCGTGCCCCCTTGCAACAGTGGATGGGGTCCCACTGCCTCACCCTTGGTCCTCACCATGACTCCACCTCAAGTCAAGCTGTGGAGTCACTGTTGGGCTAGTGCTCTAGCTCATCCTTCTGAAGTCCTAGTCACCAGTTACCGTCACCGCGAACTCCTCCCCTGATTCCCTGACCGGCTAACCCCCTGACCGGCTAACCCCCTCTCTATCATAAGCATACGGCAGCTGCTAGCAATTGCTATCCAAGTAAGATAAAGTAGTCATCGTCAATCACCCTGCAGGAAAGGCATAAAGACCTACTGAAACTCCCTGTTTTTATTCGTAGACTTGCGAACTGGCTCGAGCTCAACAATAAGCCAAGCCGAGCTACACTTTCTCCTAACACCAACCTAGCGGAGCCAAGGAGCCTCTTTTCCACCTCTAGGATGCGTTTGGTTTGATGGATTTGGTGGGTTGGGATGGATCCATCCCATTTTTTGGTGTGTTTGGTTTGTGTACTAGGTGGGATGGGTTGGACCCAATAGGGAATATTTCTCTCAAATTCGGGATAGATCGATCCGGCCAAAACGGCCAGACCGCGCCGACCCACTTCTTGCGGGAGCGGCGACGGCCAGGAGCTCCTCCTGGACCGGCGACGCGACGCAGGAAGCGGCGACGGCGGGCGACGGGGAGACGGCAGGCGACGGGATAGGGACTGGTGGGCGACGGCGCAGGGAGCGGCAACGGCGGGCGACGGGGGCGACGTCGGGCGACGGTAGCTCCTCCTGGACCGGCCGCATCATCCTAGCATCATACTTCTATCCAAACAGGTAATAGGATCACTTCATCCCCTTCTATTTCTCCAACCAAACAAAAAATATGGTTCATTTCATCCCTCGAACCAAATAAAAATTAGGACCAATCTATCCAAAAAAACAGGAATAGATCTAAGCCATCCCACTTCGTTCTCATACCAAACACATCCCTAGCAGGTGGGGCCGACTTATTCAAGCTGGATCGGTTTCACCCCAGAAATTACAGTGCGATAGCCCAAAATAAGCCCATCAAGAAACCCTAGCTGGCTAGCAGTCCAATCCGCCAGCCCTACACCAAATCCCTTACCGGCGCCCGTACGCCGCCAGCAGCTCTCGGCTTCCTCGCGTCCTCGCTGAGTCGAGGCTCGCGCGTCGCGTGGTCGCCCCCTCCGCCCTGCCGCCGGCAGCCCGTTTTTCCCTCGGCGGCGCTGCTCCCGCACCGCCGCGCCGCTTAGCCAGTCGTTCTCTCCTCGCCACCCGTCGGCCGGAAAAGAAGGCGCATCCGCCCTACTCGCTGAGACGCCCGAGACATTTCTCGCTGGTGGTCAGCCACCCACGGGCGGCAAAGGAAGGGAAGCACCGCGCAGAGGCCCTCATTTTTCTCCCGTGTTGGGCTCTATTCGTCCAGCCTGGTGGGGGATTGTGCGGCGCGGCGCGGCGCGATGGAGGGAGGCGGGGAGGATACGGCGATGGAGGTGGAGGCAGAGGCCGTCGTCCTATGCGCGGGGGCCTTCTCCCCTGCGCCATCCAATTCCTTGTCTCCAAGCCGTAATAGCGGCCTCTCCTCGAGGCGTCTGGGCCTCAAGAACAGCATCCAGACCAACTTCGGCGACGATTATGTTTTCCAGATAGCTTCTTGGTAGGCGCCCTCCCCCCAACCCCTGGTTCGTTTCAGACTGCAAGTTCTTTTACCGGTTTAGATGGATTCAATGGCTTCAGATGATACTTGTCCACCACTTTAGCTTTTATTTGGGATGGCCATTATTGTGGTGTGCTACTAGGTGTATGGTTTTATGTTATTTCCAATTTCATGACACGCAAAAGGACAGTTTGAAATTTCAAAACCATATTATGGTTGGTTTTGTTGTTGCTGTTATATTGTCAATATTATTTATCCATAATCATCCATTTCTCTTTTCATCTTTGATGTGTGTTGTATGTACTGTTGATATTATGCATGCTTTTAGGACTTATGGCTTCTGCATCTTATTTCATATATCTGGTAACAAGCCAGGAGAACTCTACGCTTGCAGTTTCCTTGTCAACAAATGCACTAAAATTTTATTGTCCAGCAACTGGGCAATATTTGGGTGAATGCACTGGACATAGCGGAACAATCCATGAAATTTCCTTTGCAGCCCCATCATCACCGCAAGTAATCTGTTCTTGCTCTTCAGATGGAACTATAAGAGCATGGGATACAAGAAGCTATAAGCAGGTCTGTTTTCCTAATCTGGTTATCAAATAAATTAATGGAATGAATCTACTTTATTCTCGCCAACTCTCATATTTGTTAAATTTTCGACTTCCAACTATGGAATAACTAATACCCCTTAACTATAAATACCAAACAACCTTCCCGTTGGTCCAATTCCACCCTGGTTTGGCGCCACATCACCATGCTGTGGTTGGCCAGGCTGGCTGCCGCCATAGAGGAGGACCGGACGAGAAGCAGGGCAACCCTTGTTGCCATGAGCAGAAACTTTGACAGTTCATTGCCTGGCCAACAGCAGGGAACTGCGGAAAGAGGAAGGAAAGGACTAAAATGAGTCTGCATGTGGGACTCACCATTTTTTGAAATTCATTTGCTAATTTTACTGATTGGACTGCAGTACCAGCACCAAATCAGCTAAACCACCTTTGCATGGTCTTAGGGGAGTAATATGCCTGGTATTGATAGTTGGGAGTGTTAATTATCGTGTTTGGTAGTTGGAGGTTGCAAATGAGACAATTGCGATAATTGAGATGGGTGAACTAGACTTTGTCCTACTCTAATCATTATGTCAATGTGCATTTTGCGCAATTTTATGAATACTAGATCACACATACTTAGTTCTGTTACTCAAAAGGAGTTAGTGGTGATGGTGCGGTCTGCAACCCCTACAGTTTCTCCTAAAGGATCTTCTAATAATGGGTCAACTTAGACCTGTGTATGTTTTTTGTGTGCTGGTGGATGGTTGATCAGATATGAATTATACATGTTGTGGAAATGAGGCTAATCAATTTTGATTCTTTTTTAAGTTCCAATTTTGGTATATCTGTTTGAGATATGTTTCAACACACAACCACTGTGCTAGCTTATGCGCTTGTTGCTCTTTAGTATCTGCATGAAATCATCTTTCTGTGTTTTTCTTTTACATGGCAAATGCATGGACTTTTGTTACACATAAAGAACTCAAATGCAACTTTTTATCTGGTAAATTCGAATAGTTTACTCAATCAAGTCTTTGTATTTGTTTCATGTTTTATCCAGATCAGTACTTGTGTAATTAAGTTTCTCTCTGTTCTGCTGATAGTTGGATCACAATTGATGTTGCGTTGCCATGGCACTAAGATCAATATTTGTTGTATGTGGTTATACATTATCATTATATTGTTTTTTTGCTTATGCTACATTGTACAGACAAAATCTTCACTAACTGTTACATCTATTACTGCTTTTCATACTCTACTAGTCTATTTATTGTGCATATGACATTAGTGGTCAGTATACTATGATTGATTGAACATTATACACTAGTAGTACGATTGGTTTAATTGTACGACTAGTTTGTTAGCTCTTTGCACTAGTATTATAATTGGTTTAGTTATTATGTATAAATTCATCCATCACTGGTCTTCAAATGATTTGTGTAGATATCTTTGCTAAGGACATCTCAAGAATTGTTCAGCTTGTCCTTCGGTGGATCAAGTGGTAACCTACTAGCTGCTGGTTCTAATTCCCAGGTAATATAGTTTATTCTTTTGCAGAAATGTGGACTGTTCACATTCTCACTTGACTGAAAAAAACCAGAGTAGAAGTAATGAGCTATACCACCCCACTCAGTGTTCAGATGATAGACAAGAAATGCTAATCCCGGGAGTCTGTTTTGTTCAATAAAAACTGGCTAAAACCATAATAACCAATAAAACTAATTTGTAAGAAAGCAAGCTTCTGTCTCGTGTTCAAATAGATCAGATGAAACACTAAAGTAGCTGAGAACTGAGAATGATGGCTAGATATAGCAGAGAACTTCTGAATAGTGTACTATTGTTTGCTCGGCTGTTCTGATGCTCGTGTGCACCAGCTCTTGCATGAAAGGCGGTCATAGGTTACACCTCCAGCCAATGGCAAGGAAAGGGGAGAAGGAGGCATCTCCAGCAGCCTCTCTATCCCATACCCTGTAGCTATAATTTAGCAATTCTCTCCAAAAACCAGCTTCAACTATCTCACTCTCTAAATTCATCTGATTAATATACTAGGACAATTAGTTGATTACTTCGATATTTATTTGACGTTTGTCAACAGCTGGAAAAAAGAGTTTATGATATTACAATTGTTTTGATTCTTGTTATGTCTCATTCTAATTTATTGATTGCAGGTTCTATTGTGGGATTGGAGAAATTCTAAATGGCTAGCAAGCTTAGAGGAATCTCACATGGATGATGTGACCCAAGTATGTATTGTTCTATGTCAGATGAAATTTTATTTTGCATTTTTTTTACTCAGGAAAAGTTTTGGTTTGTTCCTTCTCTACATTAATGAAAAAATCTGTTCAAGAAAATATGTTGGCGCAAGTTGTGCACAAATAAAATTGGTGATATCACTTTTATGTTATTGAGTAGTTGACACATTGTATTAGAGCATAACTAGCAATTCTCAACTAAAACACGAGTTGCAACCTATTGCTCTTGTTTAGTGGTGACTTGAATGATGCAGCCTCAGGCTAGGGGCATGAATTGGTTTGGCCTGTTTAAGGAAAGTAAAGTTTAACCTAATTGGAGGAATAGGAAACAGGGACCAAACAGGATCAATGTTGAAGCTTGTTTACTTGCTGTTCTGTTCCATGGCTGCTTCATTTGGGAGCTCCATTTGTGAAATTTTGAGGGCACTGGTGAATGGCGTATCGTATTCATAGTATATAGCAACAGGTATTGGACACCTTCTGCATCAATAGTTAGATCTTATGTGCAGAAAGATCATTTATGCACTCTTCATATCAAGCTAATATGCATGCTGCCTGGTCACCGACTAGTCATCTGACTAGTTACCCAAGTTGATAGGTCCATCCTTTTGCGACTCCACTTGACTTGACGACTTAATGCTATGTCCGCATTACACCTTGGGACTTCATCTTTTGGTGTGATATCATATAATATGTTTCATTGCTTCTATTGCTATTTAATGTGTTTGTTTGTTATGGATGCTGACTCATGGATGGGGTAAGGGTCCAAAAACCGGGATAGAAGCAAGAGTGCACGCGTCGGTGCTAGGCTTGTCCTGATCGCCAGGATAGACTGGTTAAACTAGACCTAACTTTATGATTATTTATTGCTTAATTATAATAGGCTACATGGATCCCTTGTATGGGAGGTTCTCTTGCTGCGGTACTGGAGGTACTACTGACGTGAACAGTACCATGAATAGTAACTTGCTCCTTAAAATCTCTACCATAACAAACCATATCTGTAATTTATAACTAAACCTTCCTAACTTATATATATATATAGTACCAAATAACTAATCCATATCCTAGGAAACTAACTAATTTATTGAGGCAATAGATATTATAATCATGGAAGGTAAACCCTAAACCTTAATTGTATTGCTACAGTGCACAGCACTGTTTGCCCTACACTACACTCCTTGCGGCAAGGCATCTTATCCTTGAGTTGCGGCAGTGGCCACGGTTGACGTCCTTGGTGACCCATGTTGATGAAACTGTATACCAACGGAATCTCACATGGATGATCATAGGCTCTCCAATGAACAGTTGTGAAGGCATCCTTCTATAACACCATCTTCATTTAAAAACAATTAATCAAATGAGAACTGTCACATTCTGGTGGAATATTTAAAGGCACTGGTGCTGGATATTATCAAAATATCTGAGCATGTGGATATCAAATTGAAATGATTCTAGTAGCAAACAGTACTTTTATATTAAAATCATGATTTACTAATCTCCTGTCTCCATACCATGCATTATCGGCATTTAGATTGATGAACGCAAAACAAAATATGTACCATCAAAGCATCTTTTTTTTCAAAGTGATGCTGGTACAATTTTG
Organism: Oryza meyeriana var. granulata; assembly: GCA_003991445.1. NCBI lineage: Eukaryota > Viridiplantae > Streptophyta > Magnoliopsida > Poales > Poaceae > Oryza > Oryza meyeriana. The sequence continues at coordinate 348,327 of RYFJ01000583.1, forward strand.
TATGTTTTCTCTCCATCATGGAGGCAACTACTTTCATCACTGCCTCTCTAAATATTTCAATATTATGCTTACTGAATCACTTGAGTACATTTTTACTATGAACATATCTCTACTATTATAAAAAGCAATAGTGTTTCTGCCAGAATTTGGTACGTCATCGGTGCATATCACGTCGTCCGTGCATCACTTGCCTCCGTGCCCGCCCGACCTGTCTGATTCAGATGAAAACCAGGCACTTCGGTCTTTGGAAACAAGAAACCGATCTTGGCAATATAAATTCATGGAATGACAATTCGGATAACCGATAGCTTGGTTTGGTCTTGCCTGAGCTGAGCGATTTAGCAAAGAGAACATCAGATCAAACACATTATGTGCGAAATAGACAAATTCGCAATTAGACTAATCAAAATCTCAAACAAAAAGTCACACATGGCAGTCATCTGAGAACCAGAGACCCCAAGCCGGTATTTGCTGCCTGCCTACCTCCTGCGCTCCATCTTTCTCTACTCCTCGTTGGTCGCTGGTGCCAGCTGTCCACCCCGCACCTCCCAGGCAGCCAAGCCCCCAGGTGGTCATGCCTTGCCGCCACAGCCTGCCAGCGGCGCAGCCTAGTTGTTGGGTAGTGGACACTGAGTAGTGGAGCTGCTGAAGCTTCGGCGGCGGCGGAGTGAGAAGCCGAGAACTCGTGGTAGCAACTACATCCTGTGTGTAGGGGATAAGGTTTGTTTCTTTTTTTTCTGAGAGAGAGAGGTGTTAGTTTCTTTTTCTTAAGAGCAAGAGATAAGGCTAGCGTGTGGGCTGTGTACATGTAATGGACTAACAGACCTTTAACTGGAATACGGGCAGATGGGTTGATTCGGTCTCTCTGGTTTTTTGGGTATTCTAGGGTGAAGACCGAACTCACCGAACTAACTTTGGTCTTTTAGACCTGATGCCCGACCTGGTAACCGATGACCAAGATTTTGGTCTTTTCGGGTTCAGTTTTGGTTTTTTTGGGTTCGGTCTTTGGTTCTTGGTTTATGTGCCACCCCTACCCATCATGCAAACATCACTCTTTGCATGAGCCTCAGCCTGTCCGCCTGTGTTGTTTGGTTCTGTTGGAGAGATCAAGATCTATACCTATTATAAAAATACAAACTGTTTGTCCTTTTTGTCCGCCACCTGATTTTTTTTCGTCCGTCATTGCATCAGTTTGATTCTCACGGGACATCAGCAGCGCACCGGGCATTAGTGGTTTAAAATTCAACCCTGGAAAATGGATTATGATGAAAAAAATCCCAAAACCAACTCTAAAATTAAGTTTCAAAATTCAAATTTTGGTTGTGGCTGATAAGCTAACAAACAGACGATGCGATGCTTAACTTCTCCACCTACTCCATCGTCTCAACCAATCACAACCATCTCTCATTTAATACTTTCTCATATAAACCAATCACAAGCATATCTCATTTAATTTCACATCCCTCCTTATATTTTAGGACGGAAGGGTTTTTTACGCTCTTGCATTTAGACTTTTGAACCCATCGCATCAGTCCTTACAAACAGTGTCCGGCTAACATGTGTCGCTATAGCACAATCTTGTCATCTGGCATCTCTAACCATGTGGACCTCGGTTCTTCCCTAAATATAGCCCCGGCCCTCTTTGTTGACCAAGGTTTACCCCAAACCTCCTCCACATCAATAGACCAAATAATTATAGTACCGGGAATAGATTCTTCGCGACCTAACCCACGAAGTCAACATAAGCCATGTGCTACTGCACAAAAATTCTATGCTTCACAACAACAAAACCAAAACATGCACGGATGATGCCAACGAGCCGGCGATCTCCTAGGACGGCACGACGATGTGCTTGGACAGGGAGGGTGCAACAGCAAGCTTGGTGGAACTCCCCTTTAATCTTTACCCGTTGCAACACACAGGCATTTTTTCTAGTCTTATACTATTTGTTACTGTTTCTCACATTTTGGTGGAACTCCCCTTTATTTCTGGATTGGGTGATTACACATTTTTATGTTGTCATGATCCATTACCTTTTTTTGAACAGGTAAAATTTGCACCCCATCAACATAGCAAACTTATTTCTGCAGCAGTTGATGGACTAATATGTGTTTTTGACACTGATGGTGACATGAACGAGGACAATCATTTGCTATCTGTATGTTGTTGTTGTTGTTTCCTGTGCCCTAATCCCCTAAATGCCTTGTCTTACATATCCTGCTACATATGTTATAGACTATGGGTTTGATGTTATGTTTGTTGTTTAGTGCAGTACCCAATTAGTGCTTCAAATACTGTTCCTTGCTGTTTCATATGACAATGCCAAATATAGAATGGTTAAGCTGCAAAATTCTGTCTTTCATTTCTTGACGCACATGATGTCTCCCCCCTCTTGCAACTTCAATAGCTGGTGCATATTCATTTTTTTGATTGACAAGTTATAGTTTATGTGTTTAATATGTCGTCACTTGTTAGTGAAGTACATAGTAGAGCCGCTCTCACTGCTTCATATAGCAATGGTACCGTTAATCTGCATAATTCTATGCATGAATTCATGTACATTACGAATGCACTTCTTGCCTGGTTCAGAAATGAAATGCTCAGTTGTTAATACTACTACTATCCAAGTCTGGTATTACAATATTTTGCTTTTGAATTATTTTTTTAATGTGTAATGGTTCTGCATAAGGTTATTTGCATGAAGTCTGTCAATTTTGGTGGTAGTTCTCTGATATTTGATCTTCCCTAGGTTATGAATGTGGAGACTTCTGTTGCCAAAGTGGGATTTTTTGGCAACACATATCAGAAGCTCTGGTGTTTGAGCCACATTGAAACATTAAGGTACTAGTTTATTTCGGTTTGCTTTCTCTGTTTTGACAATGTCATGTCATCCGACTTATTTCAAATTCAAACAAAAAAATAAGGACAAAAGTCTGATTATGGTTTTTGCTGTTGAATTCTCACAGTACCTGGGACTGGAATGATGGGAGTAGAGAACTGAATATAGAAGATGCTCGTTCCTTGGCAACTGATAGGTGGAACCTTGATCATGTGAGTACCAATATCGTTTTCTACATTCTAGCTTCTCAGCATTTGATGTAGGCATGTAGCTGGTATTTGGTAACCGACAGTTTCATATATATTATTAGATAGTTGTGGTATTTAATCAATCTGGCATTTACACACCTCATTTCTTTCTTGAACATTTGGCTCATGATACAAAAGGAATACATAACTTTGCGAAATGAATCATATTGTAGCACCTTATTATCTGTAGTTGTTTTCATCAACTAACTCCCCAACTAGCTGAATTTTGGATATACTCCATTACTCCCTCCGTTCTTTTTTACTTGTTGCTTAGGACATTGACATAATCTTCAATCCACTTGTTTAGGGTATATAGAGCGCATGGCAGAGTCTCTTTACTCCTTTATGTCTTGCACGCTTCCACTATGGAGGCGCTGTAGGGAACACATCTCCATTCTTCAGCCAACATTCTTGTTGGCCACAGAAACTCAATCTCTCCAATTGTTCAGCCAATCCAACATCCTCGTGCATCGCTTTATGCTGCGCCCTCAACTCATGTGAATCCAAAATTGGCTTGAACTTTGTTTTTCACAGCTTACTGAATTGACTATTTCTGTTGCCTCTAGATGCCAATTGTTCAGCCAATCCAACATCCTCGTGCATCGCTTTATGTTGCGCCCTCAACTCATGTGAATCCAAAATTGGCTTGAACTTTGTTTTTCACAGCTTACTGAATTGACTATTTCTGTTGCCTCTAGATGCCTTCTTCCTTGCTGTTCATCTTCAGTTAGACACTGTTGTTGCAAGTCTTCCATTCCCATTTGCAGGACCTCACTATGCATCCATCGCTGTCCACCTACCTAGTCGAACATCAACTCTGCTTTTCCTGCTTCTCTCTAGATTGGATGATGTGGCAAAACAGAAGGATGACCGCCACAATTAACTGGATGATGTGGCTGCCCACGATGGGAAAATCATTCTAATATACACTCCTTTCGATAAGTGCTGGTATGGAATCACCAAGATGTTAACAAAAAGTACCCTGGAGTGGATGTTTAAGGGGACAAATAAAAGACTACAGAAGTAAAGTAGAATTCTCATATTTACTAAACTTTGAAAGGAGTGGCCAACTTTGCTTCATCAGCATGGCCAGCAAGGCAACAGTAGTTGTCCAGTGAGGCAAATTACCCAGAAAATTTATTTTCTCAGCGTCTAATTCTGTTCATTATCTTTTGTAGGTTGACTATTTTGTTGACTGTCACTACTCTCTGCCTGATGACAAGTTATGGGTGATTGGCGGCACAACTGCGGGGACAATAGGTTACTTCCCCATAAGAACTGGTCTTGAAGGAGCAATAGGTTCCGTGGAAGCTATCCTTGAAGGAGGCCACATAGATGTTGTTAGAACCATATATCCAGCCGCAAGCACTTATCTTGGGCAAAACAGGGGTATTTTTGGATGGACAGGTGGGGAAGATGGTCGTTTATGTTGCTGGCACTCGGACGAAATTGCTGAGATAAACAAGTCTTGGATCTCTAGTTCATTAGTGTCACGGGTGCAAAGGAAAAATAAAAGCCGACATCAGCCTTACTAACTGGTGCGATATGCACATGGTTAGTTAACAAAATACAGGTGTTCTATATTAAGAAGGGTGACGATGGTTAGTCCACAATGTTTTACCTGTATGTGCCATGTAGGTATTGTTTGTTTCAAATAATCTAATGTTCTTGTGTTTATTTCCTGGGAGAGCGTTTCCTTGTCTCTTATTTCCTCTTATTCTGCTCAACTGCCTAATAATACTTACTAGTCTTAGAAACTGCTAGGATCTCTTTTTTCTGCCCGATAATTTGTCAAGGATGTAGCGTAAATTGCTTAATTGTGCACCATCCTATCGAGGGAAAGCTGGCTTCATTTCCTTTTCTTTGTTGTACACCAAATCAGATTCATCTATTTAAAGGACCAAATTTTCTGATTTACTTTCTGTTCTGGTGCCTTGAACTCTTAATATTTCCCTCCCTGTTTTGCTGTTCTCGTGTGATTGCATCGATGTAAACATATTCATGGTTTGCGGCAATAAGTTTTTGAATGTAGCTTCTGTGACGTGTGTTTAACCGTAGAAACAAATGCCAACACAGCTACTTCATCTGATATTTGCAGAACAGAACTGTCATGTCTATACTTGTTGAACAGAGACTGGTTGATACTGATGGATCTATCCCAGTTTGGGTAGGTTGTTGGCCAGTAGTTTCTTTAAACGAAGAAGTTTTACTTCTAAACCCTAAAATTGAAAACTTTTCATCCATCAACTACTTAGCCCTGTTTGAGGGGGCTTGTGAGAATCTGGAAAGTTTCTGACTTACTTTTAATTCATTTTATGGATTCGATAGCTACTGGTTCTTAGATTCCGAATGAAAATCTAGACTATTTGGGGGGAGCTAGAGATTTTAGGAGAAGTTGTAACGACTAGAAGTTTCCTCAAACAGGGTAGTTGACATGGAATCTATTCAAGAAATAATCTGATCAATCTCAAATCGGTAGGCCCCTTGTTACAATTACATTGCTGCATGGGAGTAGTATCATTTTTCTAGATTTTTTGATATGCACATTGTTGAAGCATAGACATTCTTATCTCCAAGGGTGTCGAAAATAGGCTACAAGAATACCCTCCTAGGGTTGTGTAACTAAGGGGCAAAAGGGGATTTCCCCTTATGCCAACATGGGTGAAATCTAAGGGGGTTCTTTCTCTCTCAATTTTCTCCACATGACTTGGCTATGCCCTTTCCCCTAAGTCCAAGGGTACACATACCTATCTATTGTTTTGTTGTTTTATGTCATAGCAGTTGGCACTGACCATGGGGACGACGTCAAGACATGTTGGGCGAAGGCCGTGTAGAAGCCTATCGAAGCATAAAGCCCGACATGATGGGCGAAGGCTATTGAAGCCTAAAACCCGCCACAATGGACAAAGGCTGTCGAAGCCTGTCAAAGCACAAAGCCTAACATGACGATGCCTGCCATGAGGGTGAAGGCCATGTCGAAGCACAAAGCCTTACGTGACGGGCGAATGCCGTCGAAGCCTGAAGCCCACCACGATGGGTGAAGGCCGTTGAAGCCGGTCAAAGCCTGCCACAATAGGTGAAGGCCATGTCAAAGACCGTGAAAGCACAAAGCCCGACACGATGGGCGAAGGCCGTCGAAGGCCATCGAAGCCCGAAGACTACCACGATAGGTGAAGGCCATCGAAGCCCATAGAAGGCCGTGTCAAAGCCCGTCAAAGCGCAAAGCCTGACACAACAGGTGAAGGCCATCGAAGCCTATCGAAGCCCGAAGCCTGCCATGACAGGTGAAGGCCATTGAAGCTCATTGAAGGCCGTGTCGAAGATCATTGAAGCACAAAGCCCGACACGATGGACGAAGGCCGTCGAAGCCTATCAAAGCACAAAGCAATGGTTGAAGGCCGTCGATGGCCATTGAAGCCTATTGAAGGCCAAAATTTTTGGCAAACACCAAAATGTTCAACGAAGATCATATATGTCTTTGAAAACGTCTTCTCCAGTAAGGAAAAAACTAGAGAGTCTTTGACTTAGATAGCCAGAGATCATCCAACAATGTCGAAGACCGAAACATCGGCGAATCCTAACATGTTGGGCAAGCTTGAAATTTTCCGCGAAGAACAACATGATCGGCAAAGCCCTAAATTTTTGGCGAAGACCGACATGATCGGCAAAGCCCTAAATTTTTGGCTAACGCTGCAATGTTCGGCAAAGACCATATATGGCTTTGAAAACGTCTTCTCCAACAAGAAGACTAGGGAGTCTTTGACTTAGCTAGTTAGAAACCATCCAACAATGTCGAAGGCCAAACATCGGCGAATTCTAAAATTTTTGGTGAAGACCAACATGATCAACGAAGCTAGAAATGTGGCGAACACTAACATGATCGGCCAAGTCCTAAATTTTCGGGGAAGACCAACACGATCGGCAAAGCCCAAAATTTTTAGCAAACATTGAAATGTTCAGCGAAGATCATATATGGCTTCAAAAATCTCTTCTCCAATAAGGAGAAGACTAGGGAGCCTTTGACTTAACTAGTCAGAGACCATCCAACAATGTCGAAGGCCAAAACATCGGCGAAGCCCAAAATTTTCCGCAAATACTGACATGATCGGTGAAGCCGGAAATGTGGCGAAGACCGACGTGATCAACAAAGCCCTAAATTTTTGGCAAATACTGACATGAATGCGAATCTAGAAATGTGGCGAAGACCGACATGATCGGTGAAGCAGGAAATGTGCCGAACACAAACATGATCAATGAAGCCCAAAATTTTGTGCAAACGCCGAAATATTCGGCGAAGAACATATATGGGTTTGAAAACATCTACTTCAACAAGGAGAAGAATATTGAGTCTTTGACTTAACTTGTCAGAGACCATTCAACAATGTTGAAGGCCGAACATCGGTGAAGTCCCAAATTTTCGGTGAAGCCAGAAATGTGGTGAACAGTGACATGATCGGTCAAGCCCTAAATTTTCGGCGAAGACCGACATGATTGATAAAGCCCAAAATTTTTTATGTACACTGAAATGTATAGCAAATATCATATATAGCTTCGAAAACCTCTTCTCCAACATGAAGAAAGCTAGGGAGTCTTTGACTTAACTAGTCAGAGGCCATCCAACAATATCAAAGGCCAAAACATCAGCGAAGCCCGAAATTTTCGGCGAAGACCGACATGATTGGTGAAGCAGGAAATGTAACAAGACCGACATGATCGGTGAAGCCCTAAATTTTTGGCGAATACTGACATGATCGGGGAAACCGGAAATGTGCCGAAGACCAACATGATCGGTGAAGCATGAAATGTGGCGAACACCGACATGATGGGCCAAGTCCTAAATTTTTGATGAAGACCGACATGATGAACGAAGCCCAAAATTTTGTGCAAATGCCGAAATCTTCAGCGAAGACTATATAGGCGTTCGAAAATATCTTCTCCAACAAGGAGAAGACTATGGAGTCATTGACTTAACTAGTCAGTGACCAGTCGACAATATCAAAGGTCGAACATCGGCGAATACCAATATGATCAGTGAAGCTAGAAATGTGCTGAACACTGACATAATGGGCCAATCGCTAATTTTTTAGCTAATACCGAAATGATCAGCGAAACCCAAAATTTTTGGGAAACGCCGAAATGTTCAGCGAAGATTATATATGGCTTCAAAAACGTCTTCTCCAACAAGGAGAAGACTAGGGATTTTTTTCACTTAACTAGTCAGAGCATCCAACAACGTCAAGGCCAAAACATCAGTGAAGCCAGAAACTTTCTGCGATGACAGACATGATCGGCGAAGCCAGAAATGTGGCGAAGACTGACATGATCAACCCTAAATTTTTGGTGAATACCAACATAGTCAGCGAAACTAGAAAAGTGGCGAAGACCGACATGATTGGCGAAGTAGGAAATGTCGGCGAAGACTGACATGATCGACGAAGCCCAAAATTTTGCTCAAACATCGAAATGTTCGGCGAAGACCATATATGGGTTCAAAAACATCTTATCCAACAAGGAGAAGATTTGGGAGTCTTTGACTTAACTAGTCATGGACCATCTAACAATGTCAAAGGCCGAACATTGGTGAAGCCGGAAATGTGGTAAACATTGACATAATCGGCCAAGCCCTAAATTTTCGGCAAATAGCGACATGGACGAAGCCCAAAATTTTTGGCAAGCACCAAAATGTTCGGTGAAGACTATATATGGCTTCGAAAACCTCTTCTCCAACAAGGAGAATACTATGGAGTCTTTAAATTAACTAACTAGAGACCATCCAACAATGTCAAGGGCAAAAATATTGGTGAAGTGTGAAATTTTTCAGCGAAGTCTGACATATTCGGCGAAGCCAAAAATGTGGCGAAGACCAAGATGATTGGCCAAGCCCTAAATTTTCAGTGAAGACTAATATGTTCGGCGAAACTGGAAATGTGGTTAAGACCGAGATTACTAGCAAAGCCCTAAATTTTTGGCGAAGATCCAAATGATCGACAAAGCCAGAAATGCAGGATAGACAAGATCAGCAAAGCTGGAAATGTGGCTAACACCGACATGATCGTCCAAGCCCTAAATTTTTAACGAAGACCGACATGATCAGCGAAACCCAAAATTTTTCACAAACGCCGAGATGTTCAGCAAATACCAATGTCAAAAGCTGAAACATCGGTGAAACCCAGCATGTTGGGCGAAGCCCGACATGTTGGGCAAAGACCAAAATATTCATCATTTGCGTGAAGGCGTGCTCTAGCATAAAAATACATATAACACACCAAGCATAGCTTGGCACTATCTTTCGAAGGTAGGGAGAAGACCAGCACGAAGGCACGCTCCAGCATAAAGAATTCTATTGCACGACAAGCAAAGCTTAGCTCTCTCTTTCGAAGATAGGAGAGGATGGTGCTCAGAACTTTCGTTGCACTTCTTGCCCTCAACTCAAAAAAAAAATCAATCAAAATCACTCCTAGTGATATTAGTGTGCACATCCTAAGCACTTTTATGTCACAAAAGGATATCTTCATCGATTTCGTCTTCACATGGTGACAGGACATCTACACTTTTCGAGCTATAGACAATGCCTCGACAGGGGAAGCAAGGCAATACTACACAAACTACACTGAATTTACAACTCAGCCACAACAATGCTCGCCTTGAAGATCACCAGAAGGGGCACACTTTCCCGACTTTCCCGAGATCAAGGCTGACAACATAGCACCAGCATCGCCCCAGTGGATCCTCGGGGCCTCACTACTGAGGGAGTTTTTGGAGCATGGAATCCTTATCCCCAAGTGTCGGTGTGGGAACACCTCATGCAGGGATCCGAAAGGACCCCCTTTGTGAGTTTGGCCGGGGAAGCGAACATATTCGATCGGTCTTAGGCTGCTGCGTGAGTAAATGAGGCAAAATGTTTATACAGGTTTGGGCCACACGGAGGCGTAACACCTTACTCCTGTTGTGTTCTTGGTTCTTTGGAGATTGCTCGTAAGAGGAGTTTATAAGACTTAGGCTATGAGAGTTTGGTTTTGGGTCTAATCTTCGATCTCCCCCCTTCTTGGCCTTGGCTCTCGCCTTATATTTTTTTTGGGGGGGAATACCACTGTAGCCGCATTATGGGAGTTGCATAAGCTATTACAGAATTAGGTATGCTTGGTCATGTCTTCTGCTGACCGGTGGGTCCGGTCGCCTATCCTCCTGGGGGCCCCTCTTGGAGCGGGGTCGGAGGAGGGAAATGGCCACTTGCCATGTGTCTGGGTGTGGCCATCGAGAGCTTGCTGGGGAAGCTTGGGCTCGCCACGCTGGCCGTGGGCCCTACCTGTCAACCCCCCGTAGAAGTAGGTGGGGCGTAGTGAGTTGAGAGCAGGTAGCGTGGTAGTCAAACGTGCCGCATTCTAGCCCATGCCCCCGGCAGAGAAGTGTGATGATGGCATACGGCGTGGGGTACACAGCCGTCCTGTCCCCCATGTCGCACACCTGTTAGATATACGTCTCGTCGCCCTTAATTGAAGAGGCGTGGAGAGACCGAAGCGAGGCGATAGGCTTCATCGCGTCGTCATTAATGCCCCTGCCTCCAAGTCAAACTCGAGCTGCTTTGGGGAGGTCCAGCTCGGATGTAGGGCAAGGTTGTTCTTCGGGCGCGGCAGCCATGGCCACATGCTCGATACATGCCCCGAGCTTGACCCTTGAAGTCGCCAGCTTGGGGCCTCCTGCCCTGGGCTTGGAGGGATCCCAGGTGTGACTTCAAAGTCACTACAAGTTGCGAGCATGGCCACTAGCTGGGTGATGATGTGGCACCAGGCCGCCCCGAGCCGCCGGTGGTAGGGACCCTGGTTCCCACTTCACCGACAGCAGCCCCGGCCTTGCTGTTGGGTGATAGCTTGCTGGGGACCGGCGGTGAGGCCCACCTTCATGGCGAACGATGGCAGAGTGGTGCTGAGCCACCTAGTGGCCCATCTTGTTCCCTATGGCCCATTTACTCGGGTTAGAGCGGAATCACCCTTCACGTGCAAGGAATGACGGCATGGGAGACAAAACGATGCCTGGCTCTTCATCTTCCCCACCCCGCCGCGCATGTTTCTAGGGATATGGAATGATTACCTGCACTAGGCGAGGAGACATTTCCTCGGTCGACATGTGAGTGGGCGAGCGAGCGGGCAAGACGGCCTATTAAGCGGGGGAGAGCCGCACCTATGCTGCCCTTCCGCACCTGCTTCACTCGCCATCACATTGTTCATCTTCTTGCGTTCCCAACTCCTCGTTGCCTTCAAGCTTTCCGCCTGCTGCATGCTTCACTCTACAATCCGCCACCTTGCCGAGAGCAGGTCGCTCCCACCGCGTTTCGAGCACCAGCATCCTGGCACCCTCACGCCTCTGTGACGAGGCGGGGGTGGAGAGAGTTCGTCGATTGATGCTGGCACCCAACATGGGGGGAGCCGTCATGGTGAGGGCCGGTGATGCCCGGTGTTGGAGACAGGCTACAACTCCTTCGGATGGCTCAAGACCGAAGCCCATAGGCGAAGTGCCTAGCTTTGGTGAAGGACTCACCGCACTTGGTGAAGACATCACCTAGTGAAGATAGTAGGCACAACGGCGAAGACCATGGCGCACAAAGGCGCAACTGCTATGGGCTGAGGGCAAGCCCGGGAATGGGCGAAGACCCCGGTAGGGAGGCGAAGAGCCCAACGCGCTAGGCAAAGGACAGAACGGCCGAAGGGCTTGCAAAGCAGGCGAAGCCCAACAGAGAGCCGTGGAGCCTGACAACATCGCGCTCTACCCCATGGGCTGAAGGGCCCATTAACTGGGCGGCCCATATAATGGCCCAGCAGCCCGTCAAGGACTACATGAATAGGAAAAGACACATGTACCCCCTATTGCTGTCCCTATCAAGGGGTTGTAATGTAATACCATCTATAAATGAAACCTAGGACCTGTAAGTGAACCCCTAGGCCTAACCCAGGGCTCTGTAATAGGCAGGCTTTTGAGATTGATATAGAGATTTATTTTCTTTGTCCACACTCAGAATCCACTGTTGTATTCTTCGACCATAGTTGGTGCCATCTGTGGGGAATCCACCCCAAGTGAAGAAAAGCCAAAGATAGCAATGCCTCCGAAGCGAAGGTCGGCAAGAAGGAGAGCACCTTTGCATCGATATGCAGACGGTGAGGCGGACCAGTCCGAAGAGGAAGTCCAGGCTAAAGTCCCCGAGATCCAATTCGAGGTGGACGCCCCTCCGGTCCAAGGGGCTGCACCGGGCGGGAGTGAAGAAGTCATCGCAGTGCCAAGGGCGAAGTACGAGGCCATGAAACAGGACATGCAGCAGCTCCAGGACATGCTTCGCTGAATGCAATAGCAGCGGTAGTCCAGCGCGTGTCAATTCACAACGTTGTGCAAGCGGCTTCGGCCGGGTAGACTTCAGCATTCCCCCAACCACAAGCTTCGACCTCTCCGGCCTTCGGCCTCCATCCAGCGCAAGCTTCGACCTCTCAAGTCTTCGGCCTCCCTCAAGCACAGGCTTGGGCCTCTCAAGCCTTTGGTCTCCCCCAAGTACAATTTTCGACCGCCCAGGCTTCCGGGTCGGCCACAAGCGATGGTGCAGCCACAAGCAGTGGCCCCACCGGTGATGCCACCGCCGGAGCCGGTTTCGGCACGACCAGCGCTGGTGCCACACCTCGTGATGCCGGTGCTAATGATCCAAGCCCCCGTGGCCCAGCAAACAGGGCCTTCGGTGCAGTTGCCTTCGGCGGCCTTGCCGACGCCATCCCTTCAGGCGCAGCTCCGGGCCGTCCTCCAGTAGCTCAACGCCGAAGGGCAATGTGTTCAACTGCCGCCACCGCACGTGGAAGTCACTCCCCCACCGGCCGCGGTGGGCTGCCAAACTGCTCCGGGAGGATGGGTGGCCCCCGCCGTTGCAAACCCATTCCCAGTTTCGCAAGCGCAAGCCTCACCCATCTTCGGCGTTCCGTACTCTTGCGTGGTCCCTTCGCCAGGACAGGGACAACAAGCCATGCCGGTGAACGACAAGAAGTCGCCGTTGAGCGGGAGATTACAGAATCACCTGATTCCCCCGCAGTTCAAGAATCCTTTGATCGTCAAGTACGCTGGCGATTCGGACTTGGGCGAGTTCCTCTTCGTCTATAAGTCTGTAATCGAAGCCACGCATGGCGATGAAAACAACAAGGCGAAGGTTATACACCTCGCGTTGGAGGGCTTCGCCCGCTTGTGGTACTACAACTGGCCACCCAACAGCATATACTCATGGAAACAGCTACGTGACATCTTCGTCACCAACTTTCGAGGGACTTACCAAGAGCCGAAAAAACAGCAAGAGCTTTTCGGTATTCGGCAGAAGCTGGGCGAATCCATTCGTGAGTACATCCGAAGGTTCTCCCAGGCATGCTGCCAAGTTCAAGACATCACAGAGACGTCGGTCATCAACGCCACTTCGGCTGGTCTCTACACAGGCTTGCTAACCGAAAAGATAACCAAAAAGTAGTCGAAGACTATGGACGAGTTGTTCTGCATCATTGATAGCTATGCCAGGGGTGAAGAGGACACCAAGCGAAGGAAAAAAATCAAGGCCTAGCTCAACCAAGAGGGAGCCCAGGGCACAACGGGCATTGCTCAGGCCAGGTTGCCATTGGCTTAGCGACCGTAGTTAGCCTGGAAGAAGTTCAGAGATGAAAGGGGAAAGCAGGTGATGACCGTCGAAGAGATCAACACCTTTTGGCAAAACTTCAAGAACTCGCAAGGCCCGCTGGCGTGAAAGATGCCAAAGAGGGAAAGTGACAAGTTCTTTGCCATCCACGGCAAGGCCTCTCAAACAATAGAACAATGTTGGAACATGCAGCGTTTGGGGCATGCAGCCCAAGGAGATCAGACCCCACTCCGTCAGGAGGCGGTGGCAGGTGAAGTGGTGGATCAGCCCGAAGAAAACAGACCCCTACAGATCGAAGCCACTTTGGATGACCAGCGGAGGGTAATCACGGCAGTCACCAAAGGCTCCTCGCAAGGCTTAGAGTTGAAAAGGCAGAAGAAGGCACATGAGAGAGTGATTAACCACATCGCCACGATGCCGCAAACCAAGCCACCCCTGTTCGCCACGTCATCGATAACCTTCGGTCCTGAAGACACGAAGGGCGCCTTCTTCCCTTACCAAGACCCCCTCATCATCCCTGTAGACATCGTGGGTGCGAAGTTCGCTGTATCCTGGTCGATGGAGGTAGTTCCACAGACATCATCTTCACCGACGCTTTTCAGCAGATGGGGATTCCCAAAGCTGTGCTCGCCCTAGCTACTGTTCCTCTTCAAGGCTTCAGTGGGAGGTCGGTTCGTGCACTAGGGCAAGTGTAGCTACAGATGGCATTCGGGGGAGGCACGAACACTCGGACAGAAGCCATTACCTTCGACATTGTTGACATCCCGTACCAATATAACGCCATCCTTAGTCACTCTACACTAAACAAGTTCGAAGCAGTGGTGTATCACAAGTACTTGCGGTTGAAGATGCCAGGTCCGAATAGGGTGATCACGGTGCGGGGCTATCAGCCTTTGGCCAGGGCAGGTGACCGAGTACCGAAGAACATTCACGACATCCACAACGTCCAAGGGGACTAGCAGGAGGCATCAAGGGGCCACGGCCTACACAAGCCTTCACCTCAGGGTGAAGTCAAGAAAATCGCGATCGACCCTGCTGACTTGTCGAAGACCGTGTCCATCGGGGGTGATGTCGGCAACAACGTGTTAGCTTAGATGCTACAAGTCATCAAGCAAAACCTAGATGTTTTCGCCTAGGCCCGGACGAGCTCTTGGGGCGTGAGCCAAAGCCTCATCGAGCACCACCTCACGGTCAAGCTTGCTATCAAGCCACGCAAGCAGAATCTTCGCAAGATGTCGATCAACCGCTAGGTGGCGACGAAAGTCGAGGTCAACAAATTGTTCCACACGTAGGACATTCGTGAGGTCGAACACCCAGAGTGGTGTTAACGCCAAAATTTGGTAAGGCCCTATGTCAGATTCGGTCAAAGGGGAAATTGCAGTCAACTGGCGGAAATTGATCTAGAAGAGACCGATTCCGGGAGGGAGCCGTGAAGACCGCTGCTTGGCAGTTATTTACTGTACCTATTAATTAGGCAAGTGTTTATCTTTAGGAAACCTGACCTCATGTCCGGTCAGGCCTTGTTAGCGTTTTCCGTTGTAATTAGGAAATCATGTACCGTGTCCAATAAGGACTCGTGTAACTCGGGGTATAAATACGTACGCCCGGGGACCTTGTAAATTATCACTCGATCAATACAATTTCAGCGCATCGCCACCCTTTCGACGGGATCTTGCTTCTCGAGCCGGGCTGCATCGGTTAGGTCCGACCTCCTGCGAGAGGGTAAGTCTCGTCACCCTGGCTACCTATCGGCTAGGACTTCCTCGGTTGGGTCTGATATTCTAGTCGGTTTATGGTAGTCGGCTTACCACGATATATTTACTTTGTCTATGGCTGCATCAGTTCAGTTTGACCTCATAGATTGATTAGGTATATCACATCACGTGTGCATAGATCGTATCGGCTTACTGGGAGCGATTTATCATCAGTTTGTGCTGCATCGGTTAGGTCCGACCTACTAAACTGCTAGCGATAAATCGGTCCTGCTAGGTCGATGCTTTATGTGCAAGCGTCTTATCGGGGTGTATAGCCGATAAGTTATCATGTTTTAGCATCACGATCGCATCAGGTCCATCAGCTTATCGAGACTTCGTTATTATTATCAGTCTGTGCTGCAACGGTTAGGTCCGATCTACTAGACTGAATAATAACGTTTTTCTTAATAAGCCGATCGGTTTTATGCGATGTTGTTATCGGAGCGCTTAGCCGATAAGTTATCCCTTATTAAATACAGCCGATTATACTGCTTGCCTTATTGTGCATTCTTGCCTGCATTATTGTTACTATCGGCTAGCCCCGATTGGTTTATTCTGCCGATCCGAATGCGAGCACCAGCAGGTTGCCGGGCACGACCTCAGTCAAGTTCCCGGGCACGACATCAGGTAAGGACCCGGGCACGAGCATAGGTAAGAACCCGGGCACGGGCACGGACAGCGGATGAAGATCCCGGGAGCCGATGTGAGCAAGGGCCCGGGCACGGGCGCGGGTAGTATCTTCACAGCAATACCAGTGACTTTAAACTAAGATCGGCTGGAGTTTATTTAATCTATTTATTTATGCATTCTGCTCGTTTATTTTACCAAGTTTATAGCCGGTTTTTGAGCATCCCTTTGATGATCGGCTAGCGCAATACTTGTTTATTATTATGTTATTGCTCTTGCCGTCATCAGCTTTTAGCCGATGTATAAGTGCTACAGTGCGTATCGGCCATCGGCCGATGAGATGAGTCCAAGCCGGCTTCCAGCCGATTGGCTCACGAATTTGACATCTCCTCTCCTTGTCAATTGCAGGGTCAAATTGACTGGCACGCCTACGAACCTCAAGATTTTAGGACCTGCACTGGAGTGAAGCAAATCTCCCAGGCCTTCGCGTGTCTCCCAGACGCCGGACGGCCCCCGGTGGTTTTCGGCGTCAACACGTTTTTGGCACGCCTGGTGGGACGCAAAATTTCGACGCAAAGTTTCAACGCGAAGTTTTCAACAATCAGATTGGCAACATGGCCGGGAAAGAAGTCAAAACAGACAACATAATTCCGGTCAGCTTGGAAGATTTAACAGAAGAACAAAAAAAGCAAATTGAGCAAACTATGGCCAACTTTCAGAAGCTGTGCTTAGAGTCCTTCAGCATGACGAGGCAAGGGCCGATTCAAAAATCCCAGTTTCCGAAGCCAGTATTGGTTGGAGAATTGAGCCGTACGCCACCTGAGAGTCCACCGGTAAAACCCTTACAAGAGATGGTGAATGAAGCAGTTTATCACGCGCTCATTAATCAGTCCGGAATTCTGGTGAACACACTTCATAATCTTATAAAGAAGACGGTGGATGGGTCAATTATTCAAGAGCTTGCTCGGGGTCCTGTTTACCTCCCACCGAAGGTTGAACCGACTCTGATTGCTTACAACATCAGCCGAGATATACCAGAAAACATGTTTGCACAGAACCAGGCTGGGGGGCAACAGGATATTCCTGCTGGGTACCATCGGTCTTCTTACTATGGAGGGTATCAGCAAAATTACCCAGGAGGCGGGGCCGATCCAGGTACTTACCAGAGGGAATATAATAGACAGAATCGGCAACAAACTCCACCCGTGCAGTATCAACAAGACAACCTGAGGGAAGAAGATCTATCAACTAAGGTTGCTGAAATAGTGAGGGAGCAGTTCGGGATCAAGCCCAAGGAACAAACATTCATGTATCGGCATCCATATCCTGAGTGGTTCGACAGGGTTCCATTACCACACCGATACAGGGTCCCGGATTTTTCTAAGTTCTCAGGGCAGGACAATACGTCTATAGTGGAACATGTCAGCCGATTCCTGGCACAGTGCTGGGAGGCATCGGCTGAAGAGGCTCTGAGGGTCAGGTTTTTCCCCTTATCACTATCGGGATCGGCTTTTACGTGGTTTTCTTCATTACCACCGAATTCCGTTCGGGGGTGGGCCAATCTAGAAAAACAGTTTCACAAATATTTCTTTGCTGGAATTCATGAGTTGAGACTGTCAGATTTGACATCGGTTAAGCAACGACTAGATGAAACAGTACCGGAATATGTTCAGCGATTTCGGGATATCAGAAACCGATGTTATAGTTTAAACCTGAGCGATGGGCATCTGGCCGATCTGGCTTTCCAGGGTCTCTTGGCGCCGATTAAGGAGAGATTTTCTTCGTAAGAGTTCGAGTCCCTGGCGCACCTGGTACAGAAGGTATCGGTTCATGAAAGCCGATTTCAAGAGGCAAAAAGGGATAAGTACCAGAGAAGGATTGCTCAAGTACAAGTCTATTCATCGGATTCAGACGATGAGGAATCCGATGCTGAAGTTGGACTGGCGGAGTGGGCCAGGAACAAGAAATCAGTATCATGCCCATGGGTCAAAGATATCGGCAAGGAGGAGCGGTATGATTTCGATATTAGTAAAGCCGATAAAATCTTTGACTTGCTGTTACAAGAGAAGCAGATATAACTGCCGCCGAATCACGTGATTCCATCAGCCGAAGAACTAAAGAAGAAAAGATATTGCAAGTGGCACAATACTATATCGCATCATACTAATGAGTGCAAGGTTTTTCGGCAACAAATTCAGTCGGCTGTCGAACAGGGCAGAATCAAATTCGAAGACAAGAAGCCGATGAAGATCGATGGGCACCCGTTTCCCATAAATATGGTCTATGCGGGATCATCGTCAAGAGATCAGGCCGATGGAGCGAGACATCAAAGGTATAAATCAAGGATTACTTCATTGGACATGATAGAAAGATATTCTAGACATGAGGAACAGAGGGATGAGCCAGAAAGATATAATCCGCATTGGGACTGCCCGTTCTTCCGGTTCTGTTGGGATCAAGGAATGAGACTGCCATCAGTTGAAAATTGCCCCGAGTGCAGCAATACAGGGAATCGGCATGATTAGCATCAGGGATTTTCGCAGGATCGGTCGTCTGGAAAAAGAGCATCGGTTCATAGCCGATTAGGGCCGATCCATGAAGAGTTCTTTGAAGAGGATGAAGAGGAGGTACATGAGAAACAAGTCCAGAATCCTCAATGGTGCCCTAGTGGAATATTCATGAAGAATCAGAAGAGAAGGGCACAACGACTACGACACCGAGAGCAACAGGAAGAACAGAGACAAGATCAGGAAGAGGCCGATCATCGTCACAAGAAAACTAAACAAGTTTGGCGCATGAAGAGAAAAGACGATGAGCCTGATCAATCGGCCCCAGCAAATAAGTGTTCTTTTTACCTCGGGAATATAAAGCACTTGCATCAGATGAAGAAGGCGATGAGGAGGTTTTTGCCCAACTAACGTTGCAACCCGATCAGGCTATATTTGATAAGCCTGAAGAGTCAGAGCATCGGCACCTAAAGCCGTTATATATCAAGGGCTATGTGAATGGGAAGCCGATGACAAAGATGTTGGTTGATGGGGGAGCAGCAGTTAATCTCATGCCTCATGCCACATTCCGGAAATTGGGGAAGACTGCCGAAGATCTGATCAAGACAAATATGGTGCTAAAAGACTTCGGTGGGAATTCATCAGAAGCGAAAGGCGCATTGAACGTGGAGTTGACAGTGGGGAATAAAACATTACCCACCACGTTTTTCGTCATCGACGGAAAGGGGTCGTACAGTTTGCTTCTTGGTAGGGACTGGATTCACGCGAACTGTTGCGTGCCTTCAACAATGCATCAATGTTTGATACAGCGGCAGGGAGATCAAGTCAAAGTGGTCTTGGCAGATCGATCGACCAACATTGCAATGACCGATTTACCAGTCTGGGAAGCCGATGGTGTTGACTGCCTATACGGAAAAATATGGGAAGGAGATTACCTTAAGGTCACTAGCCAGGGGATACAGCTGATTCAGCAAGTCGGCTCTGAATTGTTACACTGATGGGCTCCATTGAAGACTTTGAAGGGAAACTGGGGCAAGGATTTACGTCGGCTGATGAGTTGGAAGAAATTGACATAGGGCCAGGAGATAAGCCAAGGCCGACGTACATAAGCAAAAAACTAAGTCCTGAACTTCGAGAAGAATTAATAGCACTGTTGAAGGAGTATCAGGATTGTTTCGCCTAGGAGTACCATGAGATGCCAGGATTAAGCCGATCAATTGTTGAACATCGGTTGCCCATTAAACCAGGATATCGGCCATTCAAGCAGGCTTCAAGGAGATTCAAGTCAGAGTTATATGAGCCGATCAAAGCAGAGATCACAAGGTTATATGATGCCAAGTTCATAAGGCCATGCCGATATGCTGAGTGGGTTTCTAATATCCTCCCGGTGGAGAAGAAAAATGGAAAATTGAGGATATGTATTGATTTTCGGGATTTGATAAGCTACCCCCAAGGATGAATACCCAATGCCGATAGTAGATTTATTAGTGGATGCAGCCTCAGGCCACAAGATTATCAGCTTCATGGACGGCAATGCAGGATACAATCAGATTTTTATGGCTGAAGAAGATATACATAAGACCGCGTTTCGGTGTCCAGGAGCTATCGGCTTGTATGAGTGGGTAGTAATGACTTTTGGATTGAAAAGTGCCGGTGCGACTTATCAAAGAGCGATGAATTATATATTTCATGATCTCATCGGCTTGTTGGTAGAGATTTACATTGATGATGTGGTGGTTAAGTCTAAAAGTGAGGAAAACCATATAACTGATCTACGAAAAGTGCTGGAGAGAGCCAAGAAATACGGACTAAGAATGAATCCTAATAAGTGCTCTTTTGGTGTATCGGCTGGGCAGTTTTTGGGTTTTATGGTTCATGAGCGAGGAATTGAAGTTAGTCAGCGAAGCATCAGAGCCATTAGGACTACAGAGCCACCAAGCAATAAGACAGAGTTGCAATCGTTGATCGGCAAGATTAATTTTGTGAGAAGATTTATATCAAATTTATCAGGGAGAATTGAATCTTTCACTCCGTTGTTGAAGTTGAAGGCCGATCAAGAATTTGTGTGGGGGGCAGCACAGCAGAAGGCATTTGACGAGATCAAGAATTATCTGAGTTCCCCATCTATTTTAATTCCACCGCAGAAAGGAGTGCCGTTCAGGTTGTACTTGTCAGCCGATGAGAAATCCATCGGGTCTGTTTTGATACAGGAGTTTGAGGGAAAAGAGCGAGTTGTGTTTTATCTGAGCAGAAGGCTTTTGGATGCTGAAACAAGATATCTTGCGGTGGAGAAGTTATGCTTGTGCTTATATTTCTCGTGTACAAAGTTAAGGCATTATATCCTATCGGCTGAGTGTACAGTAGTTTGCCAGGCTGATGTGGTCAAATATATGTTGTCGGCTCTAGTCTTGAAAGGACGAGTTGGTAAATGGGTTTTTGCTTTGACGGAGTTCGACTTGAGATATGAATCGGCTAAAGCAATCAAGGGACAAGCGGTGGCCGATTTCATTGTGCAGCACAGAGGGGCTCACGAAGATTATGTAGAGCCGATCCCATGGACTTTGTTTTTTGATGGGTCGGTTTGCAAGCATGGATCTGGTATCGGCTTAGTTATCATATCGCCTCGGGGGGCAAGTTTCAAGTTTGCCTTTACAATTAAGCCTTATCGGACTAACAATCAGGCAGAATACGAGGCGGTGCTAAAAGGACTTCAACTCTTGAAGGAGATCGGGGCCGATGTCATAGAGATAATTGGTGATTCTTTATTAGTGGTCAAGCAGTTGTCTAGAGAATATGAGTGCAGAGATGATGTTTTGAGGTCAAATTATGAAGAATGTACGGATTTGTTAAAGGATTTCAAGATAGTATCAATAGATCATATTCCCTGGGAGCAGAATTTAGAAGCCAATGATCTTGCGCAGATTGCTTTAGGGTATCGGCTGAATAGGCAGGTTGAGGTTGAGATAGCCGATATTGACATTCAGAACAAGGCCGATGATTGGAGACAGGAGATAATTGATTACTTGCAAAATCCGTCGCAATCGGTTTCCAGAAAAATTCGGTATAGAGCTACTAAGTATGTGCTGCTTGATGGGGAAATGTATTATCGGACTTTTGAGGGAGTTCTGCTTAGGTGCCTGAATTTGGAAGAAGCCAAGGTGGTTATGTGCGAGGTGCATGAAGGCGTCTGTGGGACTCACCAATCGGCTCATAAGATGAAGTGGTTGCTGAGAAGAGTAGGATATTTTTGGCCGACAATGCTGGAAGATTGCTTCAGGTACTATAAAGGATGTCAAGATTGTCAAAAATTCGGAAATGTACAACGAGCACCGGCGTCGGCTATGAACCCTATCATCAAACCGTGGCCGTTCAGAGGATGGGGAATTGACATGATCGGCCAGGTTATTCCTCCATC
Source organism: Oryza meyeriana var. granulata (assembly GCA_003991445.1). NCBI lineage: Eukaryota > Viridiplantae > Streptophyta > Magnoliopsida > Poales > Poaceae > Oryza > Oryza meyeriana. Next base: position 370,362 of record RYFJ01000583.1, read on the forward strand.
AAGTAAGGGACATAAGTTCATATTGGCGGCAACGGATTATTTTACCAAATGGGTAGAGGCGATTCCTTTGAAGAAAGTTACGTCCAAGGAAGCGATCGAGTTTGTAAAGGAGCATATAATTTATCGGTTTGGGATTTCTCAGACGATAACTACTGATCAGGGGTCTATCTTCATATCTGATGAGTTTCAACAGTTTGCTGCCAGTATGGGGATCAAGTTATTAAATTCATCGCCTTATTATGCTCAGGCCAATGGACAGGCGGAAGCTTCTAACAAGAGTTTGATCAAGTTGATTAAGCGGAAAATTGATGAGCAACCGCAGCGATGGCATACTACATTAGCCGATTCATTGTGGGCCTATCGGATGGCGTGTCATGGATCTACTCGGGTGCCGCCGTATTAGTTGGTATATGGACATGAGGCGGTTTTACCGTGGGAGACTAACATCGGCTCTAGGAGAATTTCTTTGCAGAATCGGTTGACAGCCGATGATTATTATAACTTAATGACAGATGAACTTGAAGATTTTGCTCAGAATCGGTTAAGGGCGTTGGAAAGGATCAAGGAAAATAAGGCTAAGGCAGCTTGGCATTACAACAAAAAGGTGGTGAATAAGTCGTTTGCCGAGGGAGATCTTGTGTGGAAGTTGATTTTGCCGATCGGGTCCAGAGATAATAAGTTTGGAAAATGGTCGCCTAATTGGGAAGGGCCCTATTGGATTAATCGCTGTGTGCCTGGTAATGCTTATGTATTAGAAGATCTTGATGGGACGGAGTGTGCTAAAGCGCTTAACGGGAAATATCTCAAGAAATACCATCCCAGCGTTTGGATCAGTTCTTAAATCAGTTAAGTGTGGCCGATTTCTAAAATAGTCCGGAAAGCCGATGTTTTGCATCGCCTAAAGACAGCCGATATCAATTGATATCGCCTTTAGATCAAGCAAACAGAAATATTAACAAGGGAGGAGGAAGCAGGCAGCAGAGCCGATCAGGATATATTACAGTACAATTAATGTTTCAAGAGGCCATCGGTCATTAATTTACATGAACTTTTGGATCGTTTTGATTGCGTGCAGGCGGATTTGGTCAATTTCGTTGATGGCCCAGATGTCGTCTTCATCGGAGCCTGGAATGGTTTTCAAGTTCTTGCGCCGATGAATGACTTGACGCACCGTCGCTGTGACCTTAGCCTCTTGGTCTTGGATGGCTTGTGGCAAGCCGATAAGCTAGGATTCTGTGGCTTCGAGATCCTTGCGAACTTTTTCAAGTTCTACCAGCAAATCGGCCTCTTTCTTCTTCAGTTAATCTAGCTTGGGTTGGAGCTCTTGGGGGACGGCTGCCATATCATCAAGTCTTTTCTTCTCTGTCTGGGCTAGCAGCCGATTGGCTTGGATGTCTTCGGTGATCTTCTGTTGGTCAGCGCGGTCGGCTATGCGCTGTCTAAGCTTGATGAGTTTAAACCTATGAGACTCCAGGTATGCCGCAGGGGTTAATGCGTCAACGAGTTCTTCGGGCAGATAGTGTTCAATTTCTGTGAGTCTTGCCCGAATCGGCCCACAGTCTTCCACTAGCACATCAATTGGGTTTTCCAGCCGACTGTTGATGCTTGTTAAATAGTCGCGCACATCGGCTGGGAAGGATGGTTTGGTTGCCGCGCTGGTGGCTGTTTCGTCTTCTGCCTCCAAGTATTGGCTGATGTCAAAGGAAAATAGATCGGCTAAGGACTGCAAAATTAGCATCGGTAAAAGAATCAGTAGAAGGATAAAAATGAAGTATGGGCATGAAGAAATTACCTGAGGAAGGACATCGGCAGCTCGGGTGGCATCGGCTTCGGAGAGATGAAGAGGTTGTTCTTTGGAAGGGCCGATGTCAGCCGATGGAATAGGAGCGGTCTCGTCGACGGTTGGACTTGGTACCGAGAGTGGGGCAGCCGGAGAAGCCATCGGCTCAGTGCTTGGAGGGATATCAGAGTGTTGAGGTTCTAGAGCCGATGACTCGAGCTGAAAAGTGAAACTGGTAAGATAAATGGAAGACGGGTAATAATATTGAGACTTGGCGCATACCTGAGGAGATGAGGGAGCCGATGTCTAGGGAGAAGATGGCGTCGTGGCAACGACATCAGCACCAGTTTTCTGCTTCTTCAGGGAGGGGCGATGCGCTAACTTTTTCCGTTTTTGACCTATCGGCCGAGGCACCTTAAGGAGAGCCGATGGAGATGGAGCGTCGCGCCCTAAGTTTGGAGTGGCCGATGGAGGTTGATACAGAATCGGCCGACCGCTGTTGCTTCTTGTTGGGGGCTCGATGCTGGCAGCCTGCGAAGTAAGAGTGAGAGATGATTGGAGATGATGATTAAGGCTTGCGGGTGTTACCTCTTCATCGGATTCGATGTACTCGGTGTCAAGACGAGAGCAGTAGCAGGTGGCCGCTAGGCTGAATATTTGTTTTTTCCATTCTGACCACCATCGGACAAAAAGCTTGGTGTTGGCAGTGCAGATATACACCTCGGTGGCGGCGCTAGAAGAAGGGGGTCTGCCAAAGTCCGCATCCGATCATATTCTAGGGCATTGCTGACATTGCCCCAGGCCTGAAGTTTGCCAATGAAGAATAGGCCGATCGGAAGCTGACCAAGGCCAAACTGGTGGGAGTCGACCGATGGATGGTAAAACTCATATGAAGGTTGCGATCGGCCCAGAGAGAAGCCAGTTGGCAGTAGACGAGGGGTGATGGCCGATAAGAATATAGCCTTGGACTCATCATTTTCCAAAGCATTAAGTGGGTCGAAGTTAGAAGGCATCTCAAATGATGATGCGTCATTATATGCAAACCAGAGAGTGGCCTCCTTGGTGAAACCATAATAGAACCCCTTGAACCACTGACTGAGTCCAGTGGGGGTTATCTTGCCGCCAGAGAGGGCCGATGCAGCTTCACCTATGGAAACACATCGGCGGTAAAATGGGATCTTGGTCTTCTGTGTAGTCAGCTGGAAAAGATTGATTGAGAAGAGAAGTCCCTGAGAAGGCCTTGGAGGTATAGACATTGAGCCAGAGCTGTACAAACCACCAAGGACCCCCGATATGGCCGACGGGCTGGCCGGCCGATAGTTTGGTAGCCACTTGGTGAAGCAGGTGATAAGTAGCGCCAAGGAGGAATTGACCCAAGGGGATCTGTTTCTGATCAACCAAGCACTCTGCTAAACACTGCATGTTGATCGTTGGACCAAGGGTTGCGCCACCAAAAACAAACCGCTCCAGCCATAAGTTCAGAAAAGCAACATGTTCTCGGTCATCAACCGATCCAGTTCCCTTATTGTGAATGGATATGTACCTGGACCAGCCGCCGATGTTTTTTGCTTGGAGCCGATGAGCAGGTTTGAAGCGGAGCTTGAAGGGGTCGATGTAGCTTGTCGTGTCCAGGCAGGTGAGCATAGTAACATCCAGCAAAGTAGGGGTCATCGGCCCGTGCCCGAACAGGAAGGCATTGAGGGCATCGGACCAGAAATATGAGGCCGATGCGAGCAGGGGTTCATTCCTTTCCATATCGGCCAGAGAGAGATTGATGCAGTGGCCGATATGTGATTCTTCCCAGTAGGTTCTCTTCGCAGCCGACACCCTGGTGTACCAATCTCTCCACCCGGGCAGCTTGCTCGGCCATGACCTGAAACTATTGGTCCAGTCGCTGACCAGCATGGCCGAGTTCTTGAAAGGGATACGCTGGGTCTCGGCGCATATGAAATCGGTGGGATCTTCGCTACCCATGGGGCCATGATAGAAAAAGTTTGGCTAATCGGCGGCCGGGATCAAGATCTGGTCTCTAAGATGCTATAGTAAACAAGAACCTAACGAAGAACAGATGAGGAACATGGCGGATTGGATGCGTCTAGGCCACAAAATCGGGAGAAACAATCGGTTAGGAAGATTACCTCAGGAACTGCAGATGCCGATGCCATCACGAGAGGAAGAAGATGCAGGAATCGACGGACGAAGAAGAGGGCTGCGACGGTTCGTCTGGATTTGCTAGAGCTTGTTGAAGCTTTGGAAGATGAAGCGGTGGTGCTCTGGTGATGTGAAAGCGTAAAAAAGTGCTAGGGAGACGAAGCGTTTTATGGAGATATGATGACCGGGCGGGAATCGAGGCCGTTGGCACTGTTTCAAACAATTATGGCAAGTGGGCTACCTTGGGCCGCCTCGGTATGAAAGAAATCTAGAGGCCCAAAATGAAAGAATTTCGAAGTCCTATAGAAGAACTCCGAAATTGGGGGGCATGTGTTAACGCCAAAATTTGGTAAGGCCCTATGTCAGATTTGGTCAAAGGGGAAATTGCAGTCAACTGGCGGAAATTGATCCAGAAGAGACCGATTCCGGGAGGGAGCCGTGAAGATCGCTGCTTGGTAGTTATTTACTGTACCTATTAATTAGGCAAGTGTTTATCTTTAGGAAACCTGATCTCGTGTCCGGTCAGGCCTTGTTAGCATTTTCCGTTGTAATTAGGAAATCATGTACCGTGTCCAATAAGGACTCGTGTAACTCGGGGTATAAATACGTACGCCCGGGGACCTTGTAAATTATCACTCGATCAATACAATTTCGGCGCATCGCCACCCTTTCGACGGGATCTTGCTTCTCAAGCCGGGCTGCATCGGTTAGGTCCGACCTCCTGCGAGAGGGTAAGTCTCGTCACCCCGGCTACCTATCGGCTAGGACTTCCTCGGTTGGGTCCGATATTCTAGTCGGTTTATGGTAGTCGGCTTACCACGATATATTTACTTTGTCTATGGCTGCATCAGTTCAGTTTGACCTCATAGATTGATTAGGTATATCACATCATGTGTGCATAGATCGTATCGGCTTACTGGGAGCGATTTATCATCAGTTTGTGCTGCATTGGTTAGGTCCGACCTACTAAACTGCTAGCGATAAATCGGTCCTGCTAGGTCGATGCTTTATGTGCAAGCGTCTTATCGGGGTGTATAGCCGATAAGTTATCATGTTTTAGCATCACGATCGCATCAGGTCATCAGCTTATCGAGACTTCGTTATTATTATCAGTCTGTGTTGCAACGGTTAGGTCCGATCTACTAGACTGAATAATAACGTTTTTCTTAATAAGCCGATGGGTTTTATGCGATGTTGTTATCGGAGCGCTTAGCCAATAAGTTATCCCTTATTAAATACAACCGATTATACTGCTTGCCTTGTTGTGCATTCTTGCCTGCATTATTGTTACTATCGGCTAGGGGCTAGCCGATTGGTTTATTCTGCCGATCCGAATGCGAGCACCAGCAGGTTGCCGAGCACGACCTCAGTCAAGTTCCCGGGCACGACATCAGGTAAGGACCCGGGCACGAGCATAGGTAAGAACCCGGGCACGGGCACGGACAGCGGATGAAGATCCCGGGAGCCGATGTGAGCAAGGGCCCGGGCATGGACGCGGGTAGTATCTTCACAGCAATACCAGTGACTTTAAACTAAGATCGGCTGGAGTTTATTTAATCTATTTATTTATGCATTCTGCTCGTTTATTTTACCAAGTTTATAGCCGGTTTTTGAGCATCCCTTCGATGATCGGCTAGCACAATACTTGTTTATTATTATGTTATTGCTCTTGCCGTCATCGGCTTTTAGCCGATGTATAAGTGCTACAGTGCGTATCGGCCATCGGCCGATGAGATGAGTCCAAGCCGGCTTCCAGCCGATTGGCTCACGAATTTGACATCTGCTCTCCTTGTCAATTGCAGGGTCAAATTGACTGGCACGCCTACGAACCTCAAGATTTTAGGACCTGCACTGGAGTGAAGCAAATCTCCCAGGCCTTCGCGTGTCTCCCAGACGCCGGACGGCCCTCGGCGGTTTTTGGCGTCAACAAGTGGTTGGCGAACCCCATTTTGGTCAAGGAGTCGAATGGCAAGTGGAGGATGTGCGTGGACTTCACGGACATCAACAAGGCATGTTCGAAGGATGACTTCCAACTCCCATGAATCGATCAATTGGTCGATTTGACTGCTGGTTGCGAACTGATGAGCTTCCTCGATGCCTAGTCCGGATACGACCAGGTGTTCATGACTGAGGAAGACCAGGAGAAGACCTCATTTATCACCCCCTTCGGCACCTACTGCTACATCCGCATGCCTTTCGGCTTGAAGAACACAGGAGCCACCTTCGCTTGCCTAGTGTACAAAGTACTCGAAGGTCAAATCGACAGAAACATCGAAGCCTACGTGGACGATATAGTGGTCAAGAGCAAGAGGGCGACCAATCACGTCATGGACTTGCAAGAAACCTTCGACAATTTGTGAAGAGCAAAAATCAAGCTCAATGCAGAGAAATGCGTCTTCGGCGTCTGCGCAGGCATGCTGCTCGGGTTCCTAGCATCCGAAAGGGGAATCGAGGCTAACCCAGAATAAATTGAAGCCATTCAGTAGATGCAGCCACCAAAAAGCGCATGCGAAGTGCAAAGATTGATGGGGCGCATTGTGGCCCTCAGTCGCTTCATGGCGAAGTCTGCGGAGAAGGGGCTGCCATTCTTCAAAACCCTAGGGGGGCAAGCAAGTTCGAATGAACAACCGAATGCTAGGAAGGGTTCAAATGCCTCAAAAACTACCTTCAGGAGGTGCTAAGACTCATGAGCCCGAAGGCGGGTGCCAAACTACTCCTCTATCTGGTAGCTTTGCCAATGGCGGTTAGTGCGGCGCTGGTCTAGAAAAGCGAACGCAGTCAAACACCAGTCTACTTTGTATTCGAAGCACTGCAGGGGTGAAACTAAGATACTTAGAGATTGAAAAGCTGTCCTATGCCATGGTAATGTCTTCATGCAAGCTCCGGCACTATTTCCAGGTTCAGAAGATCATAGTATCCTCACAATACCCCATCGGGGAAGTGCTTCGGAACAAGGAAGCCACGGGCCGCTTGGGGAAATGGGCAGCAGAATTGGCCCCCTTCAACTTGCATTACGTGGCCCGAATAGCGATCAAGTTGTGTCGATGCTTTGTATTGACAATAATTATATGGGGCTACTCGTGGGACCTAAACTTGATAGATTGCAAAGGAATACAAAATGAGTTTATCCTGGTTCAGGCCCTCAAGATGAGGTAATACCCTACTTCCAGCTGTTGTGTATTTTCTTTGAGGTTTCTCTGGTGAGATTGCGATATGGTGTTGTTCTCTCTCTTTCCCTAAGGGGCTCCTTGCCTCTCCTTATATACTGAGGAGGCAAGGTTACAAGGTAGGAATCCCAGTTGGACTCAACCAAGGGACTTCCTTTTAGAAACACAACGTATCTGGCTAGGACTATACCCTTTCCCTTGTCATTCAAGGTAACATTTGCCGAGTCCTATTGTATCCCTAATTACAGGATTAGGCCCATCCTCTATCCGAGTGGCCACAACGCTTTCCATGAGGTACCTAGGGCCCATGGCCTCGACAGTAGCCCCTGAGGCCTTCATAGTTGAGTCACAACTGATGCCTAGTGCTCATCATTTATGGTGAAGATTTTCCAAGTGCCTTTTTCCCGAGTACCCATTGTCCGAGTACCTCTTCTCCAAATCCTGCTTCATATCAACTGGCAACAAGGCTATGAAGGGCTTCATACAAAAATATGAATAGTATGCACTGAATAGGCGCACCTATTAGGTGTAGCCCCCGACTTTGTGCTTAATTGTGAAACAATGAAACATAAAGTCAAAGATCTTTAACCTTTAAATCTTTCCCGAGTGGTATATTTCTTAGGAATTGGACTCTTCAGCATCATATCAGTTGGGAATATTTTTGCTCAATGACATTTTGGCTAAGTATGTAAGCGGAGTACCACTTCATGGATTTTGACCCAATATGTGGTTAGGTGTACTTGAGAGATACCTGCATCCCTAATTTTAATGGAGAACAACTATTGATCCTTATAAGGATATATTCTCAATACCTGTCAAATAATTTAGATATCTAAACACATGTGTCCAGCAATTAAGCTTAACATGAAGCATATCTGATTATTTTAATCGGTTTCTAAAAAATAGCATCTGCACTGTGATTTTAACACAGGCAGCCATCGGCCCAATAGGACATGCTATTTAGAAACTCATATCTTCCGACCCATTACTGAGCAAGCCAACCCAGACCAGCCACCTAGCGCAGGCCCATAAATCATGGGGAGAGAAAAAAGATTCCCCTTTCTCCCCCCAATCGCCAAACTTTTCGGCTTCCAGAAAATGCACCAAACTTCACGCTCTCTGCTCTGCCTAGGGTTTCCAATAGCTCAAGCTTCCCCGGAGATCTCCTTCCCCGCGTCGATTCCCATCATCTAGAAGCTCTCCCTTAGTTTTGCACCCCGACAATCCCGAGGGCTCCATTCGACATTCCCAACATGCCGTCCGGGTCGTGGCCAACATCAACAACCTGCTCGTCGAAACTCGCTCATCTAGAGCGGAAGAAATGCCTCTAGCCAAAGGTGCTCATCAACTAGCGTCCCTCTGTTGGTGAGTCAATCCCCTCTCCAGGCCCCTACGAACTCGTGGTTTTTGCATCTTTCTTCAACCGTGGATTCACTCTTCCCGCTTCTGATTTCCTCTGTGTTCTTCTTGATTATTACAAAATTAAGCTCATCCACCTCAACCCCAATTCTATCCTCCAATTCTCCATCTTCGTGACACTTTGCGAAGCCTTCTTGGGGATCTATCCCGATTTCAATCTTTTTCGCTTTCTCTTCCATATCAAGCCACAGCCCTCCAAATCCAAAATCCAGGTGATAGGGGGAGCAGGCCTTCAACTCCGCAACAAGATGAAGAAGGCCTACTTGCATGTTCCCTTGAAGACCTCACTGAAGGGATGGCACCAGGAGTAGTTCTACGGCTCAAATCTCGAACCCTCCTTGCTACCCTTCTTTGGAAATCCCCCCACGTTACTCGAGAGCTGGACTGCTTTTCCGTCACAGGTTGAGATGGTCTAGGTGCAACTGCTGTTGGAGAAAATTGATGCCCTGAAGAACACGGGGCTAACCGGGCCATGGGTTGCACGAGCCTTCCCGAATCAGTGAATTTAATCCCTGAAGGCCAGGATCCACCTCAGCTACGATTACCAGGGGAAGAATGACCCAACTCGGGAGTGCTTTGACTTTGTTGAGAAGGAAGTCGTCACCAACACCTTGCTCGGCTATTTTGTCAGTGGAGTCGTCGAGACTCTGGATGCTGAGAGGGCCCCCAAGCCATACTGCCAAGATAGGCCTCGGCCGGCGGTAATGTCTTGTGTATTAATTATGTTGACATTCGTCTGCAATGGTTCATATGAACATAGTCTGATTGAATCTGCCTTGATGCATGATGCTTGCAGGAGTTTGCCGAGTTCTCCTCCAACCCTCCCAGCCAGTCGGCTAGGGAGTTCAAAAAGCGGCTAGCCAGCCCCTCAGTAGTCCAAGCCAGCCCCAAGAGGGCTGGGAAACAACACCTGACAGACCAGGCCAAGAAAAAACATGCCGAGTAAGGCATCAGGCTATCCAATGATAAAAGACCCTAGCAGCATAGCCCCTGGACCAATCAGCCCTAGGTCCATACCGCTGACTACTCCTTCGCCCTAATCAGCCGCACCTAGTGCGGTGCAGACCGGGCCAAGTCCTGCACCACCTACCGCCGTGCCTCCGAGTCCAACGATAGGTGGCGCATCTCCGCCGAGTAGGCCTTCTGTCCTCTCACCGACTACCTCCATCCCTGGTGCACAGGGGTAGAGATTCAAGACTTCCAAAAGGCATAGAATCATCAATCTTCAGAAAATCTCAAGTTGTGTTGCAATATCTTGATTGTAGTGTGGTCTTGCAGGAAGCCAAGTGATGCTGATCCCAAAGGGACAGCACCACCGACCCCCGTTGCTGTTTTCGTCCCGATTGAGGCCAAGCCCACAGAGCCCCAGCCTGAGCCGAGTGCTGTTCCAACCCTCGAGGTTGAGAATACTCACTCGGCCAGGCCACAAACTTTGCCTAGTCGGGACACCACAGCTGAAGTCCCAATCGCCGAGCCCACCAAAGAGCCAGCGCCGCCAATAGATCCAAGACCCAGAACTCCCTCTCCTCCGTTCTCCACATCCTTAGAAGACAATGACCTCCCTAGGATTGAAGCCCCTCCGCCAAACTTCCCTCGGGTGTTCTATTGGGTCACCCCGAAAGGAGACGAACAAACCTTCGAGCTGAATAAGGAGGCTGCCCAGGGGGAGTGAGTCAAGCTGATGGAGGCTGCTATCTTAGCTTCAAGGAGCGTCCAGGTACATAATCCTACCAGCAGTGTCTGTGACTCAAGCTGATTAGCCGATCTTGAATCTTCTGCAATCATAACTCATCTTGTCTGATAATCATCTGACTCATGCAACAAGTTGTGGAGCGATCTGAGAAGATGGGTAAGGTTCTCTCCCAACTTGCTTCCCAGCTCACTCAACTCAACTAGCTCTAGGTCACCATGGACAAGATAGAAAGAACTAGCAAGGAGAGGGAAGACTGGCTAAAGGATTCGGTGAACAAGCTCTGGGACGAGAATTGGGAGAAAATAGGGACTATCCGAGGTACGTTTCTCTTCTGCCCGAGTAGCTCCGGTTATCCTCTCTGTGTTGTTAATCTTTCACCTTGTTTGGCTATAGCTCTAGAGACAAATCTGAATATTCAGTCCCTTGAGATTGAATGCCTGAAGAAGGAGTTGAAAGAGCTTGACAAGGCGAAGTCCAAGGTCGACACTGAGTATGCGAGTAAGTTGCATATCTGCTCTTGTACTCTGCTCGACTAGATATCCTGATTTGCTGATGCTCCACTTCTGTGTGAGCAGCCTCCAAAGCCAATTCGCAGATCCAATTCGGTGCCTTTGCTGAGGAGATCAAAGTAATAAAGGAATTGCGGAATATCATAGTAGATTCCGCGAAGACTTTATTAGACATCATGCAGCCAGGCCTGGCCAGAGCTAGCTCTAGTTCCATCTCCCAGGTGGCACAACGTCTTGAAGAGGTTCCAACCCTCTTGAAGGAATACGCTACTGAGCACGCTGCCGTGGGTATTGCCCATGCATTGGCCATGACAAAGTCTCTCTACCCCCGGTAGATATCGAGGTAGTCGGCGAGGGCTTTGTTGAGGGCACTACCCCAGAGGAGGACTTGGAACTGATCAGCTAGGTTAGGCCTACTGCTCAGGCAATCGCCGAAGACCTGCCATTGTAATCGTGAACTTTTAAGTAGTCAGTGTTCGAGGAGAACAAAAGACAATATGTAAATATTGTAAATGCTTTTGCTGTTTGTTGTTATATCTTGCCGAGGATGTGATATTATCTTAGCCATCATTTGTTTCATCCGACTAGCCTGTTTATGCCGAGTGAATCGAGATCAACTTTAAAAGGTATTTGTCCCATGGGACTGTACTTGGCACAAACTTAGCATAAATATTATAAAACTTCGTGACTTTGATAAAACAAGTTCGAGCTTTTAGTCATCACCAGGGACATGTTATCATCATGTAGCCCCTGACTCACTACTCGGTTGAAACAATCGGCATAGTGAGTTAGAGTAAGAAACTTTATTTATATATGGATGAACAGAGTACAATACTCAGGTATAGAAAGGACATAGTTGTTCTATGTTCCATGAGTTGTTTATCAAGACGCCATCTTTAGTCTTCAGTCGGTAGGCACCTGGACGTGTTACCTCAGCGATAATGAACGACCCCTCTCATAAGGGAGATACTTTATACCTGTCTTTGGTGGTTTGAATTTTTCTCAAAATGAGATCTCCCACCAAAAAGGCGTGGCCACGAACATTCCGACTATGATAACGACACATGCCTTGAAGATATCTTGTTGACTGGATAGTTGCGACATCCCTTGCTTCTTCCAACTAATCTAATTCGACTAGTTGGCCTTCATTGGACTTGTCTTCTAAGTGGGCCTGAACTTGCGGTAAGCCTAACTCCAACTCGGTTGGCAACACGGCCTTGGCACCATAGATTAGGAAGAAAGGGGATTGCCCCGTCGCCCGACTAACTATGGTTCAAAGAGACTAGAGAACGGATGGGAGCTCCTGCATCCACCGCGCTGCATACGGTTGTAGTCGGTCAAACACCCTAATCTTGATACCTTGTAAGACCATGCGTTTGCACGCTTGACTTACCCATTGCTCCGTGGGTGTGCCACAAAAGCATAACAGATCTTGATGCCAAAGTCATCACAGAAATCTTGAAATATGCCGTCGGTAAACTAAGTGCCGTTGTCCGTTATAATGCGATTGGAGACTCCAAACCGGTATATAATACTCATGATGAAGTCTTTTGTCCTGGCCGCTGTGATGGTGGCAACGGGTTTTGCCTTAACCCACTTTGTGAAATTGTCTACTGCGACAAACAAGTGTGTGAACCCTCCTGGCGCTTTCTTGAACGGCCCGACCATGTCAAGCCCCTAGACTGCAAAGGGCCAAGATATTGGGATTGTCTATAATTCCTGAGCTGGTAGATGTGTTTGTCGAGCAAAGAACTGGCATCCCTCGCATGTCCGAACTATATCGTTGGAGTCAGTAACAGCAGTCGGCCAGAAGAATCCTTGCCTATAAGCCTTTCTGACTAATATTCTAGATGTGGCATGGTTGCCACAGATGCCTGAGTGGATGGACTGCAGAATCTACTTGCCCTCCTCGGATGTGACACAATGCATGAGGACTCCGTATGTGCTTCGACGATAGAGGTCTTCTTCGACTACAAGGAAACATTTACTTCAACGTTTGATTTGCTCGGCTTCGCTGCGATCTTCAGGGAGCTCGTCTTCTAGTAAGAATCGGATGATTGGGGTCCGCCAGTCTTGTGAGATGATTAGCACTTCCCTTGGCTCCGGGGTAGGTTCAGCCCCCGACTGCTTGAGAACAGGCTTCTTCTTGATTGATGGCTCTAGCAATTGCTCGACAAAAATTCTAGTCGGGACCACTTCTCGCTTGGATCCCATCCTGGCTAATTCGTATGTGGCTTCATTTTATTGGCGTAGTACATGTGTAATTTCTAGCCCATCAAATTTGTTCTCTAGCTTGCGTACTTCCTGAAAATATGTCGCCATGTTGTCGTCCGGGCAAGTCCAGTCTTTCATAACTTGGTTTACCACGAGTTGAGAATCCTCTCGAACTACCAGTCGACGGATACCGAGTGATATGGTGATGCGGAGCTCGTGGATAAGTGCCTCGTACTCGGCAGCATTGTGAGATGCTGGAAAATGTATTTCAAGGACATATTTGAGTTCTAGTGGGTGACGTTAGGACGACGCCAGCCCCTGCTCTGCTGATCTGTAGAGAACCATCGAAGTACATTGTCTAGTATTCTAGCTTGTCTGTTGATGTAGCCGTCTGAACTTCTATCCACTTGGCCATAAAGTTGGCAAGTGCTTGAGACTTGATTGCTATCCGTGGCTGGAAGGCAATGTCAAACGCCATGAACTCGAGCGCCCATTTAGCGATTCTTTTGGTGGCTTCGCAGTTACGTAGGACGTCCCTGAGTGGATACATATGACAATTGTGACTTGATGCGATTGAAAATAGTGCACCAACTTCCAAATAGTTATAAGCAAACTATATAGCAGCTTCTGGACTTGGGGATATCTCATCTAGGATTTGCCTAGGACTTCGCTGACAAAATAAACTGGCCTTTGAACTTTTTGTATGTGCCTAGCTCTGCCTGCTCAACTACCAACACTGTGTTGACCACCTGAGTGGTTGCCGCTAGATATAACATAAGTGGTTCCTGTGGCATTGGTGACTCCAACACAGGTGGTGATGTGAGAAACTTCTTGAAGTCTTCGAAGGCTTGTTGGGCTTCGGCGTCTATTGAAAATCGTCGACTTTCTTTAGGAGCTTAAAAAATGGCATACCCTATTCTCCAAGTCGGGAAACGGATCGGCTGAGTACTACCATGTAGCCGGTCAGCTTTTGTATGTCCTTCTGGCTAGTCGGGCGCACCATGTTCATGATTGCGTTGATTTTCTCTGGATTTGCCTCAATGCCACGCTATGAAACGATGAAACCGAGTAGCTTTCCCAAAGGTACTCCGAAGACACACATTTCAGGTTCAGCTTCATCTTGAATCTCCGAAGGCTTTGAAAAGTTTCTTCTAAGTCGGCGATGAGGTCCTCCTTGACTTTGGTCTTGATCACCACGTCATCGACATATGTCTCCACGTTGCACTCGAGTGGAGTGTGAAGACACCGCTGGATAGCGCGTTGATACGTTGCTTCAGCATTTTTCAACCCGAATAGCATGGTGACATAGCAGTATGCCCCAAATGGCGTGATAAAAGAAATCTTCAGGCAGTCTTCCTCCTTTAAGCTGATTTGGTGATATCCCGAGTAACAGTCAAGAAAACTGAGTAATTAGCATCCTGCAGTTGAATCGACCACCTGATCTATTCTTGGTAGACCAAATGGATCTTTGGGACACACCTTGTTTAAGTCGGTATAATCGACGCACATGCGCTATTTACCGTTCTTCTTCCAGACCAGAAGTGAATTTGCCAGCCAATCCGGGTGGTAGACCTCTTTGATGAACCCGTCTGCTAGGAGCTTGGTTATCTCCTCCTGAATAGCATCTTTGCGGTCTTCTGTGAAGCGCCGTAGTCATTGCTTGACTGGTTTGGCATCCGGCTTGACGTTTAGGGAATGCTCGATCACCTCCCTAGGTACACCAGGCATGTCAGAAGGCTTCCACGCAAATATGTCCTTGTTCGCCTAGAGGAAGGTGATGAGCTTGTCTTTCTATTTGGGTCCCGACAAACGCAGTCTTGGTGGGGTCGGAAGGGTCCAGGGGGATCTTCTTCGTTTTCGAGTCCGCTGAAATTCCTGACTTGGTTGCTTTTTTTGGCCAGGACTTGGTCGTCCTTGTTTGCAGTTGTTGTGGCTAGTCAGATGTTGCTTCGTCTGACTGCTGCTTCATGAGATTGTGCTAGCTCACAACTCTCCTTGTCACCGGTGATGGCTTGCTTAACGTCGCTGTGCAGGGAGAGTACTCCTGTTGGTCCTGGCATCTTGAGCATCATATATGTATAATGGGGTACTTCCATGAACTTAGAGAGTGCAGGCCGTCCGAGTATAGCGTGATACAAGGGCAAACAATTAGCTTCGAGAGCCTCAACTTCGTCGCCGACAAACTCGGCGACCCCACCTTGACCGACTTGGAATCGACCTAGTCGGTCGGGAACCAAGCTAGCTTCGCGCTAGTCGGCCTACTCAATGCTACAGCTATCTTTGGTGACCTTCTGCAGCGATTCCCAAGATCCATGAGTCTAGTGACAACTCTTTTTCCCGGCATTCAACTCAGATTTGGTTTTGAGCCAGCCGAGATCGGGCTAGGGGAGGAGGAGATCATCAATCTCCCGTTCGGACTCAACAATGCCGTCGATAATTTCAATCTTACTCCAATGCGGCAGATCCAATTCGCTGGAGTTCGATTTGGATATGGCCCAGAGCCGCTCGAGATCGGATCTAGGGAGGTTGGAGTTGTAATCACCCCCTAAACTCAGATACAATGGTTCGGCAAGCTTTTCTACACCACGCGAAGTGTTCATGGCATCCAAGGGCTTAAGTCCCACACAAGATGCACACCGACTATGCGACCAGCAAGAGGAGGAAGCCCACCGACTATGTGAGCAACAGGAGGAAGACGCACGATGCTCGCAATGACAATCTGCGCAAGGCTGGGCGGACTGCTCAAGAAGAGATCCTCTAAACACGAGTAGGGGACCATGATGTCTTTGTGACCCCACAAAAAAACGTCATGGCCGCTGCCACACTACTGGACACGTTGTAGTTCGGACCCAACCACCAGGCCACCCCAACGATCGCAAGGATCAAGGCAATGATCACCGCTACAGCAAGCCAGCAGCAACAACAATCTGGAAACACTCTCGTACTGTCAAACAAGACTGTCTCTGACATGGCGGTTTCGTCTGCATCAGCATGATGTCGAGCAGCTGGCTCCGGTCAGCATCACTCGGAGTCACGACATACGTCACTCGGTAATCCAGGTAATGACCGACAGTGGCACCATCATGACGATCGCCGCGACAACCAGGATGCACGAGAACGACTATGACAGGATCTCCACCATGACATCAACGCTTGATGCCGAGAACACGAGGAGGATGAGCGCCACCAACTGGAAGATGAGCATGAGAACTTCAGCCTTTACCACGTGCGATTTCATCACCGTAGTCAAAGTCGGAGCCCTCACCCAGATGAAGGGGTACCGGTGTTCCCCCACAAGCTACGGCAAGTCGACTGGCCATCCGGCTTCAAGTCGACTGGAATAGAGAAGTACGATGGGAAGACCAACTTGGAGTCCTGGCTGACAGTGTACACCTTGGCAATACGAGCGGCTGGATGCGACCACAAGGCCATGGCCAACTACCTACTAGTCGCCTTGCCTGACTCAGCGAGGACATGGCTGACAGGGCTTCCTAGACGGTCAATTGGCTCCTAGGGGGAACTGCGTGAACATTTTGTCGCAAACTTCCAAGGAATGTACGAGGGGCCATCTTCTGAGCATGATTTGTATCAGTGCCACTAGAGGAAGAACGAGTCCCTCTGTGATTTCATCAAGCGGTTCTCCGAGAAGAGGAACTCGATACCTAAGATCAAGGATGAGGTTGTCATCGCCGCCATCCGCAAGGGAGTCCAGGGCACCCCGTTCATCGCTAAGTTCACTTGGAAGCCTTCAAGCTCTATCAAGGCTCTATTCGATATGGCAAAAAAATACGCCGACTCGGACGACGCTGTTGCAGAGGCCCTAGATGATAAGGAGCTTCGATAGAAAGAGCAGAAGGACACTGACGAAGTGGCCCCGACTAAGTCCGGCAATCACAAACGCAAGTCGGACAATGTTGTGGCAGCTGTTGAACATAGCCAACCGCGACCCCCGAGGACAGACGAATACCATAAGGTTATGAACCAGCCATGCCCTTTCCACCCAAAGGGGAAGCACACGGCTAAAAATTGCTTCATGCTCAATAAGTTTGCTTCCGAAAAGACATCAATGTCTGGCAACAACAAGGACAAGGACAAGCCAGACTCGGGCGTAGCCGGCGATTATCAAGATCCCCAGGTTGAGCTCAATCACCTATTCGGAGAGCCATCTACGTACGAGTCCAAGCGAAAACAGAAGCTAACAGCCCGAGAGGTCAACTCGGTCTCGTCAGACGCCCTCCAATACCTACGTTGGTCAGAGACGGCAATCACTTTTGACCACACGGATCACCCCGACTGAGTAACTCATCCAGGATGTTATCCACTCATCCTAGATCTGCTCATCAGAAGTGTCAAATTGAAGAAGGTTCTCATCGATTGAGGAAGCGCTCTCAACATCTTGTTTGCCAAGATGCTCGACGAGATGAAGATCCCTCGATCCAAGCTGCAGCTGAATACAACTCCCTTCCATGGGGTAATCCTCGGCCTCTCTTCCACTCCACTCGGATAGATCACTCTGCCAGTTACTTTTGGCACGTGGGAAAATTTCCACATCGAGAACATCTGCTTCGAGGTTGCCGACTTCGAGATTGCACATGTGTTAACGCCAAAATTTGGTAAGGCCTTGTATCAGATTCGGTCAAGGGAACGATTGCAGTCGGTTAACAGAAATTGGTTCAAGGAGCAGGCCGAGTCTGAGAAAGAGCCGTGAAGACCGCGCATGGCAGTTAATTACTATATTTATTAGGAAAAGATTTATCTTTTTTAGGGAACCTGACCTCGTGTCCGGTCAGGATTAGTTAGCGTTTTCTATTATAGATAGGAAATCATATACCGTGTCCTATAAGGACTCATGTAACTCGGGGTATATATACGTATGCCCGGGGACCTTGTAAATCATCAACCACAGATCAATACAAAATTCGGCGCATCGCCACCCTTTTGACGGGATCCTGCTTCTCGAGCCGGGCTGCATCGGTTAGGTCCGAACTCCTGCGAGAGGGTAAGTCTCGTCACCCCGGCTACCAATCGGCTAGGACTTCCTCGGTTAGGTCCGATATTCTAGTCGATTTATGGTAGTCGGCTTACCACGATATATTTACTTTATCTATGGCTGCATCAGTTCAGTTTGATCTCATAGATTGATTAGGTATATCACATCACGCGTGCATAGACTGTATCGACTTTCTGGGAGCGATTTATCACCAGTTCGTGCTGCATCGGTTAGGTCCGACCTACTGAACTGCTAGTGATAAGTCGGTCCTGCTAGGCCGATGCTTTGTGCGCAGGCGTCTTATCGGAGTGCATAGCCGATAAGTTATCTTCATCACGATCGCATTGTATCTATCGGCCCATTGAGGCATTGTTATCATTGTCGGTCTGTGCTGCAACGGTTGGGTCCGATCTACTAGACCAACGATAATAGCTTTACTCTTGATGAGCCGATGGTGTTGTGCGATGGTGTTATCGGAGCGCTTAGCCGATAAGTTATCTGTTAAAGCCGACTATATTTATTCATTGTCTTATTCTATACTCGCTCTGTTCAGTAGTCGGCTAGCTTATCAATTATTTATTGTTTATGTTATTGCATACTTTATTATATGTTCTTGCCTGTATTATTGTTACAATCGGCTAAGGACTAGCCGATGGGTTTATTCTGCCGATCCAAGTACAAGTACAATCAGGTTCCTGGGCACGACCCCAGGTGAGGGCCCGGGCATGAGCTTGAATGAGGACCAGTGTATGGGCCCGGACAGCGGACGAAGATCCCGGGAGCCGATATAAGCAAGGGCCCGGGCACAGGCATATCTTCATGGCAACACCAGTAACACTAGACTATGATCAGCTAGGATTTATTTGATTTATTTATGTATTATACTTGCTTATTTCATCAAGTTTATAGCCGGTTTTTGAGTATCCCTTCAATGATCGGCTAGCACGATATTTATTTATTATTATGTTATTGCTCTTGCCGTCATCGGCCTTAAGCCGATATATAAGTGCTACAGTGCGCATCGGCCATCGGCTGATGAAACGAGTCTAGATCGGCTTCCAGCCGATTGGCTCATTGATCTAACATTTTTCTCCTTGTCAATTACAGGGTCAAATTGACTGGCACGCCTACGAACCTCAAACTTTAGGACCTGCACTGGAGTGAAGCAAACCTCCCAGGCCTTCGTGTGTCACCCAGACGCCGGACAGCCCCCGGCGGGTTTTCGGCGTCAACACGCTTTTGGCACGCCTGGTGGGACACGAAGTTTCAAGCCAAAATTCCAACAAACGCAGTTTCAATCAAGATTTCAACATGGCCGGAAAAGAAGTCAAGACAGACAACGTAATTCCGGTCACCATGGAAGATTTAACTGAAGAACAAAAACAGCAAGTTGAACAGACCATGACAAATGTCCAGAAGCTGTGTCTAGAATCCTTCAGTATGACAAGGCAAGGGCCGATTCAGAAGTCTCAGTTTCCAAAACCAGTACTGGTAGGAGAATCGAGCCGCACACAACCCGAGAGTCCACCAATCAAGCCTTTACAGGAGATGGTCAACGAGGCTGTACACCACGCGCTCATCAATCAGTCGGGGGTCTTAGTAAATACATTGCATAATCTTATCAAGAAGACTGTTGATGGATCGATTGCCCAAGAACCAACTCGGGGCCCTGTTTTTCTCCCACCGAAGATAGAGCCAGGCCAAGTTAATTACAACATTAGCAAGGATATACCAGAACACTTGTTCGCACAGAACCAGGCTGGGGGGCAACAGGATATCCCTCCTGGATATCACCGATCTATTTATTATGGGGGATACCAGCAGAACTATCCGGGAGGAGGAGCCGATCCAGGTACCTACCAGAGGGAGTATCACAGACAGAATCGGCAACCAACCCCGCCGATACAGTATCAGCAGTATCAACAGGAGAATGCAAGAGAAGAAGACTTATCGGCACGGGTTGAGGAGATAGTAAGGGAGCAGTTCGGGATCAAGCCCAAGGAACAAGCGTTCATGTATCGGCACCCGTATCCTGAGTGGTTTGACAGGGTTCCGTTACCACACCGATACAGGGTCCCGGATTTCTCTAAGTTTTCAGGGCAGGACAACACGTCTACAGT
The DNA here is from genome assembly GCA_003991445.1 of Oryza meyeriana var. granulata. Lineage (NCBI taxonomy): Eukaryota > Viridiplantae > Streptophyta > Magnoliopsida > Poales > Poaceae > Oryza > Oryza meyeriana. The sequence goes on from RYFJ01000583.1 coordinate 390,405, forward strand.
AGAACATGTCAGCCGATTCCTGGCGCAGTGCGGGGAGGCATCGGCTGAAGAAGCCCTGAGGGTTAGGTTTTTTCCCCTATCACTATCTGGATCGGCTTTTACATGGTTCTCCTCATTACCGCCGAATTCTGTTTGGGGGTGGGCCGATCTGGAGAAATAGTTTCACAAATATTTCTTCACTGGAATTCATGAGCTGAGACTGTCAGATTTGACATCGGTTAAGCAACGACTAGATGAAACAGTACCGGAATACATTAAGCGATTTCGGGATATCAGAAACCGGTGTTATAGTTTAAACCTGAGCGATGGGCATCTGGCCGATCTAGCTTTTCAGGGACTCTTGGCGCCAATCAAAGAGAGGTTTTCATCTCAAGAGTTCGAATCCTTGTCGCACCTGGTACAGAAGGTATCGGCTCATGAAAGCCGATTTCAAGAGGCGAAAAAGGACAAATACCAGAGGAGGGTTGCTCAGGTTCAGGTCTATTCATCAGGATCAGATAATGAGGAATCTGATGTTGAGGTTGGATTGGCGGAGTGGGCCAGGAACAAGAAGTCAGTATCATGCCCGTGGGTCAAAGATATCGGCAAAGAGGAACGGTATGATTTCGATGTAAGCAAAGCCGATAAGATCTTTGACTTGTTGTTACAGGAAAAGCAAATACAATTGCCGCCAAACCACGTGATTCCATCAGCCGAAGAACTAAAGAAGAAGAAATATTGCAAGTGGCACAATGCGATATCGCACCATACTAATGAGTGCAAGGTTTTTCGGCAACAAATTCAGTTGGCTGTTGAGCAAGGACGAATCAAGTTTGAAGACAAAAAGCCAATGAAGATAGATGGGCACCCGTTCCCCGTAAACATGGTCTATGCGGGGTCATCATTAAGGGATCAAGCCGATGGAGCAAGACATCAAAGGTATAAGTCAAGGATTACTTCATCGGACATGATAGAAAAATACTCAAGATATGAAGAACAGAAGGGTGAACCAGAACGATATAATCCGCATTGGGACTGCCCGTTTTTTCGTTTCTGCTGGGATCAAGGAATGAGGCTGCCATCGGCTGAGAATTGCCCCGAGTGTAGCCGTACAATGGATCGCCATGATCAGCAGCAAGGGTTTTCGCAAGATCGGCCGTTTGGGAAAAGAGCATCAGTTCATAGCCGACTAGGGCCGATCCGTGAAGAGTTTTTTGAAGAGGATGAAGAAGAAGCACGTGAGAAACAGGTCCAGAATCCTCAGTGGTGTCCTAGCGGCATATTCACGAAGAATCAGAAGAGAAGGGCACAACGGTTACGACACCGAGAGCAAAAAGAAGAGCAGTGCCAAGATCAAGAGGAAGCCGATCATCGTCTCAAGAGGACCAAACAAGTCTGGCAAGTAAAGAGGAAGGATGATGAAGACGAATCGGCTCCAGTGAACATGGTTTTCTTTCTGCCCAGAGAATACAGAGCGTTCTCGTCAGACGAGGAGGGTGGAGAGGAGGTTTTCGCTCAGCTGACACTGCGACCTGACCAAGCTACATTTGATAAACCCAAGGAGTCAGAGCATCGGCACCTGAAGCCATTATACATCAGGGGCTATGTAAATGGAAGGCCGATGACAAAGATGTTGGTTGATGGAGGAGCAGCGGTTAATCTTATGCCTCAAGCCACATTCCGAAAATTGGGGAAGACTGCCGAAGATTTGATCAAGACAAATATGGTGTTAAAAGACTTTGGTGGGAATTCATCAGAAGCGAAAGGCGTATTAAACGTGGAGCTGACAGTAGGGAATAAGACATTACCCACCACGTTTTTTTGTCATTGACGGAAAGGGGCCATATAGTTTGCTGCTCGGCAGGGACTGGATTCACGCGAACTGTTGCGTGCCTTCGACAATGCATCAATGTCTAATACAGTGGCAGGGAGATCAAGTCGAGGTGGTGTTAGCAGATCGGTCGACCAATATTGCCATGACCGATCTACCAGTCTGGGAAGCGGATGGTGTTAACTGCCTATCCGGGAGAGTTTGGGAAGGAGATTACCTCAAGGTTACTAGCCAGGGGATACAGCCGATCCAGCAAGTCGGCTCCGAATTGTTACTCTGATGGGATCTATTGAAGACTTTGAGGGGAAACTAGGGCGAGGATTTACGTCGGCTGATGATTTAGAAGAGATCGATATTGGACCAGGAGATAGGCCAAGGCCGACGTACATAAGCAAAAAATTAGGTCCTGAGCTACGAGAGGAATTGATGGCACTGCTGAAGGAATATCGGGATTGTTTTGCCTGGGAGTACCATGAGATGCCAGGATTAAGCCGATCGATTGTTGAACATTGGCTGCCTATTAAACCGGGGTATCGGCCATTCAAGCAGGCTCCAAGAAGGTTCAAGGCAGAATTATATGAGCCGATCAAGGCGGAGATCACAAGGTTATATGATGCCAAATTCATAAGACCATGCCGATACGCTGAGTGGGTTTCTAATATCGTCCCGGTGGAGAAGAAAAATAGGAAATTGAGGATATGTATTGATTTCCGAGATCTGAATAAAGCTACCCCTAAGGATGAATACCCAATGCCGATAGCGGATCTGCTGGTGGATGCAGCCTCAGGTCACAAGGTTATCAGCTTCATGGACGGCAATGCAGGATACAATCAGATTTTTATGGCCGAAGAGGATATACACAAAACTGCGTTTCGATGTCCTGGAGCTATCGGCTTGTATGAGTGGGTAGTAATGACTTTTGGGTTAAAGAGTGCCGGTGCGACTTATCAAAGAGCGATGAATTATATGTTTCATGATCTCATCGGCTTGTTGGTGGAAATCTACATTGATGATGTGGTGGTTAAGTCTAAAAGTGGGGAAAGCCATATAGCCGATTTACGAAGAGTGCTGGAGAGGGCCAAGAAATACGGACTGAGAATGAATCCCAATAAGTGTGCTTTTGGTGTATCGGCTGGTCAATTTTTGGGTTTTATGGTTCATGAGCGAGGGATTGAAGTTAGTCAGCGAAGTATCAGAGCCATTAAGACTACAGAGCCACCAAGCAATAAAGACGGAGTTGCAATCGTTGATCGCAAGATTAATTTTGTGAGAAGATTATATCAAATTTATCAGGAAGAATTGAGTCTTTTCACACCGTTACTAAAGTTGAAGGCCCGATCAAGAATTTGCGTGGGGGGCAGCGCAGCAGAAGGCGTCGACGCGATCAAGAATTATCTTAGTTCCCCACCTGTTTTGATTCCGCCGCAGAAAGCAGTGCCGTTCAGGTTATACTTGTCGGCTGATGAGAGGTCCATAGGCTCTGTTTTGATCCAAGAATTTGAAGGCAAAGAGCGAGTTGTGTTCTATCTGAGTAGGAGACTTCTGGATGCTGAGACGAGATATCCTGCGGTGGAGAAGTTATGCTTATGTTTATATTTCTCGTGTTCAAAGTTAAGGCATTACATCTTATCGGCTGAGTGTCTACAGTAGTTGCCAGGCCGATGTGGTCAAATATATGTTGTCGGCTCCAGTCTTGAAAGGGCGAGTTGGCAAGTGGATTTTTGCCTTGACAGAGTTGACTTGAGGTATGAATCGGCTAAGGCGATTAAGGGGACAAGCAGTGGCCGATTTTTGTACACACAGAGGGTCCACAAGATTATGCGGAGCCGATCCCATGGACTTTGATTTTTTGATGGATCGGTTTGCAGGCACGGATCTGGTATCGGTTTAGTTAATTGTATCGCCTCGGGGGCAAGAGTTTGAGTTTGGCTTTTACGATTAAGCCTTATCGGACTAATAATCAAGCATAGTACGAGGCCGGTGCTTAAAAGGGCTTCAACTCTTGAGGGAGAGTAGGAGACCGACATCGTAGAGGTTATTGTGATTCTTTGTTGGTGATCAAGGCAGTTATCTGGAGAATATGAGTGTAAAGATGATGTTTTGAGGTCATATTATGAAGAATGTATGGATTTATTGAAAGATTTCAAGATGGTTGTCAATAGATCAATTCCCAGGGAGCAGAATTTAGAAAGAAACCAATGATCTTGCATAGCATTTTCAGGATATCGGCTGAATAGGCAGGGTTGAGATGGAGGTAGCCGATATTGATGTCCAGAACAAGGCCGATGACTGGACCTGACAGGAGATAATTGATACTTGCGAAACCCGTCGCAGTCCGTTTCCAGGAAGATTCGATATAAGGCTACTAGTATGTGCTACTTAATGGGGTTGTATTTATCGGACGTTTTGAGGTGAATCTCCTGTGAGATGCCTGGATTTGGGAAGAAAGCCAAATGGTTGATGTGCCGAAAGTGCATGAATGGCATACGTCTGTGGAAGTCATCAATTTGGCTCATGAAGATGACAGTGGTTGATGAGAAAGAGTAGGATTGTTGGCCGACAATGCTGGAAGATGCTAGGCTATTTAGAAGGATGTCAAAGATTGTCAGAAGTTGGAAATATCACAGCGGGCACCAGCATCAGGCTATGAATCCAGTCAGCAACCCGTGGCCCGTTTCAAGGTTGGGAATTGAGAGGTGATGATCGCCAGATTTTTCTCCAACTCAAGAAAGGGACAAAGTTTATGTAATTGCAGGCGCGACAAGACATGGTATTTACCAAGTGGGGGAGCCTGGAAGCGATTCTTTTGAAGAACAGCTTACCTAAGGAAGCGGTCGGCAGTTTGTAAAGGAAGCAATTATTTATCGTTTGCGGATTCCTCAGACATAACTACTGATCAGGAGTCCATCTTTGTGTCTGGTATGCAGTTTCAACAATTTGTGCCAGTATGGAATCAAGCTAATTAATTTCGTTCAGCCTTATGGACGCTCAGGAGCCGAATGGAAAGCAGAAGCTTCTAACAAGAGGTTGATCAAGTAATTAAGCGGAAAATTGATGAGCAGCCACGGCGAGGCATACTACAGTAGCCCGGATTCATGGGACCATCGGATGGCATACCACAAGATCTACTCGGGTATGCCGCAACACGACCGGTAATATGGAATGAGCAGTCTTTAACATGGGAGACTAACCGCCGCCATAAAGAATTCTCTTTGCCAGAAACAGTTGACAGCGCATAAATTATCTATAA